>OZ012740.1:326077189-326588509 GCA_963859935.3 Lathyrus sativus
AAGTTTTGGGCAGAGTTTTGTGGTGGTAAGAAATGGTTATGGAAAGTGAATGAGAAGATGAAGAACATGGAGGTGATTGAATGGTGAAGAGTTTTAGTTTTCTGAGAAGAGTGAAATATTTGGTTGAAGTCTAGAGATGAAGTTCTGTTGTTGGAGGAGAATGGTGAAGATGGATAAGGGAGCTGGGGCGGCTGGCCTTGTGACTAGGGTTTGGGGGCTCAATGCCAGGAAACAAGACAATCCAAACAATACAGATCAAGACTATGAAGACAGGAAGAGTAACAGAATACTTACAGAGTAGGAGAAATACCACCAGATTGTTGATACAGAACACAAGTGAGCTCCTTCTTCAATCTCCTCTTTTTTCAGTTCTTTGTGATGGAGGTGAATTGTGAGAGAAAAGCAGTTGTTTTTCTGTTAGGGTTTTTTTTGCTGAATGAATAGTAACCAATATATATGATGTGAGATTAGGGTTTAGCTTAGAGAAATTGTGGGAACTTTGGGTCTGTTCCCCTTTGGGAAAGAAAGTGAGATACTTTTTTGCAATGGGAGCAAGGACTGAAGTTATGGGATTGAAAACAGCATAATCTTTGTCTGTTTGTAGCTTTTGAAATTGTCTGTTTTTACTCATGATTTTCACTGTGATAACACAAAAATTTTTACTGATACATTTAATTTCTTTGCAGGTTTATCATGATCCTGGAAGTTTGCGGAAGAAGGTGTCCTTCTCAACAGCCATACCTTGCATGTGAACCTTTGTGCAGCTTCTGCTTTGCGACTCTTGAGGAGACCGCAGGCATGATTCGTCAGCATCACAACTTACTGAAGGAATATCAGACCGATTAACATTTGATGGTTCAGAGTGTTGGTCAGACTCATTATCAGCAACCCTCCTTGACAAAGGGGCTGCTTGCAGACTTTCTTCTGCATTAGAATTCTCAAGTAACTGAATCCCAAAGAGCCTACAACCACTTCCAGTGCCTTGTCTCTTTTCTCCGGATTCTTTAAGGGCCATAGGTGAAAAAAAGGTTCTGTAGAGTTTTCCAATCTTGCAAAGAAAAATCAGGCATTGTGGAAGGTAGAACAGGAGGCCGTGATAAGGTGATGTTTGGTTCTTATAGATCGAAAATTGATCTCTGTGATAAGGTGATGTTTGGTTCTTATAGTTTTTCTTGTAGCATGAAACGATGGTTTGTATGAAGAGAAAGAGGGTTTGTGACAGAATCGTTTCAAAAAATGGTGAAGGAAAAGGTGTGGTGCGGTTCTGAGAGGTTGATTCAATGGTGATGATGAGGTTTCTTGAAGAAGAGTGTTTTGGTTTGCCAAAGTGAGAAGGTGTTGATAAAAGTTGTTATTTTCTGTTTGTCAAAGTGCAGCGAGTTCACGGTAAGTTTATTTTCTTGTTCTATGATGATATTGTTGAAAGAAGAATGAGGGAGAATTCCGTGTGAAGGTGTTTATGTATGTCAAAGAATGGCAGATGAATGAAAGGCTATGAAGTGTTTTTGTGTTGAAAACGTTACAACAAAAGGAAGGGTAGAGTTGTAGTGTGTTTTATGGTTGCTATGGAAACTGAAGTTGGCTTTTGTTGTTATAGAAGAGGGTGAGATGAAGGAAAAGGTTAGTGGTAAGAAGTGGTGATATGTGTGGGTGTGGTTGTAGTTTACAGTGGTGGTTGTAGTTGCTGGTTATGTAGATTTTATGTATGCAGTGAGGGTGAGATTTTGAGAAAAAGGAAAGAATAGGGCTTTACGTGTTATTTTGGTTTGTGTTTTGCAGAGAAAATTTTGTATTTGTGAGTCCCTCTCCCTTTTTAAGAACTGATCTCTTCTGCTCCTCTTTCTAAAAAATAAACCTCTCCATGCTGTGTTGGTCGTGCCTGGGTTATAATGTTACAGTTGTTGTTTTCATGCTGCAGGTTATGGCTTGCAGTGATAGCAGGGTGCAAGTTTGAGATCAAAGGGTGCAGATATTTTGTAGAGCAAGTATAAATGGTTTATGGGCGATGTTGACAATGACGTAGATGCTGCAGATGGTTCTGATGATTGAGCATAGACTTTGGAAACTATACTAGCCTTGACATCAGCATTATTTGATTCAAGAACTTTTGGCACTGAATCAACAATACCGGCAGCGGTAATTGAACTGATTGAGCTCAGCTTGTATTGGAATTTTCTTCATCACAATCATCATCCGAGGGATGTTGTGTTCTCAAAGTATCATTCTCATTGGAGAGTTCTTTATCTTGGATGTTAGAAGAATCGTCACTATGATTGACTTCATCTGTTTCAACAACTGAGTTCCTGCCACTGGTAAGATTATTTTGATCCATATCAGAACCTGCAGCAAATTCTTCTTTTGAGATTTCTAAAAAAACCAATAATATCAGTTGATTCAGAACATTTTTTTTTATCTTTTTCCTTTCATTTCTGCATTTTTCTTTGTAGCTTCTCCAGAGAGGACAACTAAAACTGAACAAAGATTCTTCACATTCTGCGTCTGGAGGACATCAGCCAACGCAGACCTGTATGTAGATCTTGAAGATCCCGGAATTATCGTATTGGCAGTGTCCGAAACGCAGGAGGCTGACAGGGATAAAAGAGATGAAGTTGTAGGGTCAAGTTCCTTATTAGTTTCACATGCTTTAAAATCCAAACACACCGAATTTGAATGGTGACCCTGTTGGTATTGAGCAGTCATTTTAACAGTTTGATCTATGAATGCCTTGCAGATCTGACCCTTTAATAGTATCAGTGTTCCACCTGTGTTGCTTTTTGCAGGCTCATTATTTTCGACTAATGTTTATTCAGGATGTTTTCGCTTCTCTCGAATTTAGTTGGGCAACAGCAGCCGGTTGACCCTTGAGCATCAAGCTGGAAGGATTATCAGCAGCAGTTCTAGTCCCAGTTTCGGAGTCAGTTACCAGAGGACTACGATTGCGTGAGTCTGCTGGCTCATCACTATCAGCAGAGTAATTACTGAAGACTGAAGTGTTGACAATATCTCCCTCCAGATCCGCGGGATTTGTCCCACAGCGCATGCATGCAGATTTCGGAAGTGGAAGAAACAATGATGACTTGGATGACTTTTCCAGTCTTGTCTTTGCTGATATACTAAAATAGTTTCTTAAATCCTCCTTCACTGTATTATCTGCAAATATAAACTCAACAGCATTCTTTGATAGCTCAAACATCTCCTTCCTTCCAAGGCCGAATGAAGAAGCGGCTATTTTGTATTCATTGGAGAGACTGGTAGAGAACACACCCGAGTCATCAGTACACGGAACTACAGGGTGTTTTGCTTTATACAAGTCCACAAAATGATGAGCATCTACTGATGGAACGGACAGCGTCCTGATGTTCGACGTCAAGCAAAGTTCAACCGGAATTTTAGAGGACTTCAGCTTTCTCCAGTGTTCCTCCTCAAAGAAACATGCATGTCAAATCCTCCCAGGAAGAAAGTCAAGCATATCATGTATCTCTCTCGAATTAGGTACCTCTCCACAGTGAAAAGTTACGTAAAGACCTTGCTCTCGAGCGAATTTTAATGCTGGAAAATATGTAACCCATTCACCCACAGCTGGATTCCCAGAGAGGTCAATTACAACGACCCCAAAATGCCTCATTTCCAGGGTAAACATGACAGTTTCCATTGCTGCTTCTGATGTTTCCCTTCGGTCAATGCTTAAGAGAAGTCTAACAAAGATTTGTTTCCCAGTATTTTTATTAATTTTATCATTTGTAACTAAGACTGAGTGTATAGGGTTTGAATGAATTTGTAACTCCTCGTTGTGAGGAATAAAACGCACATCAACTGAACTCACAGCTCTTAGGCATTCCAAAACAACTTCAATATAAGAGCGCTTGTTCATTCCTTTGGTCTCATTTTTCTTTGGAGTAGTTCTCAATTCCACATACACAACATTTTCTGACGCAAAATCTTCAACAACTTCTTTGGTAATTCTTGTAACGGTAGCATGGTCAGTTGTAAGAATGTGGATTACGTCAAACAGCGTGAATACCTCAGATAATGAACTATCATTTTTGAGGATAACATGCCCTACTTGAGAGAAATCTATGAGACCCTCGTGACCCAAAGCTTTAGCAAGTTCTAGAAGGGTGGAGTCTCTAGTGGATCCATTGAGGTGAGCATGGAGTTCTACCTTTGGCATTGGCATACACCACTCCATTTCTCTCTTCCCGATTTGGGTGATACTTTGAATTAGTCCTTGAGCATTAAAGTCAGTCACAGAACAAACTTAATCATGAGTCAATTGTCAAATCATTATTGATGTTTGCCATTTGAAAACATGATGAGTCGGAGCCTTCATGGAACACTCCATTTAAATCAATGCACCATGACCTTGATAACAAGGTAGGTCCTTTTCTTGCTGATGAATTAAGTCAAACCTGGACTTCGACATACACTTCACTCATTCCTACTTAATGAACCCCAACCAAAACCTATCCAATTCGGCTCAATCTTATGATGGAAGCAACGTATATTTTTTTATTTTTTCTACCCCTGACAATCACGTATGCTTATCTGTTTGTCTTCAAGGACCTTGACTTGTCTCTGATAAGGGTAACCACTTGGTGACTTGAATATAACCTTCTTGATCAGGTTAAAAACCATTGGTAATTTTTGTTAGACACACATTTCTTGATCCCCTGTGAAATGCAAAATGCTATGCAATGCAATGCTTACGTATGTACTGATGCAATGAAATAAAACATAAGCCAGAGAGGTCGGTCAAATTTTGGCGTACAACAGCTGCCCCTATTCAAACGGCTTGGGCCTGAAGGGATGAAAGGTAAGCGACTTTCATACAATCAAGGTAAAAGACGGTTGAATACCCGAGGACCCAGAAATTTGACAACCGCGAAACGAACTTCTGACATCGCCGCCAGGAACCCATATCAAGTAGAACGTCTGACCTCGCCGTCAGCTCTTTTAACAGCACCTAATCCTTGCTGTCAGATCTCAGCGTCAAAATTATAAATCAACTGGCTTTATCGTCGGTCCTTGCTATTTTCTGACTTCGCCGTCAAATTTTTTACAGAACTTTGGTAAAGCCTCTGACTTCGCCGTCAGCTCTCCAAAATAATCTTCTGACCTTACCGTCCGATTTATAATATTTTCTGACTTTGCCGTCAAAATTTTTTTTCAAAATCGTCTTCTGACTTCGCCGTCAATTCTCACATAACCTGACTTCGCCGTCATCTCTTAAAACAATCTTCTGACTTCGCCATCATTTCCAACAATTTTGACTTCGCCGTCAATTCTTAAAATAATTGGTAAAAGCATCTGACCTCACGGTCAGGCCTCGACATTAAGTCGGTAAAAAGATCTAACCTCGCCGTCAGTCCTCTGTTAAATACAAACAGATATTGAATCCAAAGATACGATCCTCCGACATCGCCATCAAGACAAAATCCAACATCGCCGTTGGAAGAACCAAATTACCTGACATCGCCGCCAAGAACAAACACCCAACCTCGCCGCTGAACAACAAATCACTCTGACATCGCCGCCAGAAACAAACATCCAACCTCGCCGTTGAACAACAAATCACTCTGACATCGCCGCCAGAAACAAACATCCAACCTCGCCGCTGGGAAAACAAAGCATCTGACATCGCCTGTCAGGAACGAACTTTCAACATCGCCGCTGAAGAGTACAATTACTTGACATCGCCGTCAAAACAAACTTCTCAACATCGCCGTTGAAGAACTAAGCCATCTGACATCGCCGTCAGAAATAAACTTTCAACATCGCCGCTGAAGAGTACAATTACTTGACATCGCCGTCAAAACAAACTTCTCAACATCGCCGTTGAAGAACTAAGCCATCTGACATCGCCGTCAGAAATAAACTTTCAACATCGGCGTTGAAGAACTAACTCACTTGACATTGCCGCCAAGGCTTCACTGAATATATGAGTAACAAGATTCAAACGAATTTAAGACCATCCATTGGTGACGACCACAAAAGAATTCTGTTGGGGAAACAGCACGAGCTGGGGTATAAACAACACAGCGGGTAAAGATGCTGATCGTCTGCGAGATTCACTTGAAACAAAAGGGGTAACGACCTGGCTTATGTTTCACATGCATATGTTTGAATATGACGAAATGCTCCATACGAAATGGAAATGCTTCGCGTTTGGGTAGATGTTATGCATGTATGTGGATGCCAACGAACCAATTTAGCAAAATAAATGTTAAAGAGAAAGAGCTGACTCCGTTGTGTCAGAGCTAGGTACGCCTAGCGCAAGCAAACTCGTGCTGAGGAATACAGGCCCTGGATGGCCTCCGAGAAAAACTTCTGGGTAAAAACTGCTCTGCTAAGATCAAAACTACTCCGCTAGGGATCCTAATCAAATTCTGCTGCGGAAAACGTCCCGGGGGCCTATCAGCCTACAACTCTTCTGGGGATCAAGCAACTTGGCTGGAGGCAACAACTCCACTCTACCGGGGAAATCATCTATGAATGATTAGCCAGAATGACTCTACTGGGGAAACACATCGGATTGCTGACGAATAGCTTCATTCTGTCGGAGATTGAATCCACTATCTGCTAGGGATGTTGAATAAGATTTACTGGAAGGATTATCCCACACTCTCTCTGCTGGGGATGGAGACGAACGATCTCTGAGTCAGTTCCATTCTGTGGGGAAGAAAATTAACTCTGCTAACTTGGCTGTGGATTAGATAAGGAGGGAATCATCATCAACCTCTGCTTGGGGAAAGTAACAACAACTAGACAAGTGTGTTGTACAGCTGGCACCAAGTTTATCAATTATGACTTTATTTAAAAACAAATGTCCCGATTAACAGTTAGCAAAGCCCACAAGTTTATGCATGCAAGGTTTTTCATCAAAAATATCAGGCGTTTCTTGCAAACAAGACGATAAAAGTTAAAACCAGAACAAAGTCTTTTTCTAAATAGCAGATTTTATTGATAAAAGGCCTGAAAATAGGCAACTTTACATCGGATGCAACTCCTGAAAAGAGAAAGCTGCGCAAAAAAACAATTGCAAGGAAAATATACAAAAATGTCGGCAATGTGGTACAGACAAACACCATATGACGACCCATCCATGACTCACGTGGCTTTGACGCTTTCCGATACTTTAACTTCTGAAGAGATTGATTTGAATGGTCGATCTTCGAGTTCTCCCTAGAATCCACTATGCTTGTGATAATCAGTGCGCAGGCCGCAGTCATTTGCTTTAAAATCCCTAATTTTTGCCTGAATCGCCCTTGCGGGTTTTCGATTCACCAGGATACCCATTCTTGCCAAAGTTGCCCTTTCAGGTTTTCAACTTTGCGGGCTCATATTTTTCTTATATCCCTAATTTTTGCCCGAACCTATCCTTTTATGGTTCGCCGGGATGCCCCATTCTTGCCTGGATACTCTTTTTCTTTCCAGCGAGCTTTCTTAAGCAAAATATTTTTTGACCGCGTCTGCGTTCACCGAGGATGTAAAATCTTCACCATCCATAGTTGAAAGTAGCAAGGCTCCTCCTGAGAAAACCTTTCGTACAACATAAGGACCCTCATAGTTAGGAGTCCATTTGCCTCTGTGATCATTCTGCGGTGGGAGAATTCGCTTCAACACCAAGTCGCCTGCCTGAAAGTTCCGAGGACGTATCTTTTTATCATAGGCGCTCTTCATCCTCTTCTGATACAAACGACCGTACGCGAGAGATGCCAATCTTTTCTCGTCCATCAAGCTGAGTTGATTCAACCTGTTCTTTACCCATTCTGCTTCATCTAGTTTGACATCTGCCAGTACTCTTAGAGAAGGGATCTCGACCTCCAATGGCAGAACAACTTTCATGCCATACACCAACGAGAAAGGAGTTGCCCCAGTTGAAGTACGCACCGAAGTGCGATATCCATGTAAGGCAAAGGGCAACATCTCGTGCCAATCCTTATAAGTTATCACCATCTTCTGTACTATCTTCTTAATGTTCTTGTTGGCCGCTTCCACGGCGCCATTCATTTTCGGGCGATAGGGAGAAGAATTGTGATGCTCGATTTTGAAACTCTAGCACAGTTCCTTCATCATTTTATTATTCAAATTAGAACCATTGTCAGTAACGATCCTCTCAGGTATCCCATATCGACAGATGATATCTCTTTTGATGAATCGGGCCACTACCTGCTTTGTGACATTGGCATAAGAGGCCGCTTCGACCCATTTGGTGAAATAATCAATAGCCACTAAGATAAAACGGTGTCCATTGGACGCGGTCGGCTCGATTTTTCCAATCATATCAATGCCCCACATGGAAAAAGGCCATGGCGACGACATGACATTCAAAGGACACGGCGGTACATGAATCTTGTCGGCATAAATTTGACATTTGTGGCATTTCTTGGCGTACTTGAAGCAATCTGACTCCATAGTTAACCAATAATATCCTGCCCTCAACAATTTCCGAGACATGGCATGCCCACCTGCATGTGTTCCAAAAGCACCTTCGTGGACCTCTTCCATAAGCAAATTTGCCTCTTTTTCGTCCACGCATCTTAGTAGCACTAAGTCATGGTTTCTCCGATAGAGCGCACCGTCCGGATTCAGATAGAAATTGCCGGACAATCTTCTCAAAGTCTTCTTATCTTGGGTAGATGCCCCAGGCGGATACTCTTGGTTCTTAAGAAAGTTCCGGATGTCATAAAACCATGGTTTACCATCAGGAGCTTCATCTATTGCGAACACAAATGCTGGTCTGTCGAGCCGTGAAATGACAATTATTGGAGCATCGTTCCAGAAGTTAACTTTGTACATCGAGGACAGAGTAGCCAAAGCATCGGCCATCTGATTCTCTGCTCTTGGCACATGGTGAAGCTCTACTCGATCGAAAAAAGGTAACAACCTCCTTGCGTAGTTCATGTATGGGATCAGATTTGGATGGCGCGTTTCCCACTCCCCCTTGATTTGGTTGACCACTAAGGCTGAATCTCCAAAAATATCAAGGTTCTTGATTCTCAAATCGATTGCTTCTTCAATGCCCATGATACATGCTTCGTACTCGGCCTCGTTATTGGTACATGGGAATGTTAACCTCGCGGTGAATGGTATATGGGACCCATGGGGAGTTGTAATGATTGCCCAAATCCCACTACCGTATGAGTTAACAGCGCCGTCAAAGATCAACTTCCACTGGGAACCCAATTCCGGTCCCTCGCCCGGCAACGGCTCATCGCAATCTTTCATTTTCAAGTACATAATGTCTTCGTCAGGAAAGTCAAACTTCATTGGCTGATAATCATCGACTGGCTGCTCTGCAAGGTATTCTGACAGAACACTACCTTTAATAGCTTTTTGAGATACATATTGAATATCATATTCTGTCAGAATCATCTTCCACCTAGCGATCTTTCCTGATAGCGCCTGCTTTTTGAACACGTACTTAATTGGGTCCATCTTTGAAATCAACATGGTTGTGTGGTTTAGCATATACTTCCTTAGGCGCTTGGCGGCCCAAGCAAGTGCGCAACAAGTCTTTTCTAACATTGAATATCTGGATTCACAGTCTGTGAACTTTTTACTCAAGTAGTAAATTGCGTGCTCCTTTCTTCCAGTCTCGTCGTGCTGGCCGAGAACACAACCCATAGAATTTTCAAGAACTGTTAAGTACATTATCAACGGTCTCCCAGCCACCGGGGGCATCAGTATTGGGGGTTCTTGTAGGTATTCCTTTATTTTCTCAAACGCCTTCTGACAATTCTCGTTCCAAACGACCGCCTGATCCTTCTTCAGAAGTTTAAACAATGGCTCACAAGTGGCGGTGAGGTGAGATATGAACCTTGCAATATAGTTCAATCTACCTAAGAAACCACGAACCTGCTTCTCGGTCTTTGGTGCTGGCATTTCTTGAATTGCCCTGATCTTCGCGGGATCAACCTCAATACCTTTCTCACTAACGATGAACCCCAACAGCTTTCCTGACCGTACGCCGAAAGTACATTTGCTTGGATTCAACCTCAATTTGAACTTCCTCAACCTCTCAAACAATTTTAGAAGATTTACCAGGTGCCCCTCCTCCGTTTGGGACTTTGCAATCATATCGTCGACATAAACTTCGATTTCGTGATGCATCATGTCATGAAAGAGTGTGACCATTGCTCGTTGATAAGTTGCCCCTGCGTTCTTCAACCCGAAAGGCATTACTTTATAGCAAAAAGTCCCCCAAGGTGTGATAAAAGTCGTTTTCTCCATATCCTCCGGCGCCATCTTAATTTGATTGTATCCGGAAAAGCCGTCCATGAAGGAAAATACCGAGAATTGCGCGGTGTTATCAACAAGCACGTCAATATGGGGAAGCGGGAAATCATCCTTTGGGCTTGCTCTATTCAAGTCCCTATAATCAACACACATCCTAACTTTGCCATCCTTTTTAGGCACGGGTACGATGTTAGCGACCCAAGGAGGGTAGTTGGCTACAGCAAGAAATCCGGCGTCTAACTGTTTCTGAACTTCTTCCTTGATCTTCACTGCCATGTCTGGCCTTGTTCTTCTCAATTTCTGTTTGACAGGAGGACACTCTTCACGAAGAGGCAGACGATGAACCACAATGTCCGTGTCGAGTACTGGCATATCCTCATATGACCAAGCAAAAACATCCTTGTACTTTTGGAGTAACTCAACCAATCGTTGCTTGACATTATTTTGCAGCGTAGCCCCTATTCTGACCTCCTTCTTATCTTCTTTTGTTCCCAGGTTGATAACTTCAACTTCCTCCTGATGAGGCAGGATGACCTTCTCCTCTTGCCTTAACAATCTGGAAAGCTCCTCAGGCAGGTCTTCGTCTTCTTCGATCTCTTCTTCGGCTTGAAAGATCGGATTGTCAAAGTCATACTGAGTCATAGACGAGTCTGAGTCGGTGGCATCTGAAATGTGTAACCTGCGATGATGATGATTTTATGCTTTTAAATGATATGCAAACAAAAAACACAAACCACATTGCCATTTTATTGTTAAAGATAAAAACAAGAACAACAAGGATCACAAAATTCTGAATGAAAAGACGCCTTTTAATTGATGATAAAAAGATTGTTCACATGCATAAAGATAGGGCCCTACAAACAAAGTCCATTATGCCTTGGGCAGAGCATATGGAAATACATTAATCAAGACAAATCAATTACTCTTCATAAGTCACTGTGATAACTTCCTCCATGCTCCAATTCTTCAAGCCCTGGCCGGGGATGCATGGCTGGATCCACGCATCCATATCACAGTCGCTGTCTCCTTCCTCATCTGATATGGCATTAATTTGATCGAAAATGACTCCACTGCTAGTAAATTGGACAGGACCTTTGTAACGTGGAGTGCTTTGTGAAGATGATCCATGTGGGCTATATCCCAATCCGAACTTATCTTGCTTGTTTGGGACGCTTACCACCTGTCCCCATCCTTGTGTTGATCCGGATTCCACCACGGCCCGTGCTTCCTTGTATGACGACATGGCAACTTCTGGAGCCTTGACCTCGACCGGCGCCTTCTCCTTGATTTGGACAGTCTCAAAAGCCTGGCACAGCGTTTCTTGAATTTCGCCGTCGACTTCCACATATTTGAATGAAGACAGATGGCTCACCATGATGTCTTCTTCCCCGCAAACGGTCACAATATTCCCATCCACCATATATTTCAATTTATGGTGCAAAGTCGATGTTACAGCGCCTGCTAAGTGTATCCAAGGCCGACCCAAAAGACAGCTATAAGCAGGCTGGATATCCATGATGTAGAAAACTGTTTCAAACACCTCTGGGCCTACTTGGATAGGCAGAGTTATCTCCCCAAAGACAGATCTTCGGGTTCCATCGAAAGCCCGCACAACCAAATCACTGGGCGTACAATATAGACCCTGATGATCGATCTTCATCAATGCCTTTTTTGGCAACACATTCAAAGACGACCCTGTGTCAACAAGTACATGTGACATCATTGTTCCTCGGCATTCAAGTGAAATATGCAGAGCCAAGTTGTGGTTCCTCCTTTTTGGTGTCAAATCGCGGTCAGTGAACCCCAACCCGTTACCTGCATTGACATGGGCCACCACGCCTTCCAACTGATTAACGGATATCTCTTGAGGTACATAAGCATTATTCAAAACTCTGAGCAAAGCATTCCTGTGAGCCTCAGAACATAACAGCAATGACAAGATAGAAATCTTTGAAGGAGTTTGTTGTAAATGATCCACAATTTTGTAGTCACTCCTTCTTATCAAGCGCATGAATTCCTCCGCATCCTTCAGCAAAGTTTCCTTTTCTCTAGCCTGAGAATTCTCTTCCGCTATAACCTTCCCCTTACCTTTATCAGCCCTTTCTGTACTTACTTCGGGAGGTGCAAATACTCTCCCGCTCCGAGTCATTCCTCCAGTTCCCACCAAATTATCAACAGAATCCAACGGTGAACCTCTTAGTTCCTGCTTTTGACCATTGCAGTAGACCTCGGCCCCATAGTTCCAAGGAATTGCTTTAGAACTTTCATAGGGTACGGGCCCTGCCTTTGTGAATATAATAGTGGGCCTCGCCGGAGGCGCAGAAATTGTAATTGTTTTGTATGGGATGGATATGGTGGCCACCTCATCCTTATCTTTGATGACTACCTCTTCAGCATTCTTCTCACAGATTCTATCGAATTGCAACAAACCGTCATCCATCATGTGATGTATATGGTTCCTCAAGTTCCGACATCCTTCCGGACAAATCATACAGTCTTCGCAATCCTTTCCACAGCCTGGGAATACCCCTCCTTCTAACAACTTGCTCTTCACGAAACTTAACGGCGTCTTCAAATCCTCTACTCTGGACACCAAGTTCAGGCCTTCCTCACTGTCAATAGCATTCACGCCACCACCCCTACCATGGTTAGGCATGGGATTTCGATCCACGCTTGGCGCGTCTTGATTGAAATTGATAGCTTTACTATCAATAAGGTCTTGTACCTTATGTTTGAAGGCTTTACAGTTGTCAATACTGTGGCCGGGGGCGCCAGAGTGGAATTCACACCTAGCGTTGGCGTCATATCCAGGAGGTGGTTGGCCAGTTAGAGGTGCCATTGTCCTTTTCTGGACCAACTGCAGTTGAATTAAGTGTTGTAGCAACTGAGCGTATGGCATTGGCGGTGTGTCAAAGTGTCTATCCGCCACCCTTCTCCTATCCTGGAACTGTCTTGGTGCATAATTCTGTTGTTGAGGTCGTTGCTCCTGTTGTTGACGTGGTTGTTGTTGCGGAGGCTGTGTCGCCGGGATGGCAATACTTGCTACTTGTGACGGTTGCTGGTAATACGGTCGCTGCTGACGCTGATCCAGGTATCTTTTTCGGTTGTTAAAGCCGTACACTGCATTTGTTTCATTATCCTTTTTCTTCGCACCAAAAAACTTTCTTCCACCTCCAGATGAGGTCCCTTCCGCTGCTTGAATTTTCCCCATTTTTATACCGTTTTCAACTCTTTCGCCCGTGATAATCAGATCTGAGAAGCTTCCTGACATATTGCTCACCAACTTCTCGTAGTAGATTCCGGGCAATGTGGCCACGAATAAATCGATTAGTTCTCTTTCCACCATGGGAGGTTGAACCCTAGCGGCAAGCTCTCGCCACCTTTGGGCGTATTCTTTAAAACACCCATTGCTCCTTTGGGATAGATTCTGCAACTGCACTCGATTTGGTGCCAAGTCACTATTGTACTGGTAATGCTGGACAAAGGCCTCTGCTAAATTCTTCCAACTCCGAATATTGACAGGTTCCAAACCCATGTACCACTCTAGAGAAGGCCCTGATAGACTATCTTGGAAGAAGTGCATAAGCAACTTCTCGTCATCAGAGTATGCCGACATCCTTCGAAAATAGGAGCGGATATGCACCTTTGGACATGTCGTTCCTTTGTATTTATCGAAATCTGGTACTTTGAACTTTGGAGGAATCCTAAGTCCCGGAATCAGTCCCAGATTGGACATGTCAAGTCCCATAGTGTTCTGGTTTTCCAGAATGCTCTTCATCTTTTCTTCTATTTCATCAAACCTTCTATTAGTGTCGGATCGTAACCCTCCCCCAAGGTCTCTCATGGAGAAGATATAATCCTGTTCATCTTGGTCCCATTGAGGATTCACGCTAGTAGGTATGGCGCCTGCCACAATTGGGATGGGGATTCCAGTTTGTTCTCTTTCGCCTGGAAGGTTGACTACAGTTGGGCCACCGTTGACTTGCGAGGTTCCACCATTAACAGGAGGGGGAACAGCAGCAGCCCCACCGTGCAAAACGCCACTTCCATCCACTTGAGCTATTAAAGGTTGAACCAATGTCCTTAACTGGTCCTGTCCATTGGCCACCCCCTGCATCATCTCCATGAATTGCGCCATCTTCTCACAAAACTCCAAAAGCTCGGCTTGAACCTGATCCATAATTCTCTGCTGATTTCCCCGCGTGTTGTAGGAGTGTTGAGAAGTCAGCTTGCTCTTTCTCTTTCCCTCTCTTTCTGTGAAATGGCAAGCGGTGTGAGGTCGAGTTTCAGGGAATGCAAAATGATGCGCAAGTTCATGCGAATGCTCAAGAGACTTTCGAAACCTATGATTATAACCGGTATTATAGAATTGCGAATGAACAAATAATAAAGAAAACACAATTAGACCAAAAGCAAAATCTCATTAATTTGGGAAGATTCAATACAAACATTTGCTGACTATGCCGAATAACAATTCTCATTACAAGGAAAACACTAAATGACTGAAAATCAAGAGTACTAAAAACTAGAATTTCTCCTTTTGGAGACGCTCTTCAAGCTTCTTCGTCTCGAACATGAACCTCCTAACCATTTGGTCGCAGAGCTGGATAAAGTGGTGAACAGAAGGGGGATATCATTTCCTTCCAAATCTTGAATGGCGCTTTCCAACCTCCATGGGATATCACGGATCATGAGGTTGCAATGCTCCACCAAATTGTTGTACCTAGCACGACACGTATCTAGAGTCGACTGGTAATAACAAATAGAATCCACATGGGTGTCCAACAACTCATTGAGCTGAGCCTCTTTCTCGAGCCACTGCGCACTATCTCTTTGCAAAGCCTCAAAACGATTCCTCCACAGAAGGGTTGTTTCTTGGGCAGTTTCCAATTCTTGACATTTGTTATTCCACAGGTCAGATGTGACATATGAATCTTTCAATGCCTCCTCTTTGAGTCTTCGTTCATTTTCCACTAAGGTCAAGGCGTTTCTCAGTCGTTCTTCAAGATCCCCAATATCAGCCTCAAGATTCTCTCGTATTTCCTTCTTTTCGGCAGAGGCTATCTCAAAGAAGTGCCATGCCCTATCACAAGAAGCTTTGGTGTCCTTTAAGCGTTGTCGGAGAGTTGTTAATGATGCGTCAGCCCCTTCGTAACCCTGTTGGTACCTGACTCTCAGATCCATTTCTAATTTTAGCTTCTTGCTACTCTCAGCCGCTTGATCCTGTTCAAACTCCACCTTTCTTTTGTACTGACCGCTCTCCACATTTGCTTGGTGGACTTCATTCTGAAGGTCCTGATTCTCCTTAGTCAATCTCTCCACTATTAGCTTCAGTTTTTCATAATCTTCTATGGATACATGAGTGGGAGCAGGAGGTGCCTCTCGCATAGAGGGCTCTAAGGGAAATGGTAACGACCTTTCAGCTACTCTAGCTAGTAACCACCGGTTGTATGGCTCCTTTGCCACACAGTTCTTCGCTTTTAACTCCTTCCTCCCCTTTGTATGAATCTTGCCCCAAGCCTTAGCAATCTTTCTGACAAACGCAGGGTCTTCTGATGTAGCTAGCAAAAAGAAACTCTGAACCTTCTCTGCTTCGGGCTCGCCCTCCATAGCATAGCCCAACTGACGTAACACTATGACTGGGTTATAGTTAATACAACCGGCCCTACCGATCAAAGGTACATTACTGAATTCTCCACAACTAAAGATGATTTCCACATCATAGTACTCATGAGAGTACCAAGCAATATCACTAGCTTCCAGAGACATGATGCGTTGAGACCATTTCAATTCCTTCTTGTTTTCCACGAACGGTCCTTTCTTGGGCAAATGAGAAGCATACCACTTGTATAGTAGGTGAGAGCAGCATTGGATCGTTCCCGCCTTCTTTTCACTCCTCCAATGAATAGAGTGATAAACATCGGCAAGGAGTGTAGGGATGGGATTCTTCTGCATGAAGAGAACGATGACGGTGATGTCTATGAAATTGTCCACATTTGGAAAGAGGACAATCCCGTAAATCATTAGAGCAACACTTATACCGAACTTTTCCCAATCTTCATCAACCTTGTACTGAGCGGCCTTTTCCAGCAGAAACTTCAATGGAAAACCCTGAACACCCCCTTTACTGGTTAGACCCTTCTTGACTTCTTCTTTGGTCATATGAAGAGCAAGAGCAATGACAGCAGGCTTTGGTTCTTCTTCCAAACCAGTATAGACAGGTTGATCCTTAATCTTAATGTTCAAAATGCGAGAATATTCTTCCAAGGTGGGAGCCAACTGGTAGTCTTGAAAAGTGAAGCACCGAAGAGGCGCATCATAAAATTGAGCCATAGCATACAAGGCCAAAGTATCAACTCTAGAGTGGAGAAGATCAAGCAATTTCCCATGTTTCCCTTGAAAGTTGATCTTGATAACTTTCGGCACGTCAATCAGAAGGTCTTGAATTGATTCCAACTTTGGTTCCCTAAACTTTATGGAATTTGTGCTTCTCTTTCTTAGATCAGCCATTGAGTTCACCAATACCTGAGATAATCATAGCTTCTTAAGTCTCTTGGTATGCAAAATGATATGCAATGTAATGTTTTATGAATGCATATGATAATATTCACACATCGAGATCAAAGTCACAAATCCTGCAAGACAACATCAAAAAGGTATCTTCTCCAACGAGTGGGCAATCTACTGGTGTACAAAAGGGTATTCCAAAGGCCTTTCAAACAAAGTCCCATGTACTAACCCTCAAAAGTTTCCCATCATAACGACTACTCGTAAGACGGTAATCCTTTCAAAAGGATGAACACAGAGTTATGTTTCAGCAACCTTCGGAATAAAGGTTCTACAAAAGGTCCTCAGAATCGCGGACTCTCAAGTTGAAGATAAGTACGACATTACGACTACACGTAAGACATAATTATTCCAACGGAGTCTCATCTGAGCGGTGAGATTCAATCCAACTCAACGAGTCCTAAGTCTCGCAAATCAGAAAGAATCCACCTCCTAACTTAGTGTGTATGCTCGAAAACCAAATCAAATAAACCCAACAGTTAGAAAAATAAAGCATAAATAAATAAAACAAATAAAGATACAAACACGATAAACAAAATAGGCTTGGCTTGGTAGGATGTCCCCAGCAGAGTCGCCAGCTGTCGCTACTCGAAAAAATGCATCGCGAAATGACGGGGAGGCGAAAAAGATAGACATAAGAGTCGCCACCGAACTTTATTTATCCCATGAGGGGAAAGGAAAATATCGAGAAAACCTTAGGAAAGAAATGGATAAGATGGTCTCGCGACCAAGAACGGGTTCGGAAGCCGGTTATGCGAAGGAAAGGTATTAGCACCCCTCGCATCCATCGTACTCAATGGGAACCTTTTGTTTGTCGATGTGTGATCTTATTTGCTTAAATATTATGCTATAAAAAGTGTTCTAAAAGATAGAGAGAAGGGTTTAGAAACGGGGAAAGAGAGGTAACGGGAGAGAAGAGAGAGAGAACGGACTCGGTAGGATCTCGCGGTCCTAGGCCTACGTATTCTCAACAAGTATGAGAAAGTCAGAGTCGACGTAGTTCGGGAAACTACAGATATTGGGGATTGTGCTCGCCAAGACATCGTCGTCTTGTGCCTACGTATTCTCATCTGGTATGAGAAATCAGAGCAGTCGTAGTTCGGCCTACGGTTTGTTGATGTTTTTTATGGATGATGCTATCGTGCGCATTCTAGCAGTTAGGTGTTTCGCTGCTCGCTCGTTGGAGACTTAGGCGTTACCTGTTTGCGGTAGAACGGACGTAACATATCCTTTTTTGAAAGATTGATTAATTTTCGCCACGCGAGGCAAGATGTCACATTTGATTGATTGGATTGTTTTTTAGGGGCGAGACATGTCCTCAGATAGTAACCCCTACGGGTAGTACCCAATTCGTTGTCTCAAAATTTTTGTTATAAAAGGGTGTGGCGAACGAGGCGTCTTCGTATTGAAAGACGAGTATCAAGACCACACACACTACAGTGAGTATCCTGACACTCGGAGAAGAAGAGGTCTACACCCAATCCTCTCTTTTTAATTCAATGCAAAGAGAACTTCGTTCTCTTATTAAAGATGTTTTTGGTTTTGAATGGTAAGTGCTTTGCGACAGAGAACCCTACGGTAAACGTCAGCACTCGGGATAGGAGAAGGCCTACGCCTAACCACTCCATGACCATTCAAGTTTTTGTTATGAAAAGATTTGAAAATGCACTCGGTACAGGACCGAGGTTTTAGGTGTGAAAATTATGGAAGGAAGTTGTGAAAGCGAGATGGTGGATAAAGTCGCGTCTTCGTATTGAAAGACGAATATCAAGACCACCCTCACTACAGTGGGCATCCCAACATTCGGAGAGGAAGAGGTCTACACCTAATCCTCTCTTTTTAATTCAATACAAAGAGAAATTAGTTTATTATTGAAAGTGTGCTCGGTACGGGACCGAGGTTTTAGGAGGAAAAGTTTAGAAGCGTCTTCGTATTGAAAGACGAATATCAAGACCACCCTCACTACAGTGGGCGTCCCAACATTCGGAGAGGAAGAGGTCTACACATAATCCTCTCTTTTTAATTCAATACAAGGAATTGATTTGAAAATGTTTTCGAAGATACACTCGGTACGGGACCAAGGTCTTAGGAGGAAAAAAACGTTGAAAAGAAATTAAAATGAAATATAAAATATAATAAATATAATATATAGTATATAACCATAGAAAATCAGATATTCTAAAAAAAACACATAAAGTTCAAAAAACATAATATGTGAAATGTAAGTAAAACATATTTACAATAAGAAAATTAAAAACCAAAATGTGATATATTCACGTAATAAATGATAATAATATATATACATAAAACAAACAGTTATTATTTTTTTTAAAACAAGTGGATCGGAGGGGGGAGTACGCTAGGTTTTACTGGTGGTGTGGTAAGAGGAACATGGACTTGAGAGCCCAAATCACAAACAAGGAGTTGGGGTGTATAGAGAAACCCGGGGATGCATACAATCTGACTCATGGACCTCACAAGTCCAAGTCAACCAAAAAAATAAAACAAAACTTAGAAAACAAAATGAGAAAGCCGAAAAGTCATCCCCTGTTATCAACAAAACCACATTCACAAAAGAGAAGAAAGGGTAAAGCAAATCGAACGGGAACAAGTTATGAAGGACGAAACCCTCATCTCAACTTTCTTACGCGCGTTTTCAAAGCGACCTCGGTTCGATTGATTCCAGATTCATGCTATCGATTTGGGGTTTAGGGTTATCGTTTGGTGATGTAGGTTGGAGAAGGTCTATGCTTGGGGGTATAAAGGTTGTTGTGAGCGGCGTCAGTGTGATGAAGTTAGAGATGTCTCCGGGTTGGTTTGAATGAGCTGAGGATGAGCATTTTCGGTTGTGTTGCGTAATGAAAATTCTGGGTTCGATTACAGTGAGTTTGTGAAGGGTTATTTAATGAAGGAGAGAATTTGCGGTGAGGGATAGAGGGTATCACGGTGGATTTGAGAAGTTGAGTTGGAAAAGAGATTTTTAGGGATTGTTAAGTGTTTAAGTTTGGAGGAAGAAGAGGCTTATGTTGTTGTTGTTCAATATCTGGGGTTTTTTGTTTATTCAATGATGGTGAGTTTATTATCGAGTACGAAGTTTTGGGCAGAGTTCTGTGGTGGTAAGAAATGGTTATGGAAAGTGAATGAGAAGATGAAGAACATGGAGGTGATTGAATGGTGAAGAGTTTTAGTTTTCTGAGAAGAGTGAAATATTTGGTTGAAGTCTAGAGATGAAGTTCTGTTGTTGGAGGAGAATGGTGAAGATGGATGAGGGAGCTGGGGCGGCTGGCCTTGTGACTAGGGTTTGGGGGCTCAATGCCAGGAAACAAGACAATCCAAACAATACAGATCAAGACTATGAAGACAGGAAGAGTAACAGAATACTTACAGAGTAGGAGCAATACCACCAGATTGTTGATACAGAACACAGGTGAGCTCCTTCTTCAATCTCCTCTTTTTTCAGTTCTTTGTGATGGAGGTGAATTGTGAGAGAAAAGCAGTTGTTTTTCTGTTAGGGTTTTTTTTGCTGAATGAATAGTAACCAATATATATGATGTGAGATTAGGGTTTAGCTTAGAGAAATTGTGGGAACTTTGGGTCTGTTCCCCTTTGGGAAAGAAAGTGAGATACTTTTTTGCAATGGGAGCAAGGACTGAAGTTGTGGGATTGAAAACAGCATAATCTTTGTCTGTTTGTAGCTTTTGAAATTGTCTGTTTTTACTCATGATTTTCACTGTGGTAACACAACAATTTTTACTGATACATTTAATTTCTTTGCAGGTTTATCATGATCCTGGAAGTTTGCGGAAGAAGGTGTCCTTCTCAACAGCCATACCTTGCATGTGAACCTTTGTGCAGCTTCTGCTTTGCGACTCTTGAGGAGACCGCAGGCATGATTCGTCAGCATCACAACTTACTGAAGGAATATCAGACCGATTAACATTTGATGGTTCAGAGTGTTGGTCAGACTCATTATCAGCAACCCTCCTTGACAAAGGGGCTGCTTGCAGACTTTCTTCTGCATTAGAATTCTCAAGTAACTGAATCCCAAAGAGCCTACAACCACTTCCAGTGCCTTGTCTCTTTTCTCCGGATTCTTTAAGGGCCATAGGTGAAAAAAAAGGTTTTGTAGAGTTTTCCAATCTTGCAAAGAAAAATCAGGCATTGTGGAAGGTAGAACAGGAGGCCGTGATAAGGTGATGTTTGGTTCTTATAGATCGAAAATTGATCTCTGTGATAAGGTGATGTTTGGTTCTTATAGTTTTTCTTGTAGCATGAAACGATGGTTTGTATGAAGAGAAAGAGGGTTTGTGACAGAATCGTTTCAAAAAATAGTGAAGGAAAAGGTGTGGTGCGGTTCTGAGAGGTTGATTCAATGGTGATGATGAGGTTTCTTGAAGAAGAGTGTTTTGGTTTGCCAAAGTGAGAAGGTGTTGATAAAAGTTGTTATTTTCTGTTTGTCAAAGTGCAGCGAGTTCACGGTAAGTTTATTTTCTTGTTCTATGATGATATTGTTGAAAGAAGAATGAGGGAGAATTCCGTGTGAAGGTGTTTATGTATGTCAAAGAATGGCAGATGAATGAAAGGCTATGAAGTGTTTTTGTGTTGAAAACGTTACAACAAAAGGAAGGGTAGAGTTGTAGTGTGTTTTATGGTTGCTATGGAAACTGAAGTTGGCTTTTGTTGTTATAGAAGAGGGTGAGATGAAGGAAAAGGTTAGTGGTAAGAAGTGGTGATATGTGTGGGTGTGGTTGTAGTTTACAGTGGTGGTTGTAGTTGCTGGTTATGTAGATTTTATGTATGCAGTGAGGGTGAGATTTTGAGAAAAAGGAAAGAATAGGGTTTTACGTGTTATTTTGGTTTGTGTTTTGCAGAGAAAATTTTGTATTTGTGAGTCTCCTCTCCCTTTTTAAGAACTGATCTCTTCTGCTCCTCTTTCTAAAAAATAAACCTCTCCATGTTGTGTTGGTCGTGCCTGGGTTATAATGTTACAGTTGTTGTTTTCATGCTGCAGGTTATGGCTTGCAGTGATAGCAGGGTGCAAGTTTGAGATCAAAGGGTGCAGATATTTTGTAGAGCAAGTATAAATGGTTTATGGGCGATGTTGACAATGACGTAGATGCTGCAGATGGTTCTGATGATTGAGCATAGACTTTGGAAACTATACTAGCCTTGACATCAGCATTATTTGATTCAAGAACTTTTGGCACTGAATCAACAATACCGGCAGCGGTAATTGAGCTGATTGAGCTCAGCTTGTATTGGAATTTTCTTCATCACAATCATCATCCGAGGGATGTTGTGTTCTCAAAGTATCATTCTCATTGGAGAGTTCTTTATCTTGGATGTTAGAAGAATCGTCACTATGATTGACTTCATCTGTTTCAACAACTGAATTCCTGCCACTGGTAAGATTATTTTGATCCATATCAGAACCTGCAGCAAATTCTTCTTTTGAGATTTCTAAAAAAACCAATAATATCAGTTGATTCAGAACATTTTTTTTTATCTTTTTCCTTTCATTTCTGCATTTTTCTTTGTAGCTTCTCCAGAGAGGACAACTAAAACTGAACAAAGATTCTTCACATTCTGCGTCTAGAGGACATCAGCCAACGCAGACCTGTATGTAGATCTTGAAGATCCCGGAATTATCGTATTGGCAGTGTCCGAAACGCAGGAGGCTGACAGGGATAAAAGAGATGAAGCTGTAGGGTCAAGTTCCTTATTAGTTTCACATGCTTTAAAATCCAAACACACCGAATTTGAATGGTGACCCTGTTGGTATTGAGCAGTCATTTTAACAGTTTGATCTATGAATGCCTTGCAGATCTGACCCTTTAATAGTATCAGTGTTCCACCTGTGTTGCTTTTTGCAGGCTCATTATTTTCGACTAATGTTTGTTCAGGATGTTTTCGCTTCTCTCGAATTCAGTTGGGCAACAGCAGCCGGTTGACCCTTGAGCATCAAGCTGGAAGGATTATCAACAGCAGTTCTAGTCCCAGTTTTGGAGTCAGTTGCCAGAGGACTACGATTGCGTGAGTCTGTTGGCTCATCACTATCAGCAGAGTAATTACTGAAGACTGAAGTGTTGACAATATCTCCCTCCAGATCCGCGGGATTTGTCCCACAGCGCATGCATGCAGATTTCGGAAGTGGAAGAAACAATGATGACTTGGATGACTTTTCCAGTCTTGTCTTTGCTGATATACTAAAATAGTTTCTTAAATCCTCCTTCACTGTATTATCTGCAAATATAAACTCAACAGCATTCTTTGATAGCTCAAACATCTCCTTCCTTCCAAGGCCGAATGAAGAAGCGGCTATTTTGTATTCATTGGAGAGACTGGTAGAGAACACACCCGAGTCATCAGTACACGGAACTACAGGATGTTTTGCTTTATACAAGTCCACAAAATGATGAGCATCTACTGATGGAACGGACAGCGTCCTGATGTTCGACGTCAAGCAAAGTTCAACCGGAATTTTAGAGGACTTCAGCTTTCTCCAGTGTTCCTCCTCAAAGAAACATGCATGTCAAATCCTCCCAGGAAGAAAGTCAAGCATATCATGTATCTCTCTCGAATTAGGTACCTCTCCACAGTGAAAAGTTACGTAAAGACCTTGCTCTCGAGCGAATTTTAATGCTGGAAAATATGTAACCCATTCACCCACAGCTGGATTTCCAGAGAGGTCAATTCCAACGACCCCAAAATGCCTCATTTCCAGGGTAAACATGACAGTTTCCATTGCTGCTTCTGATGTTTCCCTTCGGTCAATGCTTAAGAGAAGTCTAACAAAGATTTGTTTCCCAGTATTTTTATTAATTTTATCATTTGTAACTAAGACTGAGTGTATAGGGTTTGAATGAATTTGTAACTCCTCGTTGTGAGGAATAAAACGCACATCAACTGAACTCACAGCTCATAGGCATTCCAAAACAGCTTCAATATAAGAGCGCTTGCTCATTCCTTTGGTCTCATTTTTCTTTGGAGTAGTTCTCAATTCCACATACACAACATTTTCTGACGCAAAATCTTCAACAACTTCTTTGGTAATTCTTGTAACGGTAGCATGGTCAGTTGTAAGAATGTGGATTACGTCAAACAACGTGAATACCTCAGATAATGAACGATCATTTTTGAGGATAACATGCCCTACTTGAGAGAAATCTATGAGACCCTCGTGACCCAAAGCTTTAGCAAGTTCTAGAAGGGTGGAGTCTCTAGTGGATCCATTGAGGTGAGCATGGAGTTCTACCTTTGGCATTGGCATACACCACTCCATTTCTCTCTTCCCGATTTGGGTGATACTTTGAATTAGTCCTTGAGCATTAAAGTCAGTCACAGAACAAACTTAATCATGAGTCAATTGTCAAATCATTCTTGATGTTTGCCATTTGAAAACATGATGAGTCGGAGCCTTCATGGAACACTCCATTTAAATCAATGCATCATGACCTTGATAACAAGGTAGGTCCTTTTCTTGCTGATGAATTAATTCAAACCTGGACTTCGACATACACTTCACTCATTCCTACTTAATGAACCCCAACCAAAACCTATCCAATTCGGCTCAATCTTATGATGGAAGCAACATATATTTTTTTATTTTTTCTGCCCCTGACAATCACGTATGCTTATCTGTTTGTCTTCAAGGACCTTGACTTGTCTCTGATAAGGGTAACCACTTGGTGACTTGAATATAACCTCCTTGATCAGGTTAAAAACCATTGGTAATTTTTGTTAGACACACATTTCTTGATCCCCTGTGAAATGCAAAATGCTATGCAATGCAATGCTTACGTATGTACTGATGCAATGAAATAAAACATAAGCCAGAGAGGTCGGTCAAATTTTGGGGTACAACAATATAACTAAAACGTCTCAAGAATCCTCTCACTTGTTTTTATGCTTTGAGCGCAGGCATTTCCCGAATAGCTTTAACTTTACCAGGATCAATTTCAACACCTTTTTGGCTAGCAATAAAGCCCAACAATTTTCCTGAATGGACACCAAAAGTGCATTTATTAAGATTCAAATAGAGCTTAAACTTCCTCAATCGTTGATATATATTCAATATGATCTTCTTCAGTCTTCGAATTACAAATCATATCATCCACATGGGCCTTAATTTCCATATGCATAATATCATGGAACAGAGTGGTCATAGCTCTCTGATACATTACACCAGCATTTTTCAAACTGAAGGGCATCACTCTGTAACAAAATGTTCCCTAGGGTGTAATGAATGTTGTTTTTTCCATATCCTCAGGTGTCATCTTTATCTGATTATAACCGGAAAATCCATCCATAAAAGAGAAGATATTGAACTTAGCAGTATTATTTACCAATATATCAATGTGTGGTGATGAAATATCATCTTTCAGACTTGGTTTATTCAAATCTCTATAATCAACGCACATTCGGACTTTTTCGTCTTTCTTTGGAACATGCACAATGTTGGCCACCCATTGAGGATATTCAGCAGTCACAAGAAAACCAGCATCAATATGCTTCTGAACCTCCTTTTTTATTTTCACATCCATATCGGGATGGGTTCTTCTTAATTTCTGTTTCACATGCGGGCATTCAGGCTTCAATGGAAAACAGTGCTCCACAGTATTAGTATCAAGACCAGGCATGTCTTGATAGGACCAAGCAAAAAGATCAACATATTTCATGAGAAGCTCTACTATCCTCTTCTTAACATCTGACTGAAGCAGTGTCCCAATCTTGACTTTTTTTCTATCTTCCTCTTAATCAAAATTGACCAATTCTACCGGCTCTTCATGAGGCTGAATGGTCTTCTCCTTGTGCTCAAGCAACCAAGAAATTTCATCTGGAATCTCCTCAACATCATCCTCTTCAACTCCAAACACAGGGAACTCAATGTTGGGAGAGGGCATAGGGTCATTGTTTTCAATGAGTTTAACAATCAATCTGCACAATAATTTATGTTTTATTTTAGAATATGTACAAAAGTGCAAGTATTATGCAAATAAAAGTGATTATTATATTATTATTTTTTTGGGTTTTTATGTTACCATTTTTTAGAATAAAGCAAAAAGGGAAAACATATCATGGATAAGCAAAATAACATTTAGCTGATGATGATAAAATTTGAAACAAAGTCCTCACAAATTCACTTTCACCTTGGATAGAGTGAAAGAATTTT
The DNA here is from genome assembly GCA_963859935.3 of Lathyrus sativus. Taxonomy (NCBI): domain Eukaryota; kingdom Viridiplantae; phylum Streptophyta; class Magnoliopsida; order Fabales; family Fabaceae; genus Lathyrus; species Lathyrus sativus. Next base: position 326,103,168 of record OZ012740.1, read on the forward strand.
TGAAAATACAATAAAAAAAATTACTTTGAAGAATGAATAGCAGTGGGAACATCAACAGCTATCCAATTCTGATAGATCTGTCCATGCGTCACAAGATTGGGAAGTTCTTTTTCTTCATCATCTTCAATGATGGCATTAACTTCGCATCTGAATTCTTCAGGCCTCGGTCGAGGGGCATAAAATAGTACATACGCATCTTCTATCTTAGAGAAGTATTCAGGATCATCAAGGTATGATTCTCACTCCTAAGGATCAATTTCATACTCTTGGTTGTCTTCAATGATTGCAGCAGTAGAATGATCTTTGTTGATGAAATCAGCGTTACGAAATGCCTCATTAATACGCTTCAAACCTCTTTTAACTATACTGAGCGCAAAGCCTAAACCAGTTATGTCTTTATTATCGACCACATCAATAACTCGGGCCCAACCTTCAGATAGACCAGTCTCTAATACATGAAGAGCATCTTTCAAGGAAGACATGGGCAACCCATTCTTCTTAACAGCCTTATCATTGACAGAGAGAGCTTGGAAAGTTTCGTTGGAATCAACATACGAAAAGGATGAAAGATGGCTCACCAACAGCACTTGTTTGTCTCCGACAATTACCAGCTTGCCATTCTTAACAAATGTCAATTTTTGATGAAAAGTAGAGGTCACTGCTCCAGCTACATGAATCCAAGGTCGGCCAAGCAAGAAACTATAAGCAGGACGAATATCCATTACTTGAAAAGTAATTTGGAAGAAGCATGGTCTTATTTTGATTGGAAGATCAACCTCTCCAATCACAGTTTTTCTAGATCCATCAAAAGCTTTAACCACAAACCCACTATACCTCATGGGAGCACCTCAGTACGAAAGCTTTGACAAAGTAGACTTTGGCAACATATTCAAGGAAGAGCATTTATCAACCACCACATTGGAAAGTGAGTCTTCTTGACAGTTCATAGAAATATGTAAAGCCAAATTGTGATTTCTCCACTCCTCGGGTAACTCTTCATCATAGAAACCCAAATTATTGCATGTTGTGAGGTTGGCAACAATGTCATCAAACTGATTAACAGTCATGTCATGCTCAACATATGTTTGTTCCAACATATTCTGCAAAGACTCCCTATGAGCCTCAAAACTCATCAATAGGGACAACACTAAAATCTTAGACAGGGTATGCAAGAGTTGATCTACCACACTATACTCAATCTTCTTGATCAATTTTAATACCTCATCCTCATTAGTTTTCTTATTTAAAGCACTTGACTGACCAGAAATATTGTAAGTGCTTCTGATTGGCTGCATTTTATGGTAAAACATTAGAGTGTGTATAGATGTCATAACTAATGATGTGACACACAATATGCAAGGTAAGTAGTAAGTTGAGTTGGATGTCATACTAAATGTCATGACACTGGTCGTATGACATCAGGCGCGCAAAGTTTGTTTTTCTGGTATTCAGAATGAGGAAGCTCAGGCTAGAATTCAGGAAACTTATTAGAAGCTCAAGCTGAAAGACAGGAGACATTTTAGAAGCCATAAAGCGAAAAAATGCTCCTGAATTAAATGGAAAGCATGCAGATTATTGAAAAAGGGTTTTGTTATGGTTAAACCTAATTTATGCACCCAGGCCCAAGGACTGAATGCTGCTATAAAAACAGAAGGAGCAATCCTAGAAGAGCAGCTCTGGACAGAAGATTAGAGAGTGCATATTAAGAGTCCTTGTGAGTGAAGAAGGTTGGTCTTCACATGAGTATTGTGAGTGAAAAAGGTTGGTCTTCACGTGAGTATTGTGAGTGAAGAAACTGTGTTCTTCACATGTGAATTGAGTCTTAGGAATACTTGTTTACCAAGCAACTGTATGTTGCATTGGTTAGGTAGGTTCTAAGTTGTGTCTCACTCAAAGTTGTTAAGCAAGAGTGTGTGATTCTTGATCAAAGCTTTGAAGCAAGATCAAGGTGTGTATGAAGTGGTTCTTCATCTTTATTCTGTAATTGTATTAATATCACTATGGTGTGATTGAGGGGGAGTGAGTGGGTATACTCAGGTCTAGAGTGTCTCTAGGCAGAAGTGTCATTGGGTAGGTTTTAAGTGAAGAGTGCAAGCTAAGTGTTTGACTCTGAATTAATTCTACTGATAGTGAAATTCCTCCCTGGCTTGGTAACCCCCAGATGTAAGTGTTGTTGACACTGAATTGGGTGAACAACTACAGTGTTATTTACTGCTTATCTTTACAGCTTATTATTAACTGCAGTAGTCTGTGTTACAGTGGATGTCATAACTTCGACAATAACATCCATCGTGTGCTTGCCAGAATTTCAATTGGCATCAGAGTAGGCACCCTGCCTGTTATTTCTGGGTGAGATCTAAGGAAGATAAATTCTGGTACTATGGATAATGTAACGCCCCGATTCTGAATTTCCTATTTTGTTGAGTCTTTTGATTTATTTGATTGATTATTATTTCATTTGTGAAATTTGAATATTAATATGTTAAGTGTACATATTATGATATTTTATTATTCGGAGAGTTTTGGGAATTAATTAGAGGGTGTTTTAGATAATCCTTAATTAGTTGTTATTTGAGAGGAATAGAATAGAAAGAGTATAAGTGAAAATAGAGAGAAAAGAAAAGAGATAGAAAGAAATAGAAAGGAAAGAAGAGAAAAGAGGAGGAAGAGAAGAAAAACCTAGAACCATCAAGAATCAACTTCTAAGCTTCGATTAATCGGGTAAGGGTGTGAAACTTTATTATTCTTTCGATGTGTATGATTATGTATGTTCTATTGGTTTGATTTTGGATTGGGGAGAGTTTTGCTCATTTTCCATTTTTAGGTCGAATTTGATTTAATCGGTAGAAACCGAGTTTTAACAGTTAAAAATGAGAATAAATGGTAGACTTTAGTCGAGGAATGTTAGACTAAGGCGGTTGAAACTGGTTTGGTGAGAATCGGTTGATTTTGGAAGGATTGGGCGATTTTGACAGTTAGGGATTTCTGAGTTCGCAGATTCACTAGCATTCGCTAGACGAATCCCAGCGAGTGGGTAGCGAACCAAGTCAGTAGCCCAACTCTGTCTTCGCTAGTGAGTTCGCCAGGCGAAAGAGGCGGCGAGAGGCTTCGCCAGGCGAGTGTGGTAGCGTGTAGTAGCGAACACTTCCAGTAGCTACTGTCTGTCTACGCCAGCGAGTTCGCCAGGAGAGTGTGGTGGCGAGCATTCGCCAAATGCTTCGCCAGGCGAAGGTCGGTGAATGTGACAACATTTTCTTTTATTTCCTGTGCTTTCCATCCAATTGTCGATTGTTTGGTTTAATTATGTTTAATCCTTATCTTAATGGATAGTTTGTGTGTTGTTGTGATGTGATGTGTTGTGGGTAGCCGTAAGGCGTGAATCCTAGATTGTGAATCGTGGAGTGTAGAAGGCGGCCGTTTGGAATGATTAACGTGAATGTGCGCAAATTGTATGTGCTGGTATGAGGTGAAATGCATAATTATATATTTGTGAATATGTATGCATTTTAAGAGTATGTTGGGTCTTTTTGCATGTGGAGCATCATGATTGCATTCTTGTGTGTATGATCCCGCGTAGGATCTGCAGAAACCTCGTGTGCCCTTATGGGGTGTGAGCGATGGTTTATTTTTGATCCCTAGGAGGATCTGCAGAAACATCGTGTGCCCTTGTGGCGTGTGAGCGATGGTTTATATTTGATTCTGTGGAAAATCTGCAGAACGATTGTGTGCCCTTGTGGGGTGTGAGCAATTGGATTGTGTGCCCGTGTGGGGTGTGAGCAATCCTGAAACATCGTGTGCCCATGTGGGGTGTGAGCAATGGGTGAACATCGTAGGCCCGACGGGGAGTTACTTCGGTAACGAGCAATGGTTCCATTTGGTTCTTCAATTGAACCTGCTGAATGAGTCGGTACCGAATTTGCATCTGCATAGAGTCGTGAGTCGGTCTCTATGAGTTGCATTATCATCTTCATATGATGTATTGGTGTAATGAACATGATCGTGTATGTGTATGTGAATTGTTGAAGTAAACATAAGCGTAAATGTTTATACGGAAATATTGTGAGTTGTGAAGCATGATCGGTGAATATGCTTAGTTGTGTAGATATACATTGTAAGGTATGTGATGAATTGTGATGAGTTGCGGTGAGAAATATGTTATGTGTATTATATGTTGGTGTATATAGATATATAATTATATGCATTGTTTGTTATGATAATGTTTCTCACCCTTCTGCTGTTTTATGATGCTCTATGAGGCATTGTAGAGTAGGTTTGTTGGAGGTATTTTGTGAAGCGTGACTTCATCCTTTTTAGTCGGTTGGCTCTGATATATAGCACCGGGTAGTTAGGAATTGTTTTGATTCTTTTGTGATACATCTGTGTATGTATTTGCTGATGAATGTTTTGTAAACATGACTTATGACTTGAATATAACTGTTGATGTATATAATGTTTATATGAATGAAGTGATTCAATGTTTAGATGTTTCCGCTTTTATTCTAGATATTGATATATGGGTTTTAAAGACTAAGTTCCTTTGTGGTGATTTACCCTTTGTTGCATATCCTTATGAGCAGGTGTTGTATGTGTTTTGAATTTCCTGGATAATGTGACGTGCCTCTTTTATACCATGTGTTAATTTATACTCTGATGAAAATTTTTATTAAGTGCCTAAATGATTTAATTGTTTATTTTGGGGTATAGAAAGGGGATGTTACATTAAGTGGTATCAGAGCCAGTGTTGAGTCAGTTGTGTCTGTCTTGTTGTTGTGTTGGTTGAATGGTTGTTTAACCTTATTGTTATTTTTGGGAATCATCAGAATATGGTTGGTCGTAATGACAATGCTATGGTTACGGCGTTGGAGGCTATGGCTAGGGTGGTGCAAGGTGCACCGAATGCGAACGCTAATGATGAGTTTAGAAAGAATCAGCCGCCGGTATTCAAGGGGAGGTTTGATCTGGACGGTGCTCAGATCTGGTTGAAGGAGATTGAGAGAATCTTTAGAGTTATTGGATGTGCTGAAGGAAACAAGGTGAGACTTGGAACTCACATGTTGAGAGAAGAGGCCGACGACTGGTGGGTCGGTATGAGACAAGTTCTTGAGGTGGATGACGAAGAAATAACTTGGGATTTATTTCACATCGAATTCTTGAGAAAGTATTATCCTGAGAGTGTAAAGGGGAAAAAGGAAATGGAATTTCTTGAGCTGAAGCAAGGCAATACGTCCGTGGTGGACTACACGGCTAAGTTTGTGGAATTAGTTCAGTTTCATCCTCATTATGCGACGGTTACGGCGGATTTCTCTAAGTGCATTAAGTATGAGAATGGCTTGCATTCTGAGATAAAGCAAGCGGTGGGATACCAAAGAATACGAAGATTTTCGGACTTGACCGAATGTTGTAGGATTTTTGAAGAGGAGAGCAGGGCTCGATCTACTCATTATAAGAGTTTGAGTGAGAAGAAAGGCAAGCTACAAGTAAGGAGTGGACCTTATATGATGTCTGTTGATAAGGGAAAGTATAAGGGAAACTTTGACAGGAGACCCGGAGGAGGAAGTTATGGTGCGGTCAAATGTTACAAGTGTGGCGGGATAGGCCACAAATCTTTTGAATGTGGGAAGTCTGTGGAGAAATGTGCTAATTGTGGAAGTCTTGGACATGCCACTTCTGGTTGTAGAAGGAATGTGGTAAAGTGTTTTAATTGTGGGGAAGTTGGTCATATTAGTACCAAGTGTACCAAACCAAAGCAAGCTCAGTCGGATGGAAAAGTATTTGCATTAGTAGGTTCAGACACTACTAATGTGGATCGCTTGATTAAAGGTACATGCTTTATTAATAATATGTCTTTAGTTGCTATTATGGATACTGGAGTGACTCATTCGTTCATTTCTCTTAAGTGTGCTAAGTGTTTGGGTTTGTGCATGGTTTCTTTGAGTGGAGACATGGTTATTGAGACTCCCACTTCGGGGTCGGTAACTACTTCTTTGGTGTGTGTAAGTTGTTCTTTGACCATGTATGGTAAAGACTTCATTATGGATTTAGTGTGTTTGCCGTTGGAAGGTTTGGACGTGATCTTGGGTATGAACTGGTTGCAATTTAATAGAGTTCATTTAGATTTCTATCACAAGTTAGTAAGGTTTCCTTCTTTGGAAGATGATGAAGGTGAGAGTTTTCTATCAACTAAAGAGTTGAAGAAGCTTTTAGCGGACGAAGCTCAGTTGTTCGGCTTGTTTGTATCATTGTCTATGGAGAGCAAAGTTGAGCTTGATGTGTTTCCAGTGGTGTGTGATTTTCCAGAAGTGTTTCCGGAGGAGATTACGGATGTACCGCCGGAAAGAGAAGTTGAGTTTTCTATTGATCTAGTTCCCGGTACTAGATCGATTTCGATGGCTCCGTATCATATGCCAGCATTGGAATTGGTAGAATTGAAGGAGCAGTTGAATGATTTGTTGGACAAGAGGTTTGTAAGACCAAGTGTTTCTCCTTGGGGTGCGCCGGTATTGTTGGTAAAGAAGAAGGATGGGAGTATACGGTTATGTATTGATTATCGGCAGTTGAATAAGGTGACAATTAAGAATAAGTATCCGCTTCCAAGAATCGATGATTTGATGGACCAATTAGTTGGAGTGCGTGTTTTTAACAAGATTGATCTGAGATCGAGTTATCACCAGATTCGGGTTAAGGAGGAGGATATTCCAAAGACGGATTTTAGGACATGGTATGGTCATTATGAATATTCTGTGATGCCATTCGGAGTTTCTAATGCGTCGGGTATGTTTATGGAATACATGAATCGTATTTTTCATGAGCAGTTGGATCGTTTTGTGGTTGTGTTCATCGACGACATTTTGATTTACTCTAAGTCTCAAGAGGAGCATGAAGAGCATTTGAGGATTATGTTACAGATTTTGAAAGAGAAGCAATTGTATGCTAAGTTGTCAAAGTGTGAATTTTGGTTGTCGGAAGTGAGTTTTCTCGGGCATATTATTTCCAGTAATGGTATTAGTGTGGATCCATCCAAGATTGATGCGGTAATGCAAAGGGAGACTCCTAGATCGGTTACGGAGATTCGAATCTTTTTGGGCTTGACAGGTTATTATCGGAGGTTTATTGAAGGATTTTCGAGGTTGGCACTTCCGTTAACGCAGTTGACTTGTAAGGGAAAGACTTTTATTTGGGATGCTGATTGTGAAAAGAGTTTCATTGAGTTAAAAAGAAGATTGACAATAGCGCCAATCTTGATTTTGCCGAATCCTATGGAGCCTTTTGTGGCTTATTGTGATGCTTCCTTGACAGGTTTGGGTGGTGTGTTGATGCAAGATGGAAAAGTTGTGGCTTATGCTTCGAGACAATTGAGTGTTCATGAAAATAATTACCCTACGCATGATTTAGAATTAGCGGTCGTGGTGTTTGTTTTGAAAATTTGGAGGCATTATCTTTATGGTGCAAGATTTGAAGTTTTTAGTGATCACAAGAGTTTGAAGTATTTATTTGATCATAAGGAATTGAATATGAGGCAAACGAGGTGGTTAGAGCTTTTGAAAGACTATGATTTTGGTTTGAATTACCATCTGGGTAAGGCAAATGTGGTGGCCGATGCCTTAAGTCGGAAGTCGTTGCACATGTCTACATTGATGATGAAAGAATGGGAACTTTTGGAGAACTTTAGAGATTTGAGTTTGGTTTGTGAAATGACGCCGAGAAGTGTGAGACTTGATATGCTTCGTATTATGAATGATTTTCTTGCAACCGTATGTGAAAAGTAGAAGTTGGATCTGAAGTTCGTTGATTTGATGACAAATGAGAATGAGGATTTCAAGGTTGATGATTTTGGAGTTTTGAAATTTTGTGGTCGTATTTGTATTCCCGATGATGCGGAGTTGAAAAGGATGATATTGGAGGAAGGACACCGGAGTAACTTAAGTATTCATTCGGGAGCGAATAGGATGTATCGAGATTTGAAGAAAATATTTTGGTGGTCCAGATTGAAGAGAGATGTAGCTCAGTTTGTGTATGCATGTTTGACTTGTCAGAAGTCTAAGGTGGAACATCAGAAGCCTAGTGGATTGATGCAACCTTTGGATATTCCAGAGTGGAAATGGGATAGTATATCAATGGATTTTATTACGGGATTTCCGAATACACAAAGAGGTCATAATGCTATTTGGGTGATTGTTGATAGGCTTACTAAATCTGCTCATTTCGTTCCAATTGATATTAGTTATCCTTTGTAGAAGTTAGCCGAGATTTATGTTCGTGTGGTTGTGAAGTTGCATGGAGTTCCTAAGAGTATTGTATCGGATAGAGATCCTAGATTTACTTCAAGGTTTTGGGAGAGTTTGTGAAATGCTTTGGGTTCCAAGATAAGATTGAGTTCGGCTTATCATCCGCAAACAGATGGTCAAACCGAGAGGACGATTCAGTTGTTGGAGGATTTGTTGCGTGCTTGTGTACTAGAGCAAGGTGGTGCTTGGGATAGTTATTTAGCGTTGATTGAGTTCACCTACAATAACAGTTTTCACTCAAGTGTTGGTATGGAGCCATTTGAGGCTTTGTATGGTCAGAGATGTCGAACACCTTTGTGTTGGCATGAAACTTATGAGAAGTCGGTTGTTGGGCCGGAGATGGTACAACAAACAACGGAGAAGGTGAAGTTTATTCGGGAAAAGATGAGAGCTTCTCAGAGTAGGCAGAAGAGTTATCACGGCAAGAGAAGGAAAGATCTTGAGTTTCAAGAAGGCGGCCATGTGTTCTTGAGAGTTACACCGGTTACGGGTGTGGGTCGTTCCTTGAAGTCGAAGAAGTTGACTTCTCGTTTTCTTGGTCCATATCAGATTATTGCACGAGTGGGTGTTGTGGCGTATCGTGTGGCGTTGCCTCCGAATCTTTTGAATTTGCATGATGTGTTCCATGTTTCGCAACTTCGGAAGTATGTTTCGGATCCGTCACATGTGATTCCTATGGACGAGCTTGAAGTAACAGATAACCTTACGGTTGAAGTTTTACCGATTAGTATTTTGGATCATGAAATTAACGAGCTAAGAGGCAAGGATATTGCGCTTGTGAAAGTGGCATGGGGAGGTGCTGCGGAAGGCAACATGACTTGGGAATTGGAGAGTAAGATGCGAGGGTCGCATCCGGAATTGTTTGGATCAGGTAATATTTTCGAGGACGAAAATTTCTAAAGTGAGGGAGAGTTGTAACGCCCCGATTCTGAATTTCCCATTTTGTTGAGTCTTTTGATTTATTTGATTGATTATTATTTCATTTGTGAAATTTGAATATTAATATGTTAAGTGTACATATTATGATATTTTATTATTCGGAGAGTTTTGGGAATTAATTAGAGGGTGTTTTAGATAATCCTTAGTTAGTTGTTATTTGAGAGGAATAGAATAGAAAGAGTATAAGTGGAAATAGAGAGAAAAGAAAAGAGATAGAAAGAAATAGAAAGGAAAGAAGAGAAAAGAGGAGGAAGAGGAGAAAAACCTAGAACCATCAAGAATCAACTTCTAAGCTTCGATTAATCGGGTAAGGGTGTGAAACTTTATTATTCTTTCGATGTGTATGATTATGTATGTTCTATTGGTTTGATTTTGGATTGGGGAGAGTTTTGCTCATTTTCCATTTTTAGGTCGAATTTGATTTAATCGGTAGAAATTGAGTTTTAACGGTTAAAAATGAGAATAAGTGGTAGACTTTAGTCGAGGAATGTTAGACTAAGGCGGTTGAAACTGGTTTGGTGAGAATCGGTTGATTTTGGAAGGATTGGGCGATTTTGACAGTTAGGGATTTCTGAGTTCGCAGATTCCCTAGGAGAATGGGAGCGAAGGTTCGCCATGCGAATCCCAGCGAGTGGATAGCGAACCAAGTCAGTAGCCTAACTCTGCCTTCGCCAGTGAGTTCGCCAGGCGAAGGAGGCGGCGAGAGGCTTCGCCAGGTGAGTGTGGTAGCGTGTAGTAGCGAACACTTCCAGTAGCTACTGTCTGTCTTCGCCAGCGAGTTCGCCAAGCGAGTGTGGTGGCGAGCATTCGCCAAATGCTTCGTCAGGCGAAGGTCGGCGAATGTGACAACATTTTCTTTTATTTCCTGTGCTTTCCATCCAATTGTCGATTGTTTGGTTTAATTATGTTTAATCCTTATCTGAATGGATAGTTTGTGTGTTGTTGTGATGTTATGTGATGTGATGTGGGTAGTCGTAAAGCGTGAATCCTAGATTGTGAATCGTGAAGTGTAGAATGTGGCCGTTTGGCATAATTAACGTGAATGTGCGTAAATTGTATGTGCTGGTATGAGGTGAAATGCATAATTATATATTTGTGAATATGTATGCATTTCAAGAGTATGTCGGGTCTTTTTACATGTGGAGCATCATGATTGAATTCTTGTGTGTCTGATCCCGCGTAGGATCTGCAGAAACCTCGTGTGCCCTTGTGGGGTGTGAGCGATGGTTTATTTTTTATCCCTAGAAGGATCTGCAGAAACGATCGTGTGCCCTTGTGGGGTGTGAGCGATGGTTTATATTTGATTCCGTGGAGAATCTGCAGAACGATTGTGTGCCCTTGTGGGGTGTGGGAAATCGGATTGTGTGCCCGTGTGGGGTGTGAGCGATGGGTGAACCTCATAGGCCCGACGAGGAGTTACTTCGGTAAGGAGTGATGGTTCCATTTGGTTCTTCATTTGAACCTGCTGAATGAGTCGGTACCGCATTTGTATATGGATAGAGTCGTAAGTCGGTCTCTATGAGTTGCATTATCATCTTCATATGATGTATTGGTGTAATGAACATAATCGTGTATGTGCATGTGATTTGTTGAAGTAAACATAAGTGTAAATGTTTATGTGGAAATATTGTGAGTTGTGAAGCATGATTGGTTAATATGCTTAGTTGTGTAGATATACATTGTGAGGTATGTGATGAATTGTGATGAGTTGCGGTGAGAAATATGTTATGTGTATTCTATGTTGGTGTATATAGATATATAATTATATGCATTGTTTGTTATGTTAATGTTTTTCACCCTTCTGCTGTTTTATGTTTGCTGGAGGTCTTTTGTGAAGCGTGACTTCATCCTTTTTAGTCGGTTGGCTCTGATATGTAGCACCGGGTAGTTAGGAATTGTTTTGATTCTTTTGTGATACATTTGTGTATGTATCTGCTGGTGAATGTTTTGTAAACATGACTTATGACTTGAATTAAACTGTTGATGTATATAATGTTTATATGAATGAAGTGATTCAATATTTAGATGTTTCCGCTTTTATTCTAAATATTGATATGTGGGTTTTAAGGACTAAGTTCCTTTGTGGTGATTTACCCTTTGTTGCATATCCTTATGAGCAGGTGTTGTATGTGTTTTGAATTTCCTGGATAATGTGACGTGCCTCTTTTATACCATGTGTTAATTTATACTCTGATGAAAATTTTTATTAAGTTCCTAAATGATTTAATTGTTTATTTGAGGGTATAGAAAGGGGGTGTTACAGATAAAGACATAGGATTCACAAATAGACCTCCAATTCTGGATGGCTTTAATTATGACTATTGAAAACCTAGGATGATTGCCTTCTTAAAGTCTTTAGACAACAAGGTATGGAGAGCTGCAAATTCAGGATGGGAACATCTAGTGAATACCGACAAGGATGGAGTATCTGTGTTAATTCTTGAAGAAGAATGGAACAAAGAACAAGAGGCTTTGGCTCTTGGGAACTCTAAGGCATTGAATGCACTCTTCAATGGTATAGACAAAAACATCTTCAGACTGGTACACCATTGTGAACTGGCTAAAGAGGTTTGGGATACTCTCAAAACAACTCATGAGGGAACCTCAAAAGTTAAGATGTCTAGACTACAAATGTTGACCACCAAATTTGAAAGTCTTAGAATGAAGGAGGATTAGACTATTCATGAGTTTTACATGAACATTCTTGAACTAGCCAATACCTCAGAAGCTTTGGGAGAAAAGATGGCAGAAGAGAAACTTGTGAGGAAGATCCTCAGGTCTCTTCCTAGAAGGTTTGCAATGAAGGTTACTGCCATTGAAGAAGCCCAAGACATATGCCACATGAAGGTGGATGAACTCATTGGTTCTCTCCAAACCTTTGAGATGGGAAAATGTGAGCAGACTGTGGAGAAAAAGAACAAAATCTTAGCTCTTGTTTCAAACACTGCAAGTGATTCAGATGGTGAAGATGGTGAAAATAAGGAGAGTCTATCAGAAGCAATAGTCTTGCTTGGCAGACAGTTTAACAAACTGGTCAAAAGGATAGATGCTAAGTCTAAACCTTATACCAAAAGCATGCCTACTGACAAAGAGAAATCTGAAGATAAGTCAGCCAAGGCAGAGGAGTTCAATGTCATGAGTGTGAGGGATATGGACACATTAGAAAGGAATGTCCCACATATATCAAAAAGAATGGAAAAGCTTAACAGTAACTTGGTCTGATGGAGATTCTGACAGTGGATCAAAAGAGGAATCTACCAAGCATGGCACTGCCCTTAACAGTGTGTGTATATCTGATGGTGATTCAAGTGAAGAAGAGTTAACCTTTGAGGAACTTGCAGCCTCATATCAAAAGCTTCACACAGAAGTACAGAATTGTATCAGCAAGGAAAGCATCAGAAGAAACTCATCAAGGAGTTAGAATCTGAAAAGAGGAAGCATCTAGTCACTATTAACTCACTCAAGAATGAGGTCAATGAGTTAGAGTCCAAAATGGATCAAATGTCAAAATCCATAAGGATGCTTAATCCTAGAACTGACACCCTAGAAGAGATTTTGCAGAATGGTCAGAAGTCAGGAAATAGGTCTGGATTGGGATTTGTTGATAGACAAAATCCTGTTTTGAAACTCAAGAGATTACAACCTGAGATTCAGAAGTTAAAGAGGATGTCACGACCAATGTCACAACATCCACCACACGGAAACTGGAACCAAGTCAAAAGACAAATCCAAGTGTACAGGTGTTACCACTGTGGAAAACTTGGACATATTAAAGTTGTGTGCTTCTGGCTACATGGATTCCCTAGCCAAAGAAAAACCAAACAGGGTACTCATGTCAAGAGGCAGCATCATGCCAAACCCAAGAAGGAGGTTCATAATAAGCAAAGACAATGGGTTGCCAAGACTGTTGCACTAGCAAGCCATACTTCCCTAAGAATGCCAACCAAAGAGGATTCGTAGTTTGACAGTGGCTGCTCCAGACATATGACTGGAATTGAGGATCACTTGATAAAACTCAAACCTCATTCATCTAGTCATGTAACCTTTGGGGATAGAGCTAGAGGAAAAATCATAGGTGTTGGACAACTTGACAGTCCTAAATCCCCAGAATTGAGGGATGTCTTGCTGGTTAAAGGGATGATTGTTAACCTAATAAGCATAAGTCAACTATGTGATCAAGGTTTAAAAGTCTACTTTTCCAAGGATAAGTGTATGGTCATCGATGAAGAAGGTAAGGAAGTAATGAGGGGATCTAGATCTCAGAATAATTGTTACTTATGGGAACCCAGAAGTAACATAACTGGTTTGATCAATGAAGAAAAGAAGGATCAAATATGGGAGGATAAAAGCAGACATTCTCAAAGGATGAGGAAGACTAGAGTCAAAGAATCAGGAAAGGGAATTCCAAAGGATCGTCTAGAAAGAAGAACAGGATATGGTAAATGGAAGGATGACAGGCAAGCCAAGGTAGCATATCCAAAGAAGGTACCTCAAGGAAATCTGGACCTGCTATATTGGAATATGATGGAGACCATGAAAGATGGCCTGCATAAAGAAAGAAATGTCACTCATGATGTCATGACCTTGTTCTGTGACATCAAGAGTCCCATCTCTATAAGCTCTGTTGAGTTCAAAAGAGCCATGCTCAGGGATAACAGGGGTCAATGTCAAAAGGCTTGTGTAAACCTTTATGATGCTGACTGGGCTGGTAGTGCTGATGATAGAAAGAGCACCTCTGGTGGATGTTTCTTCTTGGGGAATAATCTCATATCATGGTTTAGCAAAAAGCAAAATTGTGTCTCATTGTCCACTGCGGAAGCTGAATACATAGCAACTGGAAGTAGTTGTTCTCAGCTGGTCTGGATGAAGAAAATGCTGACAGAATACAATGTCTCGCAGGATGTCATGACATTATAGTGTGACAATCTTAGTGCTATCAATATCTCCAAGAACCCAATTCATCATAGCAGAACTAATCACATTGAGATAAGACATCACTTCATAAGAGACCTTGTGGAAGATAAAGTGATCGCCTTGGAACATGTGTCCACAGAACTACAGTTGGCTGACATTTTTACAAAAGGCTCTAGATGCTGCTCAATTTGAGAATTTGAGAGGGAAATTGGGTATGTGCATGTATGAGGACGCATAGCAATTACTGGCACGTGAGAGTTTTAAAACTTCAATGCAGTCCAAGGCCTTGACCACAAAAGCTCTCCATTCCACAAACGTGCATACAATTTTCTCTGCATTCCCCACTCCACAGAATTCTCCATCAGCACACAGCAACAAGATGTCATTCCACCATGACGCCTCTTCATCCAAGACTCCTCCCAAATCCTTAAAAAGTGACCCTCCCACTGGTGAAGAACCCAAACGCAAGTATCCTCCGCCCACTGATGAAGAACTTAGGCGAATCAGCAACAGGGAAGGCTTGGCATACGTGGACAAATCCATTGGGAAAATTTTCGATGATATTCTCAAAAGAGGACTTCCATTTAGGGGTATCACCGTTCCCCTGGCTCGTAGGGATCCACCTCATGATTCGGATATGCCAGATGAAGACTCGTGTGACAGAAACCAGGATCTTTCATTATCTGATCTGGATGATAGTGACTCCAGTTCCTCTGATGAGGAAGAGTGATATCTTGATAGGTTGCTGTATGACTCAGTCTGCTGCTGAGGTGATAAAGTCTGCTGCTGTTTTGAACTTTGCTGATTGAGATTTTTTTTTGTTTTAGTGACAACACTTGTGATGCTCTTACTGAGAAATTTTTTAATTCCCAAACATTTGTAATGTTACACATTATGATCTATGCTAGTTTATTAGTTGGATCTTAATTTGTGGCTAAAAAGGGGGAGAGAGTATTGTTTAGATAACAGCAGGTTGAAGAACAGGTTGAAGACTTGCTTGTGCTGCTTGAGCAAGTATGTGTTGCTGCTGATATATGTGATAACAGCTGATGTTGTTAGTATTGTATGAAGTCCCAGTTTCCAGGTTGTGTAGGAATGCTTGTTAGCTATGTGAGCTCCCAGCTGCTGCTTGGGAGTGTATGTGTGTGTCTGCACGATAATAGCAGACTGTGAATGTAGTGCATCTCTTCAGGGGGAGTAGCACAGGAGTTTGTGACTTCAGGATGTTATCCTGAATGTCATGACATGCAGAATAGGTTGGATGTTTGTGACTGCAGGGTGCCTACAGGTGTGACATGCATCAGTTGAGGGGGAGTAACTTCTAATATGTTACTCAAAAAATTGTGACATCTGTAGTGCTGACTAACAGATGGTTACAGTGTGTGACAGGTTGATCCTGAGAAGCTGAGAGCTAACTGTGTGAATATAAACAACTCTACTAGGGTGTTAGTTGCTTACATGCATAAAAGGTTATTTGTTAGACTTCTGCTGCTTGTAAACTTTGTTAACAAGGTGTTTTAGCCAAAAAATTTCCAAAGGGGGAGTTTGTAAGTGCTTCTGATTGGCTGCATTTTGTGGCAAAATATTAGAGTGTGTATAGATGTCATAACTAATGATGTGACACACAATATGCAAGGTAAGTAGTAAGTTGAGTTGGATGTCATACTGAATGTCATGACACTGGTCGTATGACATCAGGCGCGTAGAGTTTGTTTTTCTGGTATTCAGAATGAGGAAGCTCGGGCTAGAATTCAGGAAACTTATTAGAAGCTCAAGCTGAAAGACGGGAGACATTTTAGAAGTCCTAAAGCAAAAAAAATGCTCCTGAATTAAATGGAAAGCGTGCAGATTATTGAAAAAGGGTTTTGCTATGGTTAAACCTAATTTATGCACCCAGGCCCAATGACTGAATGCTGCTATAAAAACAGAAGGAGCAATCCTAGAAGAGCAGCTCTGGACAGAAGATTAGAGAGTGCATATTAAGAGTCCTTGTGAGTGAAGAAGGTTGGTCTTCACGTGAGTATTGTGAGTGAAGAAAGTGTGTTCTTCACGTGTGAATTGAGTCTTAGGAATACTTGTTTACGAAGCAACTGTATGCTGCATTGGTTAGGTAGGTTCTAAGTTGTGTCTCACTCAAAGCTGTTAAGCAAGAGTGTGTGATTCTTGATCAAAGCTTTGAAGCAAGATCAAGGTGTGTATGAAGTGGTTCTTCATCTTTATTTTGTAATTGTATTAATATCACTTTGGTGTGATTGAGGGGGAGTGAGTGGGTATACTCAGGTCTAGAGTGTCTCTAGGCAGAAGTGTCATTAGGTAGGTTTTAAGTGAAGAGTGCAAGCTGAGTGTTTGACTATGAGTTAATTCTACTGATAGTGAAATTCCTCCCTGACTTGGTAGCCCCCAGATGTAAGTATTGTTGACACTGAACTGGGTGAAGAACTACTGCGTTATTTACTGCTTATCTTTACAGCTTATTATTAACTGCAGTAGTCTGTGTTACAACTGATGTCATAACTTCCACAATAACATCCATCGTGTGTTTTCCAGAATTTCAAATATCAACAACATTCTCACCTTGAAGTTGTTTCCCAAAGACAACATTATTCATTCTCTTTGGAGGCTCAGAAGCATAGACACGACCACTCCGGGTCACTCTACTAACACCAGCGGTACTTACCACAGAAGACAAAGAAGGAATGGGCCATTCCTTATCATCTTCGACCATGGTAGCATTGTATTTATATGGAACAGCCTTGTCAGATTCATATGGTACTTGACCAGGTAATCGAATAACCAAAGGTGTAACAACGGACTTCCGAGTATCATAAGAGATAACAACTCGTTCAGGCATATTAAAATATGGCACAATAATGTTCACATCATTCTCACATTCATCTCTCTTTGCAGTGACCTCAACCAAATTCTGATTCATCATCTCTTGAATGTCCCTTTTCACTATCACACAACCACGCGGGTTCACAAAACAGATACAACAAGCTGCATAATCATAATCAATATCGTGGAATTCACTCAAAAGTGCATGTATTTCCACAAGCGATCTTCCAATCCATCAGATATCGTGGTATACCCTCCAACAGATCTATTCTCAAGTCCTTTTTATTAAAGATTTGAAGACTTGAGAGAAAAAAAACATGTGTAAGAGCTGGTGTTGCTTACAAGCTGCCGAAGCAAAGAAAGTGAGAAAGCGCATAACAAATGTTGTTGTATCTGTTGCTGCAAGCCGAGTGAAAATACAAAATGCCGAAGTGAAAAATGCTGCAAGAGCAGAAAAGAAGATCAAAAGAGAGTAACTAGAACAAGAAGTTAAAGAGTTGAAGAATGCACGAAAGTATGTGTGCAAGAGGGAAGCAACCACCAAGTTATATAGCTCAAGAAGAAAATACTCAATGCTCAATCAGATTAGAGCGCTGCTTTACAAGAAATGAGATAAGCATTAATAGAAGCTTTTAAGCTCACAAAACTCATGATGATACGAACCAAATCTCTATGAGATTATTCTTAAGATAGTTTTGTAGAATAGCAAGGAGTTGTTGCTCATATTTTCATAAGAACACTTATGTGCTTGTACTTCAATTATGTCGCTTGCTTGTTTAGAAGCAATTCATGTACACACTCTTGTAATCAACAATTGTTGATAGTTCCTTGAGAGATTAGGGTATAGTCAGAATTTTCAAGAAGACAATGGAGGTTATCCATTATGGTTTGCAACAAGGACGGTTAGTCTAATTTGTGTTGATGTAATCTGTTGAGATTATTGGATTAAGTCATTGTCTAAGGAAAAATCACCTTGGTGGGTGGACTGGAGTAAATTTGTTAATAGTGAATTAGGATAAAAATAATTGTGTCACTTTATTTTTATTTCTCTTGATTAGCACTATTTTAATTCTGCACAAATGTTCATAGTTGGTGAAACCCAATTCAAACCCCCCTTTCTTGTGTTTCTCACCCCTTCACAACAATACAACACAATTCAATTCATACATTCATCAATCAATCAAATCAGAGATTATGGAAGAAAAAGATTACTAAGGGCTTTTTAAGGTTATAGCTTGGACAGGTTCACAACAAATGGTCATTTCTAAAGGCCATTGAATCAAAATTGCCAATGCAAAAGATAAATTCACTATACAAGGTATTTACACATTACAACTTCATTCACCAATCCCTTTTCTCTATTGCTCAATCTTTTCAAACTTCCTTTTGCATAGTCATTTGCATTCTCTATTTTTTTTCCTATCAAACAAGCATTCTTTTTTCTTTTCTTTTTCACATTCGTATTCACAATTTTTCTTTGCTTGTTTGAAATTTTTCAAAAATGTTTTTAGTAATCTACCGTTTTTCTTTCATTCTCCCCAACTTGAATACAATCAAAGCTCAAGTAAATGCTTCTTGATTTTTATGACAAGGAAATTAATTTAGAACAAAGTTCAAAGATTTTAAGAAAAGAAAAATTTAGAATCCCACAAAATTCAATGATGATTTAAACTTTCAAATTATATACATAAACCAAGTTCATCACTAAAATGAGATCTAATCTATTAGGCTCAAATGGGTTAATGAATTCTCATTACTCACAGGTAAGTTACTTTTGGAAATGATTGTGCTCAATATAAACAAATGTCTTGATCCTTTCAAATGCTTCCATAAAATCACAATACTCAAAAGATTAAGCATGAATTGAACGAATTATACAAAGTCATCAGTTATCCAAATATTTAGTAAACAATGGAGGTTTCTCACACTTTGTGGTTTTTGGACTTAAGTGACTCAAGCATTCAATTAAGTTGTAAAATGAAATAAGAATACAAATTTGTACAAATCACAAAATTTTTAATCATTCTATAATTATAGAAAGCAGTAACTGCTCAAACTGCAGTAAAGCGGCACGAAGCAAAAATTTAGTTTTTGAAGGATTCCCCCCGAGATTTATATCATCTCCATAGGGATCAGTGCGAGGGAAAGAACATCGTTCAACGGTCTCTATATTTCAAAGCTTGTTTTGAATTTTTTTTTAAAGATTCACGGTACCATAAATAAAGGCAAAAAGTATAAACGGAGCCTTGTTGGGATTGGATCTCATCGATTGATAACACATGCATTCTTCTAATGGATTAAACACAAATCAATCATTCGTCTGATATCCTCACGTATCACCCACAACATAGATTATGTCTAACGCAACATCGAGAGAACAACCGTATTGTCTCATTGGTGATGTCTCACGCAACTCAACAACACAGAGCATTAAGAACTGATGACACTCAAGCAAATTCTATGCCTAAATCTATGTCTAGAGTCTAGAACCTAACAGATAATCATCCTAGATCCAGATCTGAAGAGTATATTTCTATAACGATTCAGATCAAAGATAAACAGGTAAACAAATATGACATCCATATCAACTTCATGATTGATTCATATAAAACGCCATGATTAAAATACGTACATACATTTAACCCTTTTTACATGCATTCAACTAATTTGCCAAATATAAGTGAACATAGTTCTTCATCTCTATTGTCACGCATTTTCACAATACTGTATTGATCCTACTCATGCTATTAATCAACACAATACTATCAAATATACTAGTGAATATCAACTTATAAGACCATGTCAAGACTTTGCTCATTGATAGATGAATATCTAAGACCTAATATTTGAAAAAGGTTTTGTCAAGACCCACAAATAAGAAATCAAAGACAACATCAATATTGAATCAAAATTAGTTCACAAAACATATATTAGGTGAAACACATAAGATATCAAAAGATTACATCCAAACCCAACAAGAATCGAAGCTCTTACCTTCCCCCTTTTTGGGTTTATGTTTCTATCTCTAAAATATGCTTGAAATGAAGAGAGATAAAGTTCTGATATATGTTATAAAAGTTGTACAAAAGTCATTTCTAAAAAGTGAAAAAAAAGTACATATATAGTAAAATAAAAATTTTATTCTGTTCGCCTAGAGAACACCTTATTTTCCCAGTGAAGACTACTTTTGGGCACTCCAAGTGCCTCAAGAACAATTAAACCGCCCTTGGAAAATATATGAGTTCGTCGTGCGAGCACTTCTTCGCACAGCGAATTACTTGCTTCAACTTCGCTCGACGAACTTTGGGTTCTTTTCCTATTGTCTCTAATATGGGTTGGTTCGCTGGGGTTTCTCCAGGACCTCGCACAACGAGCATTTTCCTTCACCTCGCTGGTGCTAGCTCAGCAAATAAGCTGATTGTTCTTCATTTCTTTGGATTCCTTGTTCAATTCTTTGTGTCTTAATCATTGATATTTTATGCCTATATTCTGCACAGTAACACACACATCAAAGAATCCAAAGGTATTTGAAATACAATAGAAGAATCTCACAAGAATAAGAAATAAATATATTAAAACAAGAGAATTTAGTTGAAAAATACCAAGAAAGATGGTTCAATTTAAGTCAAAATTTACACTTAACAAGCTCTCCCCAACTTGATTTTTGCTTGTCCTCAAGCAAAATATGCCACTCATAAAAACAAGAGATATTTGCTCACACAAGAGGATTTTCTCAAGCATAAGATTCAATCAAGAAAGGATTAATAGTTCAAATTCAAACAAGAGAGATTTGCTCAAAGAAGAGGATTTTCTTAAACATGAGAATACGCACAAGCAATTTTCATCATTCAATAGAATCGAACAATGACGAAGAATTTAGTTCTTAAACAAATATCATGCAATGTTTCAAATAACAACTAAATTCTCATACTTGAATCACTCTAACACTCCTCTTCAGAATAAGAACGAAGAAATTAACGTGTTTGCAACCGCGGGACAATTTCACTCACCTGACAAACAATGCAAATAATAACTCAATTCATACATTCATCTAATCAATAAAAATGAAATCATGAGAGCAAAAAGATCACTAAGGACTTTTAAGGTTGTAAATTGGTCGGGGTTCACAATAAAGGGACATTTCTAAAGGTCATTGAATCAAAGTTGTCAATGCAAAAGAGACATTCACTATACAAGTTATTTACACATCCCAACTTCTTTCACCATTTTCTTTCTTCTAATACAAAACTTCATAAACTTCCTTTTTCACAATTATTTAATTCTCTATTTTTCTTCTTCAAACAAGCATTATTTTTCTTTTGTTTTTCACATTCATATTCATACTCTTTTTTTCAATGCTTGCTTGAAATTTTTCAAAATTTTCGAGTAACCTACCACTTTTCATTTCGTTCTCCCCAACTGGAATTCAACCAAACCTCAAGTGAATGCTCCTTGCTTTTTATGGAAAGGAAATAAATTTAAAACAATTTTCAAAGGTTCAAGAAATTTTTTTAGAATCTCACAAAATTCAATGATGAACAAAACTTTCAAATTATGTACACAAACCAAGTTCATCACTAAAATGAGATCTAAATTGTTAAGCTCAAAGGGGTTAACAAATTCTCACTACTCACGGGTAAGTTACTTTTTAGATACAGTTGTGCTCAATATAAACAAATGCCTTGATCATTTCTAATGCATCTACAAAATCATAATAATCAAAAGATAAAGCATGAATCAAATATATTAAACAAAGTTATCAGTCATCCTAGCATATAGTAAACCATGGAGGTTTCTCACAAATTGTGGCTATTGGACCTAAGTGAAACAAACATTCAAACAAGTTACAAAATGGAACGAAAAGACACATTTGCACAAAGCACAAAATTCTTAAATCATTCTAACATTCTATAAAGCGATACAATTTACATTGTTTGCATCCACATGTTTAACATCCTACCATCACCATCCAAACATAGGAGAATCTTCATTGGATACTTTTATACAAATAGTAACCAATCTAGAAGAAGTTTTCATCATTCATCCCTAAACAACACTAAAAAAATGTAAAAGAAAACAAGTATATACAATATAAACAACTGTACAAATCTTTAAAATATAGAAATTATTACAATGCAGTTCAATATCTAAACACCAATCCCCGACAACGGTGCCATTTTGTTCGAACTGTAGTAAAGCGGCAAGAAGAAAAAATTTAGTTTTGGAAGGATTCCCTCAGAAATTTATATCTTCTCCACAAAGATCGGTGCGAGGGTGTTGTACCCCAAAATTTGCCCTACATTTTCTCCATTTGGTCTATGTTTCATTTCATTGCATTAGCATATCACATTGCATAAGCATACCCTAAATTTATCCTACCTGTACATTTGGTTTTCATTCGTATTTCTGTCAACTGACCTTTTATTCAAAAATAGAACATAAGAGAGTGTTGTGTAAGATTGAATTCGTTAAGTCACATGTGTGCATAGCAACGAGAGTGTTGAGAGATAAACTGCTCCTAGACCAACTGGACTAAGGTTTCTCTTTACAAGGCCTCCTATCGCAGGCTTTTATGGCAAGAAGTGTCCTCAAGAATCGACATACACCTCGAGGCATCCATACAACTCTCATAGTTCACTTCGAGTCATGACAAGAGATTTTCAAGCGCATGGAGGAAATTTTGGAGTCACCTGGTCTAACGTCAATTGTCGCCTTTCTCAAAGTCAAATTTTTAGGATTCAGGTGCCTTTTTGAGCTTTTCAAGTCATGTCCCATGATATCAGGAGGTTGGGTTAAGAGAAAAAAGTTGGAATCATAAAATCAGAAGAAATGTCGAGATTTGTTTCATGATCCATCTCAAGGATGTTATCTCTGATAAAATGGCAAACAAAATTAGATTGACGGGGAACAAGAATATGGATTATTCATTCGATGTCAAGAATTTTCTCTGACATGATAGTTCCGGTTGAGATGCACGGTTAAGATGTGTTTCAAATCAAGTGGCTCAAGTGTATGGACATTGCCGTATTCATGTTCTCAGCCCGATATGCTTTTTAAAAAAATTTCGTTTCAAATATTCCATGGAATTATTGGAAGCATGCATGCTTATGTTATTAATGTTATCTATGTTGAAAACCGGATCATAAAAGAAATGGAAAGTGTTAGTTTCAAGTTTATTAAAATGCTTTGAATTGCTTGATGAACTCTTCGATCTATTTCGAAAAAATAGCAAGGCTAGCTTTGGATATGGTTGCCGCTCACGGACACGCAGAAAATGTGGCACATATTGTTTTGTTTCACTAGAACAACTTTTATACCATGTACACTTGGTGGGTATGTTGTTATAGTAAAGATGCATGTTTGGCATTAAAGTAATATTACAATTGGGCTCAAAATTGTTATTTAAATCAAAGGAATCCAAATTTGACTCATACACACTTCCTAATTGTATAAACTGAAAGCTAAAGCTACAGGAAAATATCATAAGATGTCCATATCAACACACAGCTATTTAAAGGAAATTTGTGGCCTTGCGTCTGCATGGAGAGAAAACGTAAGTTCAAGGTGTTGAGGAACATGGGAACTACCAGAATTATCCCTCTCGCAAGGAAACTTGGACGGAAGAACATCGCAACTTCTCTCCGGCATTACCACTGATTCATACATCAAACTTACCACTTAGTACAGAGAAATTGCAAGCCGCTTGTTTTTTACACAAATGCGAGCGGGATACAAGCTAACATGATATTGCACCGCCATACGAGCCGTGTTCTGCAACATCAGAATGCACATCAATTGTCACATAAATTCAAGAAGGGCATTACGAGATATACTAGAACAATGCAGGGAAAACGATAATATGCAAAAAATAACAAAGCCCTCATTTTATCAATTTTGAATGGAGAGAAATGAGGATATGATGTGAAGCTTACATGGCTCAGAATGTTGACATGGTAGGACCCTTTGAGTTTCCAGAAGTTTATGCTACAGTTTACAATAGGATTTGTAAATATTCAGACCATGATTCACTCACTCCAACCAGTGCACCACTTGTGCATCACCACCAAACCTCTCAGTTGCAGCCCACGCACCCGCATAAATCGTACCACCAGACAAGCTGCCAACCATTCTACCACTACCCTGCTTTAACTCCTCCCACACCAGACAGCAACCTGCCACAAGCAAAATGGCAACAGCCTGCTGCACCAAAATACCACACCAGACAGCAATCTGCTATAGCCCACACATCTGTGAAACAACCAAACAAAACCTTCACCTACAGTCTGCAAAACTTCCAAATATGGACCAACAAACCAGCCCTCCTCATTCTGTATCAGAAAAAAGTAGTATCAATACAACAGAAAAAAACTCTTTAAAAAAAAAAGAAATAGCAGGCAGAAAAGGGGGGAACCGTTTCATTCTTCATCAACAGCGATAAAACAACCTTCTCTCTTTTTTCAACCCATCTTCCATTTTTGAGAACCCACAACAGAAACAGAGCTGGAACGAAGGAGGAGAGGAAGAGACTTCAAACCTGACCCAGAAAACAGAAACCTCATTGAACCACCCTTCATCCACCCAAAACCGTAACAGCAAACCCATTTTCTCCATTCTTCAAACTCACTCTTCAACCACATAACCAACTTCCATTCAACACCATCAAACCACCTCCAGAACATCAAACCTCCATGGATTCTTTATAAACCTTAACCATTACAACTTCAAAACGGCTCCCCTAAAAAAAAACCTGCAACATAATCCAAAGTCAGAGAAACCTTCAATGACACCTTGAAAGCCAAAAATCAGAGAACCACTCTTAACTACCGGTCTTCCATCTCCTCCTGACTGGTGGCTAAAAAACTTTAATCTGCTGTTTTCAACAACAGGGAGAGCTGAGCACCACTCCATTCTGAATAACAAGGGGAGTAAAACAGAAAAGGAAGATCGCAATGCAGCAGAAGCAAGGTTGGAACTTTCATACCTGATGAGTTCAAACGCACATCCTTTTTTCAGTTCCTCTGGCATAGGTAACTTGCAAGTTCATTTCTTTATCAGTTGTTGGTTTATTAACTTTGATTTGCGGACGTCTAAACCTAAAATCTCCTTCAAAACACTTTACCTCTGCAAACTTCGCCATCTCCAAACGGACAAACCTTCGGTCTGCACCTGGCGTCAACAACATCCTGTCTAACCTCACATCATCACCATGAAAACCTGCAAGTTTCATTCACAAAACCGCATTGAGTCTTCCATTAACAACAATAAAAATCTCTACTTGCAAACCTCCTCAAAACCTGTACAACAGCAACTCACATCCGCGACTCCCCGTCGTCATTCACAATCTTGTAACAATTTCAAACCTCTGTGATCTCCATCATGGACCCAGCCGTTACAACCCAGAGAACTGTTAAACTCACCATCCTCATCCAACTTGCAGCTCCGAAAATCTGCTTCAAACCGAAAATCACTCAGCAACTATTCTGAAACCAACAACAACCATTACAAATATCATCACGTATCATTTCCAAACAGAACCAAACCATTCCTCCTTAAAACTTTCATAACACAACATTCAGCAATCTTCATCAACCATTACCATCTGTTTTCACTATTTCTGAAGAACTTCACACCATCTCAAATCACAACCAGAACCGAAAATGGAAAAGAGATTCAAAGAGAAATAACCAAAACCATTGAACCTCCACGAAGTCATTTCTCCGAACTCCCTTCCGTTCAACTCTTCACCGTAACCCTTCATTTTCCGCCGAACATCAACATCTCAAAAATAACCCTGAACTTCATCGTTGAAACTTCACCGCCTCTTACACCAAACCCATATCAGAAACAGAAGATTCAACATTTTTTTTCGGTAATACGAAAACCACAGCAAACCGTCGTTCGAAACCCTCACCTTCCATTTTCGCAAACCCATCAAACTTTCAACAACATCCAATCTGAAAATCACATCCAAAACGCCTCACCAGATTCACGACCCCAAATCCCTAATTTAATCTTCCTCATCATCATCTTCACTCGACAAAAATCCATAAGAAACCCTCAATCGGACCTCCATCATCAAACACAACGCGCTCTCTGCCTCTCACCTCTACCGGAGTTCCTCACCGGGAATCGCCTCCGCCGCGCCGGAGGGGCGGAGGGAGGCCAAACAGGTCCAAACTTAGGAAAAAATGGACCTCTCTAATTTCTCTCTCAAAAACCTAACACAATAATCCCTAATTTCTCACCAATGGCGCAGATCGAAGCCCTAAAAAATTCCTAACCTTATCCTCACAAACTATCAGAAAACAAACAGAATATTACACTATTCACACTAATCTACACAGAAACACGAAGAGCACGAAGAACAAGCAACGATGCAGGTGTCAGAGAGGAGGTTACACACTGAGGATTATAGCGAAACAAACACTGATTCACTTCGGGTTAATTTTGGGGTGAAATTGGAGGTAGCTAGGATCAAAAATTTTGTTATGGTGCTATGCTACTTGGTTCATGATCTCGAAATTTGAAGGTGCAGTGTATGTTAACTGTTAAAAGAAAAAAGTATGTTATGTTATTCTGTTGAATGAAATTTGTGGGCTCAAAGGCCCGTGTGCTTTAGGTCCCCATTTCTGGTCTTTGCCAGCTACGTTTATGTGGGATGATGGGTTGATTCAGCTCAAATGATTCCTCACTCTTGACATACTCCCATTCCAAATCTCTACCCCCTGTTTTCTTGTTTTAAGAAATGTAGATATCTTAGCCTTTTAGTAATTTTTTCAATATGTTTTCTTTATATAAATTAACCGTATTGTTATATTCTTTTCTTCAGATTGTTAGTATATTTTTAAATATTTATGCATATAATTTTAGATTTTTATTTGGTTTTAATAAGAGTTAAGTTTTAACATTTTCATTGTCATTTGAGTTTTTTTTATTTATTTTTATTTTTCCTCATTTTCCGGTCGATGACGAGACCTCCGTAATTCATTACCAGTCAAATTATTGATAAGTAATGTTGGATCTGAGACCACCTTTTTTCTCTCTTCATTACTTGTCCCGACTCGATTCAAAATTTTGTCAAACAATTTTCAAAATCAAATTATCTTTGTATTGAATTAAAAAGAGGGGATTAAGTGTAGACTTTCTTCCTCTCCGAGTGTTGGGATGCCCACTGTAGTGAGGGTGGTTCCGACACTCGTCTTTCAATACGAAGACGCTTCCCGTCCATTTTCAAATCTCATCTCCTTAAAATCATTTTCTCTTTGTATCGAATTAAAGAGAGAGGATTGGGTATAGACCCCTTCTTCTTCGAGCGTAGGGATGCCCACTGTAGTGAGGGTGGTCTCGATGCTCGTCTGTCAATACAAAGACGTTTCCATACTATCTCTCCTAAAACCTCGGTCCCGCACCGAGTGACTTTTCAAACCTTCCTTCCTAAAACCTCGGTCTCGTACCGAGTCCTTTTTCAAACCATAATAAATTAATTTCTCTTTGTATTGAATTAAAAAGAGAGGATTAGGTGTAGACCTCTTTCTCTCCGAATGTTGGGATGCCCACTGTAGTGAGGGTGGTCTTGATATTCGTCTTTCAATACGAAGACACACCTTTATCCACCATTTCCTTTCACAACCTCATCCCGCAACCCTTGTCACCTAAAACCTCGGTCCTGTACCGAGTGCATTTTCAAATCTTTTCATAACAAAAACTTGAATGGTCGTGGAGTGGTTAGGCGTAGGCCTTCTCCTATCCCGAGTGCTGACGTTTACCGTAGGGTTCTCTGTCGCAAAGCACTTACCATTCAAAACCAAGAACATCTTTAATAAGAGAACGAAGTTCTCTTGGCATTGAATTAAAGAGAGCGGATTGGGTGTAGACCTCTTCTTCTCCGAGCGTTGGGATGCCCACTGTAGTGAGGGTGGTTTCGACGCTCGTCTTTCAATACAAAGACGCCTCGTTCGCCACACCTCTATAACAAAAACTTTGAGACAATGAATTGGGTACTACCCGTAGGGGTTACTATCCGAGGACCTGTCTCGCCCCCCCTAAAATACAATCCAATCAATCAAACGTGACTTCTTGCCCCGCGTGGCGAAAACTAATCAATCTTTCAAAAGGATATGATACGTCCGTTCTACCGCAAACAGGTAACGCCTAAGTCTCCAACGAGCGAGCAGCAAAACACCTAACTGCTAGAATGCGCACGATAGCATCATCCATAAAAACATCAACACACCGTAGGCCGAACTACGGCTGCTCTGATTTCTCATACCAGATGAGAATACGTAGGCACAAGACGGCGATGTCTTGGCGAGCACATTCCCCCTCTATATCTGTAGTTCCCCGAACTACGTCGACTCTGACTTTCTCACATCAGTTGAGAATACGTAGGCCTAGGACCGCGAAGTCCTATCGAGTCCGTTTTTTCTCCACTCCCCTCTGTTATCTCTCTTTCCCCGTCTCTAATACCCTTTTCTTTTACCCCGTGGAACACTTCTTATAGCATAATATTTAAGCAAATATATTCACACATCGACAAACAAAAGGTTCCCATCGAGTACGATGGATGCGAGGGGTGCTAATACCTTCCCCTCGCATAACCGGCTTCCGAACCCGTTCTTGGTTGCGAGACCATCTTATCCATTCGTTTCTTAAGGTTTTCTCGATATTTTCCTTTCCCCTCATGGGATAAATAAAGTTCGGTGGCAACTCTTCTGTCTATCTTTTTCGCCTCCCCGTCGTTGCGCGATGCATTTTTTCGAGTAGCGACAGCTGGCGACTCTGCTGGGGATACCTAGCAAGCCACGCCTATTTTGTTTGTCGCATTTGTGCTTTATTTGTTTTGCTATTTATTTTATGGTTATGTTTCTTTCTAACTTCTTGGGTTCATTTGGTTTGGTTTGTGAGGATAAAGCTTTCTACCCGAGCTTTCGAGTATGCATTAAGTTAGGAGGTGGTTTCTTTCTGATTTGCGAGACTTAGGACTCGTTGAGTTGGATTGAATTCCACCGCTCAGATGAGACCCCGTTGGAATAATTATGTCTTACGTGTAGTCGTAATGGCGTTCTTATCTTCAACTTGGGAGTCCGCGATTCTGAGGACCTTTTGTAGAACCTTATTCCAAAGGTTGCTAAAACATAACTCTGTGTTCATCCTTTTGAAGGGATTACCGTCTTACGAGTAGTCGTTATGATGGGAAACTTTTGAGGGATTAGTGCATGGGACTTTGTTTGAAAAGCCTTTGGAATACCCTCTTAAACCAATAGATTGCTCACCCGAGGTGAGAGGTATCTCGTTGTGCTGTCTTGCAGGAAAAACTTTGACCTTCATCCTACCTGTTTGTCGGTATGAACAGTTACAGTGAGATCCTTGTACTAATGTTGTTTGGTCTCAAGGCGAAGCGCTGATCTGTCACCGTCAACAACCCAACAACGTTTGATCCCCTGTTGCATTTGCATATTCATTTGCATTTCTTTACATATCTTGCATATTACATCATTATTCATTTGCATGGAGGTGCTATATTTCTGTGGGCATTATTGCTTCATGTGGTTTTCCATCCGGTTTGTTCCAGAATTGAAGATCCAGCCATTCACCAGTATTCCACCAAAGGAAACCAACAGAGACGACCATGGAACAAATTCGAGAAGAACTAAGGGAAGTTCAAAGCCAGTTGGGGCAGTTTGTGGCAAAGATGCAAGCGCTGCGCTTGGATCAGGATGCACTCAGAGAGGAGAATAATCAACTGAAGACTCAGATGGGCCTGATAACAGAAGTCATGAGGAATGTGTTGAGAAAGGAAAGCGATCATGTGCCCGAAGCTGCGGCAGAGATGGCCATTCCACCTTTACATATGGAACCTCTCCCAAGGCGTGAAGTGCCTCAAAGATATCTTACACAACCTGAGGTTCCAGTATTTCCTCGCCAACAACTACTTCCTGTTTCCCGAGACAATCCTAGGATTATGAGGTATGCTCAAAGGACGAAGCAGTCGACAGAATGTTCAACCAGATCCCTATGACTTATGCTCAATTGTTGCAACTCTTGCTTCAACTTCGATTGGTTAAACTCCGGACTATGGCTCCGTTGACTGGCGAGCCATCACAAGGCTATGATGAAAATGCCCATTGTGATTTCCATTCTGGGGCACCGGGGCATAATATCGAGAACTGCAAAGCCTTTAAGCACAAGGTTCAGGATTTAATCGATTCGAGAGCATTTGAGTTCATGCCGAGCAATGGTCTTATTCCAGAAGATGTGGATGTTCCTATTCTCTCCCCTGAAGTTGCATCAGGTCAGGAGCCTGTCTTGCAATCTGTGACCCTAGAGTCTCCCTGCCCGCAGCTATTGCCCGTTCCTAGGCCGAGCTTAAGAATGAAAGTTCCTGAACGAAGGGAGTCCCCGATACCTCAGACTCAGTCTCCCGATGTCTCAACTATTCAGAGTCAACGATCCTTTAGGTCTTTGCATCAGATATTTGTTCCCCGCCAGAGTCAGCAGTCATACTGTCATCAGCCGCGTCAGCACGCCCGACGAAGACCAAGGAAGCCAAAGAAGCAGTTCACCCATTTGTCGTTGTCGTACAGTCAGATATTGCCAGACTTGATCACATATGGATTGATAGTGCCGAAAAATACTGATCCAGAGATTCATCCGCATACGCCAGGTTCTGATATCGACGCCCGTTGTGAGTACCATGTTGGGGCGCAGGGGCATTCAACCGAAGACTGTAAGGTGCTAAGAAGCCAGGTTCAGACTCTGCTGGACTCCAACAGGTTTTCAATCACGCCTCAAGGTATTCAGATCAATAATCCTCCTTCGTCTAGTCATATGGGTTCGGCAGCTAATGTTATGGAGGGATTCACCGAGAGCGGGTGTTCAGAAGATTATCAGGATGACTTTGGCGAACAATTCTAAAGATGGCTGGTTCAGCAGCAAGTCAAGAATGAAAGCCCAGTTCCCCGAAGCTGGCAATCTCTCTATCATGTTATTCCTTTGCATTTGTAGTTTCTTTTCTGTTTAAGTGTGAACTTATTTGCAAATTTCATTTGTAAGACGTGTTTGTTTTCGATTGATAATGATAATGAAATGAATGTGCATGTTTTGATTAAGTCCATTCGTGTTCACTCAATATTGCTTTTCCATTAATGTCAAATGCTTGTTTAAGCGAAATTCCTTGAGGGAGGATGACGAAATTGAAAGACGCGCAAGCTTCCGAATGTATGCTTTTGAATAAAATCTCTGCTGATGATGTACAGGCATTGTTTCAAATTCCTAAACACCGGAGATATAAGGAAGATAATCCTTTGTTAACCCCTTTGAGCCTAGTAGTAGGAGTTTCTTTCTGAAAAACGAGAAAACCTTCAATCTTAACCTGGGCCAGGGTAGGTGTCAGTTAATTCGACCTAACATCCAAATTGCAAAAGGAGTGTTCCCATTCAAGGATCAATCACACCTATATAGGTCGTACCTAAAGAACCACAATGGTTATCCTTCACCAGCCAAGGAGTGAAACAGTCACAACCCTTTCGACAAGTCAGACAAGCCGGTGTCATACGATTTGTTCACAAAAAAAGAATCAAAAAAAGGGCCCGCTAAGTCGATAACTTGAAAACAAATGGCTTAGGCAAGAATTAGGCTATCCCGCTGGACTTTGAAATCAGAAGATATACTCGAACGAGTCAGTCCAGGCAAAATTAGGGAAATTGAAAATGATGAAGAACAAGTCATGTGAACCAGACACCAAAAACGAAAAGCGAGTGACTGTCACTCCAAAAATTTGTGGTTTCCCGAACCATCACTCTAGTCATTTAACCTTTGAGAGGTGAGCGCTTGTGTCGAATTATCTGAACATAGGATCGGAGAATATTAAGGAGAGTGGGTGGGTTAAACAGAACTTTGAGCCTTACATCCTTTCTTTCAAACCATGAACCTAACCAAGTTACAACCTTCAAAAGTCCTAATTGAAGCAGGTTTGCTTTGAAAGCATACTTCGGTGAAGATCGCGTCGAAACTGACTCCTAAAAGGATTTTTCTTACCCAATGGGTATGGATATTGATATTTCTGATAAGTGATTCGTTCACTAAATGCCACAATTCTTTCCAGTGAATAAACTTGGATTTCAAAACTGTCATATGCATTGCATTAATGTTATCTTTTGCAAAACAAATTGTTTTACTCGCGAGAAAGCATTTGACATCAGGAAAGTTTCTACAATGCGAAGTTTGATAGAAATAAGATATAGAGCGCCCGAGTACTCCTTTGAGCAGGGGCAAGTCACGTC
Organism: Lathyrus sativus; assembly: GCA_963859935.3. Classification (NCBI taxonomy): domain Eukaryota; kingdom Viridiplantae; phylum Streptophyta; class Magnoliopsida; order Fabales; family Fabaceae; genus Lathyrus; species Lathyrus sativus. The sequence goes on from OZ012740.1 coordinate 326,135,422, forward strand.
AGGTAAACGTAAGCAGAGTCGGTCATTCCTAGATGCAGTTAATTTGGGGCAATCAGGTCGAGACTCATCAAACCACTCGAAGGCCAGTCGAAGACGCCATTCCCTAAGGTTGGTTAATCTGGGGCAATCAGGTCGAGATTTGATAAATCTCTCGAAGTCAGCCAGGGGCACTTCTCTACAAATCAGCCAATTAGGAGGAAATCACTTCAAAGCTGGGGCAGGTCACCCGAAGAGCACAAAGACTATCCTTGTCCAGAAAGGAAATTAACTTGAAGCACTTCTTCGGGGTTCGAAGCGCTGGGGCAGTTCATATCTAACCATCAGGGTACCGAAATTTCAGGTTTCCTTTCGAGGAAAGTTTTTACAAAAGTCCCGCGGGCTGGGGCAAAATCGAAAACAAAGGAGATGTGTTCCTCTCCATATCTTCAGAGCTTATCAGAGTTATAGAAGCAGATTTGGGTTTATTTCCCCAGCAGTGAGGCGAGTGCAGTACTGTTATCCCCACAGAGTCTGAACAATTGACTTCTTTCCCCTCAGAGTCTAGGTCATTGACTCATTCCTCAAACGGAAGTATTGTTGAAGTTTACTTCTCATTTTCCCCAAGCAGAGATTGATGTTGATTCCCTCCTTATCTAATCCCCAGCCAAGTCAGCGAAGTTAATTTCCTTCCCCACAGAGTGGACCTGACTCAGAGATTGTTTATCATCCCCAGCAGAGTTAGTTTGGGATAAGCTCCCAGTAAGTCTTATTCAAAATCCCTAGCAAATAACGGATTCAATCTCCGACAGAATGGAGCTATTCCTCAGAAATCTGCTGTGTTTCCCTAGTAGAGCTATTCTGGCTAATCATTCATGGTTGATTTCCCCGGTAGAATGGAGTTGTTGCCTCCGGCCGAGTTGCTTGTTTCTCAAAAGAGTTGTAGGCTGATAGGCCATCCAGGATGTTTTCCGCATCAGAGTTTGATTTGGATCCCCAGCGGTTTGGTTTTGTTCTTAACAGAGCAGTTTTACCCAGAAGTTTTGCTCGGAGGCCATCCAAGGCTTGTATTCCCCAGCATGAGTTTGTTTGCGCTAGACGTATCTAGCCTTTCCCCAACGGAGTTGGCTCTTTCTCTTTAGCATTTATTTTGCTAAAATGGTTCATTTGCATTTACATACATGCATAGCATCCACCCAAACGCGAAGCATTTCCATTTCACATGGAGCATTTCGTCATATTCAAACATATGCATGTGAAACATAAGCCAGGTTGTTACCCCTTTTGTTTCAAGTGAACCTCGCGGACGATCAGCATCTCCGCCCGTTGTGTTGTTTATACCCCAGCTCGTGCTGTTTCCCCAGCGGATTTCTTTTGTGATTGTCACCAAAGGATGGTCTTAAATTCGTTCGAATCTCGTTGCTCGCTTGTATTTAGCGAAGGTTTGACGGCGATGTCAATAATCTGATTTGATTCTTCAACGGCGACGTTGAGATGTTTGTCTTGACGGCGATGTCAAGTGATTTGGTTTTCAACGGCGATGTTGAATGAGTGTTTTTGACGGCGAGGTCAAGTGATTGGGTTCTCCAACGGCGATGTTGAGAAGTTTGTTTTGACGGCGAGGTCAAGTGATTTGGTTCTCCAACGGCGACGTTGAGATGTTTATTTTCGGCGGCGAGGTCGAGTGATTTGGTTCTTCAACGGCGATGTTGAGAGTTTGTTTTGACGGCGAGGTCAAGTGATTTGGTTCTTCAACGGCGATGTTGAGAGTTTGTTTTGACGGCGAGGTCAAGTGATTTGGTTCTTCAACGGCGATGTTGAGAAGTTTGTTTTGACGGTGATGTCAGATGTTTGTTTATTCAGCGGCGAGGTTGGATGTCTGTTTTGACGGCGATGTCAAGTATTTATATTCTTCAACGGCGATGTTGAGAAGTTTGTTCTGACGGCGATGTTAGATGATTTAGTATTCTTTAACGGCGATGTTGAGAAGTCTGTTTTGACGGCGATGTCAAGTATTTATATTCTTCAGCGGCGAGGTTGGATGTTTGTTTCTGGCGGCGATGTCGGAGTGATTTGTTGGTTCAGCGGCGAGGTTGGATTTTTGTTTCTGGCGGCGATGTCAGAGTGACTTGTTGGTTCAGTGGCGAGGTTGGATGTTTGTTTCTGGCGGCGATGTCGGAGTGATTTGTTTGTTCAGCGGCGAGGTTGGATGTTCGTTTCTGGCGGCGATGTCAGAGTGATTTGTTTGTTCAGCGGCGATGTTGGATGTTTGTTTCTGGCGACGATGTTGGATGTTTGTTTCTGGCGGCGAGGTCGAGTGGTTTGATTCTTTAGCAGCGATGCTAGATGTTTGTTTCTGGCGGCGATGTTGGATTTTGTCATGACGGCGAAGTCAGAAGATTGTTTTAAGAATTGACGGCGAAGTCAAAGCTGTTGGAAATGACGGCGAAGTCAGAAGATTGTTTTAAGAGATGACGGCGAAGTCAGGTTATGTGAGAATTGACGGCAAGGTCAGATGTTTACTTGATTTATGACTGACGGCGAGGTCAGACGTTCTACTTAATATGGGTGCCTGGCGGCGATGTCAGAAGTTCGTATCACGGTTGTCAAATTTCTGGGTCCTTGGGTATTCAACCGCCTTTTACCATGATCATCTGAAAGTTGTTCGCTTTTCATCCATTCAGGTCTAAGTCGCTTGAATAGGGGCAGTTGTTGTACCCCAAAATTTGCCCTACATTTTCTCCATTTGGTCTATGTTTCATTTCATTGCATTAGCATATCACATTGCATAAGCATACCCTAAATTTATCCTACCTGTACATTTGGTTTTCATTCGTATTTCTGTCAACTGACCTTTTATTCAAAAATAGAACATAAGAGAGTGTTGTGTAAGATTGAATTCGTTAAGTCACATGTGTGCATAGCAACGAGAGTGTTGAGAGATAAACTGCTCCTAGACCAACTGGACTAAGGTTTCTCTTTACAAGGCCTCCTATCGCAGGCTTCTATGGCAAGAAGTGTCCTCAAGAATCGACATACACCTCGAGGCATCCATACAACTCTCATAGTTCACTTCGAGTCATGACAAGAGATTTTCAAGCGCATGGAGGAAATTTTGGAGTCACCTGGTCTAACGTCAATTGTCGCCTTTCTCAAAGTCAAATTTTTAGGATTCAGGTGCCTTTTTGAGCTTTTCAAGTCATGTCCCATGATATCAGGAGGTTGGGTTAAGAGAAAAAAGTTGGAATCATAAAATCAGAAGAAATGTCGAGATTTGTTTCATGATCCATCTCAAGGATGTTATCTCTGATAAAATGGCAAACAAAATTAGATTGACGGGGAACAAGAATATGGATTATTCATTCGATGTCAAGAATTTTCTCTGACATGATAGTTCCGGTTGAGATGCACGGTTAAGATGTGTTTCAAATCAAGTGGCTCAAGTGTATGGACATTGCCGTATTCATGTTCTCAGCCCGATATGCTTTTTAAAAAAATTTCGTTTCAAATATTCCATGGAATTATTGGAAGCATGCATGCTTATGTTATTAATGTTATCTATGTTGAAAACCGGATCATAAAAGAAATGGAAAGTGTTAGTTTCAAGTTTATTAAAATGCTTTGAATTGCTTGATGAACTCTTCGATCTATTTCGAAAAAATAGCAAGGCTAGCTTTGGATATGGTTGCCGCTCACGGACACGCAGAAAATGTGGCACATATTGTTTTGTTTCACTAGAACAACTTTTATACCATGTACACTTGGTGGGTATGTTGTTATAGTAAAGATGCATGTTTGGCATTAAAGTAATATTACAATTGGGCTCAAAATTGTTATTTAAATCAAAGGAATCCAAATTTGACTCATACACACTTCCTAATTGTATAAACTGAAAGCTAAAGCTACAGGAAAATATCATAAGATGTCCATATCAACACACAGCTATTTAAAGGAAATTTGTGGCCTTGCGTCTGCATGGAGAGAAAACGTAAGTTCAAGGTGTTGAGGAACATGGGAACTACCAGAATTATCCCTCTCGCAAGGAAACTTGGACGGAAGAACATCGCAACTTCTCTCCGGCATTACCACTGATTCATACATCAAACTTACCACTTAGTACAGAGAAATTGCAAGCCGCTTGTTTTTTACACAAATGCGAGCGGGATACAAGCTAACATGATATTGCACCGCCATACGAGCCGTGTTCTGCAACATCAGAATGCACATCAATTGTCACATAAATTCAAGAAGGGCATTACGAGATATACTAGAACAATGCAGGGAAAACGATAATATGCAAAAAATAACAAAGCCCTCATTTTATCAATTTTGAATGGAGAGAAATGAGGATATGATGTGAAGCTTACATGGCTCAGAATGTTGACATGGTAGGACCCTTTGAGTTTCCAGAAGTTTATGCTACAGTTTACAATAGGATTTGTAAATATTCAGACCATGATTCACTCACTCCAACCAGTGCACCACTTGTGCATCACCACCAAACCTCTCAGTTGCAGCCCACGCACCCGCATAAATCGTACCACCAGACAAGCTGCCAACCATTCTACCACTACCCTGCTTTAACTCCTCCCACACCAGACAGCAACCTGCCACAAGCAAAATGGCAACAACCTGCTGCACCAAAATACCACACCAGACAGCAATCTGCTATAGCCCACACATCTGTGAAACAACCAAACAAAACCTTCACCTACAGTCTGCAAAACTTCCAAATATGGACCAACAAACCAGCCCTCCTCATTCTGTATCAGAAAAAAGTAGTATCAATACAACAGAAAAAAACTCTTTAAAAAAAAAGAAATAGCAGGCAGAAAAGGGGGGAACCGTTTCATTCTTCATCAACAGCGATAAAACAACCTTCTCTCTTTTTTCAACCCATCTTCCATTTTTGAGAACCCACAACAGAAACAGAGCTGGAACGAAGGAGGAGAGGAAGAGACTTCAAACCTGACCCAGAAAACAGAAACCTCATTGAACCACCCTTCATCCACCCAAAACCGTAACAGCAAACCCATTTTCTCCATTCTTCAAACTCACTCTTCAACCACATAACCAACTTCCATTCAACACCATCAAACCACCTCCAGAACATCAAACCTCCATGGATTCTTTATAAACCTTAACCATTACAACTTCAAAACGGCTCCCCTAAAAAAAAACCTGCAACATAATCCAAAGTCAGAGAAACCTTCAATGACACCTTGAAAGCCAAAAATCAGAGAACCACTCTTAACTACCGGTCTTCCATCTCCTCCTGACTGGTGGCTAAAAAACTTTAATCTGCTGTTTTCAACAACAGGGAGAGCTGAGCACCACTCCATTCTGAATAACAAGGGGAGTAAAACAGAAAAGGAAGATCGCAATGCAGCAGAAGCAAGGTTGGAACTTTCATACCTGATGAGTTCAAACGCACATCCTTTTTTCAGTTCCTCTGGCATAGGTAACTTGCAAGTTCATTTCTTTATCAGTTGTTGGTTTATTAACTTTGATTTGCGGACGTCTAAACCTAAAATCTCCTTCAAAACACTTTACCTCTGCAAACTTCGCCATCTCCAAACGGACAAACCTTCGGTCTGCACCTGGCGTCAACAACATCCTGTCTAACCTCACATCATCACCATGAAAACCTGCAAGTTTCATTCACAAAACCGCATTGAGTCTTCCATTAACAACAACAAAAATCTCTACTTGCAAACCTCCTCAAAACCTGTACAACAGCAACTCACATCCGCGACTCCCCGTCGTCATTCACAATCTTGTAACAATTTCAAACCTCTGTGATCTCCATCATGGACCCAGCCGTTACAACCCAGAGAACTGTTAAACTCACCATCCTCATCCAACTTGCAGCTCCGAAAATCTGCTTCAAACCGAAAATCACTCAGCAACTATTCTGAAACCAACAACAACCATTACAAATATCATCACGTATCATTTCCAAACAGAACCAAACCATTCCTCCTTAAAACTTTCATAACACAACATTCAGCAATCTTCATCAACCATTACCATCTGTTTTCACTATTTCTGAAGAACTTCACACCATCTCAAATCACAACCAGAACCGAAAATGGAAAAGAGATTCAAAGAGAAATAACCAAAACCATTGAACCTCCACGAAGTCATTTCTCCGAACTCCCTTCCGTTCAACTCTTCACCGTAACCCTTCATTTTCCGCCGAACATCAACATCTCAAAAATAACCCTGAACTTCATCGTTGAAACTTCACCGCCTCTTACACCAAACCCATATCAGAAACAGAAGATTCAACATTTTTTTTCGGTAATACGAAAACCACAGCAAACCGTCGTTCGAAACCCTCACCTTCCATTTTCGCAAACCCATCAAACTTTCAACAACATCCAATCTGAAAATCACATCCAAAACGCCTCACCAGATTCACGACCCCAAATCCCTAATTTAATCTTCCTCATCATCATCTTCACTCGACAAAAATCCATAAGAAACCCTCAATCGGACCTCCATCATCAAACACAACGCGCTCTCTGCCTCTCACCTCTACCGGAGTTCCTCACCGGGAATCGCCTCCGCCGCGCCGGAGGGGCGGAGGGAGGCCAAACAGGTCCAAACTTAGGAAAAAATGGACCTCTCTAATTTCTCTCTCAAAAACCTAACACAATAATCCCTAATTTCTCACCAATGGCGCAGATCGAAGCCCTAAAAAATTCCTAACCTTATCCTCACAAACTATCAGAAAACAAACAGAATATTACACTATTCACACTAATCTACACAGAAACACGAAGAGCACGAAGAACAAGCAACGATGCAGGTGTCAGAGAGGAGGTTACACACTGAGGATTATAGCGAAACAAACACTGATTCACTTCGGGTTAATTTTGGGGTGAAATTGGAGGTAGCTAGGATCAAAAATTTTGTTATGGTGCTATGCTACTTGGTTCATGATCTCGAAATTTGAAGGTGCAGTGTATGTTAACTGTTAAAAGAAAAAAGTATGTTATGTTATTCTGTTGAATGAAATTTGTGGGCTCAAAGGCCCGTGTGCTTTAGGTCCCCATTTCTGGTCTTTGCCAGCTACGTTTATGTGGGATGATGGGTTGATTCAGCTCAAATGATTCCTCACTCTTGACATACTCCCATTCCAAATCTCTACCCCCTGTTTTCTTGTTTTAAGAAATGTAGATATCTTAGCCTTTTAGTAATTTTTTCAATATGTTTTCTTTATATAAATTAACCGTATTGTTATATTCTTTTCTTCAGATTGTTAGTATATTTTTAAAGATTTATGCATATAATTTTAGATTTTTATTTGGTTTTAATAAGAGTTAAGTTTTAACATTTTCATTGTCATTTGAGTTTTTTTTATTTATTTTTATTTTTCCTCATTTTCCGGTCGATGACGAGACCTCCGTAATTCATTACCAGTCAAATTATTGATAAGTAATGTTGGATCTGAGACCACCTTTTTTCTCTCTTCATTACTTGTCCCGACTCGATTCAAAATTTTGTCAAACAATTTTCAAAATCAAATTATCTTTGTATTGAATTAAAAAGAGGGGATTAAGTGTAGATTCCTCTCCGAGTGTTGGGATGCCCACTGTAGTGAGGGTGGTTCCGACACTCGTCTTTCAATACGAAGACGCTTCCCGTCCATTTTCAAATCTCATCTCCTTAAAATCATTTTCTCTTTGTATCGAATTAAAGAGAGAGGATTGGGTATAGACCCCTTCTTCTTCGAGCGTAGGGATGCCCACTGTAGTGAGGGTGGTCTCGATGCTCGTCTGTCAATACAAAGACGTTTCCATACTATCTCTCCTAAAACCTCGGTCCCGCACCGAGTGACTTTTCAAACCTTCCTTCCTAAAACCTCGGTCTCGTACCGAGTCCTTTTTCAAACCATAATAAATTAATTTCTCTTTGTATTGAATTAAAAAGAGAGGATTAGGTGTAGACCTCTTCCTCTCCGAATGTTGGGATGCCCACTGTAGTGAGGGTGGTCTTGATATTCGTCTTTCAATACGAAGACACACCTTTATCCACCATTTCCTTTCACAACCTCATCCCGCAACCCTTGTCACCTAAAACCTCGGTCCTGTACCGAGTGCATTTTCAAATCTTTTCATAACAAAAACTTGAATGGTCGTGGAGTGGTTAGGCGTAGGCCTTCTCCTATCCCGAGTGCTGACGTTTACCGTAGGGTTCTCTGTCGCAAAGCACTTACCATTCAAAACCAAGAACATCTTTAATAAGAGAACGAAGTTCTCTTGGCATTGAATTAAAGAGAGCGGATTGGGTGTAGACCTCTTCTTCTCCGAGCGTTGGGATGCCCACTGTAGTGAGGGTGGTTTCGACGCTCGTCTTTCAATACAAAGACGCCTCGTTCGCCACACCTCTATAACAAAAACTTTGAGACAATGAATTGGGTACTACCCGTAGGGGTTACTATCCGAGGACCTGTCTCGCCCCCCCTAAAAAACAATCCAATCAATCAAACGTGACTTCTTGCCCCGCGTGGCGAAAACTAATCAATCTTTCAAAAGGATATGATACGTCCGTTCTACCGCAAACAGGTAACGCCTAAGTCTCCAACGAGCGAGCAGCAAAACACCTAACTGCTAGAATGCGCACGATAGCATCATCCATAAAAACATCAACACACCGTAGGCCGAACTACGGCTGCTCTGATTTCTCATACCAGATGAGAATACGTAGGCACAAGACGGCGATGTCTTGGCGAGCACATTCCCCCTCTATATCTGTAGTTCCCCGAACTACGTCGACTCTGACTTTCTCACATCAGTTGAGAATACGTAGGCCTAGGACCGCGAAGTCCTATCGAGTCCGTTTTTTCTCCACTCCCCTCTGTTATCTCTCTTTCCCCGTCTCTAATACCCTTTTCTTTTACCCCGTGGAACACTTCTTATAGCATAATGTGTGAGGGAAAACTGTCTCACAACATACGTTCTCAAGTTTCGATGATGACAAAGTACAATCTCAGATGAATCGGAGTCGTCATGCATACTTACGATGATGACAAAGTACAACCTCAGATGAATCAGAATCATCATGCAATACTTAACATATTACATCCTTCCTATATCCTTTTAAATCATCATATTTCATTGGCAATATATGTGACTAATGTTTGGTCGTGACAAGATGCACGAAACAACAAACATATCAATTTTTGCAGGTTTTATAGCTATGAGTCAACCATACCGTCAGCACACAGTTTCATTCAGTTCACACGGGTCAGCGCATGGAACCATGCGTCGACCGCTAACTTGGCGCATGCAGGTTTAAGAATCAGACGGCTCAGCGCATGAAGATCATGCGTCGACCGCTGACTCGGCGCATGACAGTTTGAGTGTCACACGGCTCAGCGCACGCCGACCCTATGGTCGACCGTTCGCGCGCAGAAACAGAAATTCTGCTATGTTTCATTGATCTGTCAACTGTCTGTTTTGTATATTTCTATAAATAGCTGTCTTTTCAATTTTAACATAGAACATTTTTTGAAAGCATTGTGAGAAAGTGTTCAGGTCAAGAAACGTGAAAGAGGTGCATCAGTGTTCTTCATCTTCATCGTTCAATCAACTCACAAATCCTCAAATTACAGATAATCAATTTTTTTGCTGCGGTTTGTGGTTTGCTCGACGGTGATAAGGTTCGAACGCGTGATTGAAGATCCGGTTCGAGTGGAAGCTGGTGCAGGTGTTTCTTGGGAGAAAACCTTTGAGGTTTTACCTATCAAGACTACAGGTTTTGAAGGCTTTTGTTACGGAATCGTCGGTTCAACAATCAAGCGAGTGCGAAGGTGATTGATTAGCGGAAGGTTGATCAATCTAGTAGCTAGGGCGTTGAAAGGTTGAAGACGTTCCGGGTTCAATTTGGGTGTGTCTAAGATCAGCCGTGCCGAAGGTTTGATCAACGGAAGAGTTGTCAATAAGGTGGCTGCAATCGGAGGTCATTCACATCAAATTGGAGGACTTGATTCATCTTGAATCAAGGGGCAAGAAGTGGTAGAAATTATCAGCAACATTAAGATTGTTTGTATCAATTGTCTATCGATTCTTGTGTATAACTGTTCTACCAAACAGGTGATATCTATTCAATACATATCTCAATTCTCATTGTAGAATTGAGGGCAGACGTACCCCAACGCGAGGACGACTGGGGGAACTGCCTCATCAAATCTTGTGTTCCTTTATTTTCTGCATTTTCAATTACAGCTTAAAAATTAAGTGATTCTAGAATAAGTGATTTTGTCAAATTGTAGTATTGATTGAGTGAGTTGGTGAAACACTGTTTTTTAACTACTAAGTACAATAGAAATACTGTACTAAGGCTTTTTCAATCACTCATTCAACACAAATATCATTTAAGGTATTTGTGCACACCAACTGTTCGACAAAAGTGCTGAACTAAAATTGCCTTAATTTTGCTGCTAGTTTTGGTGTAATTTTTGATCATTGGAATAAGGAAATAGTACGAGTGAATCACATCTGAGTTTTGCATAAAAGTGTGTAGTGATTTACTATCTGTTATCGTCTTAAATTCATCTGCTTGACGCATATCCGGCTCTCCAATAGTTGTTCGTTTTAGACTATATTTTCCAAGGCCGCTTCCGCATTTGAAAACAATTTTGAAAACCAATTTTATTGGTAGCGCCACTTAAATTTTTAAAAGGGATCTATTCAACCCCCCCCTTCTAGATCCGTGCCTTAGTCTAACAAGTGGTATCAAGAGCTCCGGTTCTCCGGTGCTTCAAATACAACATTGATAGAATAATGGCTAACGAACCAAAAGGGGCGTACAATAGAGCTCCCGTTTTTAACGGTGAAAATTATAGCTATTGGAAAGACTGTATGCGGGTGCACATTAATTCCATAGATAGAAAGATATGGAACGTTATTCTCAATGGTCCGATTGAAATAACCATGACAAATGAGAATAACGAAGTTGTGCCAAAGCCCGAAGCACAATGGACCGACGACGATGAGCGAAAGTATAATTACGATTGGAAAGCTAAGAACATTCTAATCTCCTCATTAGGTGTAGATGAATACTACCGTGTATCCCATTGCCCTACGGCTAAGACTATGTGGGATGCACTACAAATTGCCCATGAGGGGACAAACGATGTTAAGTTGGCTCGAATCAACACTCTTATACAAGAGTTTGATCTCTTTTTCATGGAGCAAGGGGAAACCATTGCTGACATGCAAAAGAGATTTACTCATCTCATAAACAGATTACATTCACTAGGAAGACCTATTTCCAATGATCTTGCTACTAATAAAGTTTTGAGATGTCTTAGCAGGGAATGGCAGCCGAAAGTGACCGCCATCAAAGAGGCAAATGATCTTACGGTATTAGACCTGACTACATTGTTTGGCAAACTACAAGAGCATGAACAGGTACTCTTGAGTCTTGACCAACATGAAAGGAAAGAAAAGAAGGACAAAGTAAAGATGAGTGAAAAGAAGTCCATAGCTCTTAAGGCTTCTTCCTCGAAGTCTAAAGCAAAAGAGCAAAGTGATTATTCTTCAAGCGACGACGAAGAAGAAGACATAAATGAGGACATGGGGCTGTTCGTTAAACGGTATAACCGGTACGTGAGAAAGAACGGCATCCAACATTCGGAGAAGAACCTGGTAAATTTCCGAAGGCAATCAAGGTTCTCCAAAGATGACAATCAAAAAGGCAAAAAGACTAGAGGAACGTGCTATAAATGTGGAAAGCCCGGTCACTACAAACCGGACTGTCCAATGAACAACAAGGGAAAAGAAAAGGAACAATCGAAGTCACATAAGAGAGCATCAAAGCCTAGGAGGGCGTACATCGCGTGGGAAAGCGACAGTGATTCTTCCTCCTCTAATGAAAGCTCTAGTGATGAAGAAGAGTCCGTGAATCTATGTCTCTCCGCAAATCAGAAAAAGAAAAAGAAACAGGTACGTCACTCTAGATATAATATGTCATCTAATATGTCTCATTCCGAATTACAAACCGCATTCGATGTTTTACACAAGGAAGCAACTGAAGCCTTTAAGAAACTTGCTTCTAATAGAAGAATTTTTACATATTTAGAGCACAAAGTCTTAGAGTCCGAAAAGAAATTAGAGGACCTTAAGGCTTCCATTGTGAAAGATAATGAATCGGATTGTAAGGACAATAATAATCCTTTCAACTTTGGTTGTGATACTTGTCATATTTGGCAAGGTGAGGTTAGAAACCTTAAGGCCAAATTAGACAAGGCACTTGAACCTAAAATTACATTTGCAATCGATAAAAAGGATTTTAGAAAAAGTATGATAAACCCATATCAAAAATATGCATATGTAATTAGGGATCAAGCAAGTGAAAGTGATTCTAATGTCGACTTTGTATGCTTTTACTGTTGCAAGAAAGGCCACTCCATTGGTAAATGTCGATTTAGGAGATTTCTTGTTCCTAAAGGCATCTACCAATGGTTGCCCAAACGCAACCGTCTTGTCGCTAACCTATTAGGACCCAATATGCCATTGGGTACCTCCCTTTTGTAAGTTATATTTTGACAGGTGAAATGTGTCGAGTCCACCGAGAGAAGATGGGTTCTTGATAGTGGGTGCTCAAGGCACATGTCTGGAGACATATCCTTATTCATAGACTTCGTGGCTAAGAAGAAAGGGTATGTAACATACGGTGATAACAACCGCGGAGCGATACTAGGTAAAGGTAGTATAGGTAATCCCTCCTCTACTACAATTTCCGATGTGTTGCTTGTCGAAAACCTTAAACATAATCTCCTTAGCATTAGCCAATTATGCGACAAAGGTTACAATGTTTCCTTTTCAAAAGATTGCTGCAAAATTGTGCATGAAAGTGATAAGAAGAATGTGTTTATTGGTTTTAGAGTAAACAATGTGTATATGCTTGACTTGAATGTGGTATCCCCAACAAGCGATCAATGTCTCATATCTATGAGTGAAGACTCATGGCTATGGCATAGGCGCTTAGCGCATGTCAACTTTGACTTACTCAATAAGATTGTCTCAAAAGATCTAGTACTAGGACTTCCCAAAATTAAGTTCACCAAGGATCACCTTTGTGATGCTTGTCAAAAAGGAAAACAAACGAGGATCTCCTTTAAATCCAAAAAGATTATTTCAACAACGAGACCTCTTGAACTACTTCATATGGACTTGTTTGGGCCGTCTAGGATCAAAAGTCTAGGAGGAAACTATTACGGATTCGTAATAGTGGACGACTTTTCTAGGTTCTGTTGGACCATCTTCTTAGTGAGTAAAAGTGACACGTTTGCCGCTTTTGAGAGATTTGCCAAGCTCTCCCAAAATAAGTTAAATACAAACATTGTGTCAATAAGAAGTGACCACGGAGGTGAATTTGAAAATCATTTATTTGAAGAATATTGCGGTAACCATGGCATCGATCATAACTTCTCGGCTCCACGAACTCCTCAACAAAATGGGGTTGTGGAGCGTAAAAACAGAATTTTAGAAGAATTGGGAAGAACAATGATTAATGATAGTGGTTTACCAAAATACTTTTGGGCCGACGCCATTAGTACGGCATGTTATGTTTTGAATAGGGTACTCATCCGCCCCATTCTAAACAAAACTCCGTATGAACTTTTAAAAGGGCGAAAGCCTAATGTTTCTCACCTTCATGTTTTTGGATGCAAGTGCTTTGTATTAAACAATGGAAAGGAAAACTTGGGCAAGTTTGATTCAAAAGCCGATGAAGGCATTTTTCTAGGGTACTCGCAATCAAGTAAAGCATATAGGATTTATAATAAAAGATTACTAGCTGTTGAAGAGTCTGTGCACGTTACGTTTGATGAGTCCTATCCGAGAAATGTCGGAAAGGATAGTGTTGTTCATGGTGCAGGTACATCCACAGAAGACATACTCAAAGGTGGCGAAACGGGGATTGATCAACCCGATAGAGTCAAAATTGAGGAGGATAAGGATGCACACCATGAGGTAACTGAGGAAGCTCATCCGCCTACAAACGATGATCTCCCTCAAGCTTGGAAGTCGTGTAAAGATCATCCAATTGACAATATTCTCGGAGACATCACAAAGGGAGTCACCACTCGATCTAAGCTAAGTAACTTTTGTTATCACTTCGCTTTCGTTTCACAAATAGAGCCTAAAAACCCCAAAGAGGCCCTACTCGATGAGCACTGGTTTTTATCGATGCAAGAGGAACTAAATCAGTTTAAAAGAAACGAGGTATGGGACCTTGTCCCTCCTCCGCGAGGCCATCGAGTAATCGGCACCCGATGGGTGTTTAGGAACAAGTTGGACGAAAACGGGGTAATAACCCGTAATAAAGCGAGATTGGTCGCTCAAGGGTATAACCAAGAGGAAGGCATCGACTATGAGGAAACTTATGCGCCGGTTGCCCGACTCGAGGCTATACGCCTTTTACTCGCCTTTGCATGTGCAAAGGATTTTAAGTTATTTCAAATGGATGTTAAAAGTGCGTTCCTTAACGGTCACATAAATGAAGAAGTATATGTGTCTCAACCTCCCGGTTTTGAATCTCATGAATACCCTGAACATGTTTACAAGTTAAAAAGAGCTTTATATGGTCTCAAACAAGCTCCTAGAGCTTGGTATGAGCGACTAAGTAAGTTTTTACTTAATCAGGGGTACTCACGAGGAAAGGTTGACACTACACTCTTCATTAAACGTCAAGGAAAGCACTTGATTTTGGTGCAAATCTATGTTGACGATATTATATTTGGATCCACTAACATGAATCTCGTGAGAGAGTTTTCTGACCTCATGCAGGGCGAATTCGAGATGAGTATGATGGGGGAGCTCACATACTTCCTCGGCCTGCAAATTAAACAACTCCAAGAAGGGACATTCGTGAGCCAAACAAAATATTGTTTGGACTTGATCAAGAGATTTGACATGGCAAAATCCAAGGCCATAGACACCCCAATGCCTACATGCGTACATTTGGATAAAGATGAAAATGGCAAGGACGTAGAGGTAAAACGATATAGAGGTATGATTGGTTCACTTCTCTATCTTACTGCGTCACGTCCTGATATTATGTTTAGTGTGTGCATGTGTGCACGATACCAATCATGTCCCAAAGAATCCCACCTAAAAGCTGTTAAACGAATTCTTCGATACCTGTCAGGTACCCCGAAGTATGGATTGTGGTATTCTAAGGGTAGTGATTGCTCGTTGGTAGGTTACTCCGATTCCGACTTTGCCGGGTGCAAATCGGATAGGAAAAGCACTAGTGGTACATGTCATTTGTTTTCAAACTCCTTGGTTAGTTGGCATAGCAAGAAACAAGTTTCAGTTGCTTTATCAACGGCCGAGGCGGAATACGTTGCCGCTGGTAGTTGTTGTGCTCAAATTCTGTGGATTAAGCAACAACTACTAGATTTCAATCTTAAACTTGAACGTATTCCTATCCTATGTGACAACACTAGCGCTATTAACCTTACCAAAAATCCCGTATTACACTCTCGCACTAAACATATAGAAATTCGACACCATTTTCTTAGGGACCATGTTGAGAAAGGTGATGTTGTATTTGAACACGTTGACACTAAAAACCAACTAGCGGACATTTTCACAAAGCCGCTAGCAACGGAACCTTTCTTTCATATCCGCCGAGAACTTGGCATCCTCGACATTTCGGAACGGGAATAATATTTGCTGATGTTATCTTATTTCATTCAAATAATCATGCTGTTGTACTTCTAACAATTTGATATTCGTGTAAGTATAAGTATGTTGTGTATCAAGCAAATCAGGCATCAAGGTGATATTGTTCTTTCTCTCTCTCTTTGTTTGATAATCCTGTTGATCTCAAATCATATCGCTTATACTACGCTAAATTTGTATGACATCTACTGCATATGTATATAGATATTTTTTTCTTATATGTCATGACATCATTTTTGCATAGCATGTATCTCTGAATATGGTAAAATACAAAAATCTGCTGTTTGTTGCATATTGAGTCGACCATAACAGGGCAGCGGTCGGCGCACCCTGTTAACTTTTGTATCTGGTGAATGGCAATACACCGGGTGGACCACCCTTGGCAAATTCTATCAGCCGTATCAACCAAGCACTGCAGACCCACCTTCTCCTCAACAACCGTCAAACAATTCGGAGATTTTAGAAATGATGCAGTCGATGCAGTTGGAACAGCGAAATTTTATGACCAATATGCAGGAACAACAGCAAAAATTCATGAGGGATCAAAATGAAAGAATGGCACAAATTCGTTCTGAACTGCATAACCAAAATGAACGGATCAGTGGAATGTCGACTCAGCTGGACGCTCGATTCGAGACTCTAACTCACTGTCATCAAGCTGAAGAGCGCGCCATTGTCGACAGTCTTGACTTTTTGAATAACATCACAGAAGAATTTACTGATCTCGCTCATCCCCAACGCCATCCTCATTACTATGACAGGCGTGGTCGTGGTCGCGGACGTGGACGGGGCTATTAGCATGCGCTCATATGTCATTTGTTGTTTCCTGTTTTGGCTTGCATTCATTTTGTTTGTTGTGTTTTGCTTTTCTGCCCAAACTCACTATGATTGTTGCTTACTTCTATGTTGCTATCATGACATTTTTGTGGTTCTGTAATCTATTAACTGTTATCTCCATCGTATGTATAACTGTTGTTTACTTCTCATCTGTTGGTATCTCATTTATGCATGATTCAATGTGTTGTTATTGTGTCACGAGTTTACCTCTTTTTGATGTTGTCAAAGGGGGAGAAAAGACAAGTAGATTGTAGATCACAACAGCTATGACTGTAAAAGAAAGGGGGAGCTTACTACTATGTTAAAGATATCGCATGTTGTGTTCACCAAGCTTCGCACAGGTTTGTCATCATCAAAAAGGGGGAGAATGTGAGGGAAAACTGTCTCACAACATACGTTCTCAAGTTTCGATGATGACAAAGTACAATCTCAGATGAATCGGAGTCGTCATGCATACTTACGATGATGACAAAGTACAACCTCAGATGAATCAGAATCATCATGCAATACTTAACATATTACATCCTTCCTATATCCTTTTAAATCATCATATTTCATTGGCAATATATGTGACTAATGTTTGGTCGTGACAAGATGCACGAAACAACAAACATATCAATTTTTGCAGGTTTTATAGCTATGAGTCAACCATACCGTCAGCACACAGTTTCATTCAGTTCACACGGGTCAGCGCATGGAACCATGCGTCGACCGCTAACTTGGCGCATGCAGGTTTAAGAATCAGACGGCTCAGCGCATGAAGATCATGCGTCGACCGCTGACTCGGCGCATGACAGTTTGAGTGTCACACGGCTCAGCGCACGCCGACCCTATGGTCGACCGTTCGCGCGCAGAAACAGAAATTCTGCTATGTTTCATTGATCTGTCAACTGTCTGTTTTGTATATTTCTATAAATAGCTGTCTTTTCAATTTTAACATAGAACATTTTTTGAAAGCATTGTGAGAAAGTGTTCAGGTCAAGAAACGTGAAAGAGGTGCATCAGTGTTCTTCATCTTCATCGTTCAATCAACTCACAAATCCTCAAATTACAGATAATCAATTTTTTTGCTGCGGTTTGTGGTTTGCTCGACGGTGATAAGGTTCGAACGCGTGATTGAAGATCCGGTTCGAGTGGAAGCTGGTGCAGGTGTTTCTTGGGAGAAAACCTTTGAGGTTTTACCTATCAAGACTACAGGTTTTGAAGGCTTTTGTTACGGAATCGTCGGTTCAACAATCAAGCGAGTGCGAAGGTGATTGATTAGCGGAAGGTTGATCAATCTAGTAGCTAGGGCGTTGAAAGGTTGAAGACGTTCCGGGTTCAATTTGGGTGTGTCTAAGATCAGCCGTGCCGAAGGTTTGATCAACGGAAGAGTTGTCAATAAGGTGGCTGCAATCGGAGGTCATTCACATCAAATTGGAGGACTTGATTCATCTTGAATCAAGGGGCAAGAAGTGGTAGAAATTATCAGCAACATTAAGATTGTTTGTATCAATTGTCTATCGATTCTTGTGTATAACTGTTCTACCAAACAGGTGATATCTATTCAATACATATCTCAATTCTCATTGTAGAATTGAGGGCAGACGTACCCCAACGCGAGGACGACTGGGGGAACTGCCTCATCAAATCTTGTGTTCCTTTATTTTCTGCATTTTCAATTACAGCTTAAAAATTAAGTGATTCTAGAATAAGTGATTTTGTCAAATTGTAGTATTGATTGAGTGAGTTGGTGAAACACTGTTTTTTAACTACTAAGTACAATAGAAATACTGTACTAAGGCTTTTTCAATCACTCATTCAACACAAATATCATTTAAGGTATTTGTGCACACCAACTGTTCGACAAAAGTGCTGAACTAAAATTGCCTTAATTTTGCTGCTAGTTTTGGTGTAATTTTTGATCATTGGAATAAGGAAATAGTACGAGTGAATCACATCTGAGTTTTGCATAAAAGTGTGTAGTGATTTACTATCTGTTATCGTCTTAAATTCATCTGCTTGACGCATATCCGGCTCTCCAATAGTTGTTCGTTTTAGACTATATTTTCCAAGGCCGCTTCCGCATTTGAAAACAATTTTGAAAACCAATTTTATTGGTAGCGCCACTCAAATTTTTAAAAGGGATCTATTCAACCCCCCCCCCTTCTAGATCCGTGCCTTAGTCTAACATAATGTTTAAGCAAATATATTCACACATCGACAAACAAAAGGTTCCCATCGAGTACGATGGATGCGAGGGGTGCTAATACCTTCCCCTCGCATAACCGGCTTCCGAACCCGTTCTTGGTTGCGAGACCATCTTATCCATTCGTTTCTTAAGGTTTTCTCGATATTTTCCTTTCCCCTCATGGGATAAATAAAGTTCGGTGGCGACTCTTCTGTCTATCTTTTTCGCCTCCCCGTCGTTGCGCGATGCATTTTTTCGAGTAGCGACAGAGGGAAAAAACATCGTTCAAGGGTCTCTACATTTTTAAGATTATTGTAAAAATTTGTTTTAAAGTTTCATGGTACCATAAATAAAGGTAGAAAATATAAAGACGAGAAATATAAAGTAAAGACAGAAAATATAAACGGAGCTGATCAGTGATTTTTATGCGTTATTTTACCATGAGTTTTAGTTAATCAACTTACATGTTTAGTTACATTTTATTTCCTTTTATCGCATTTTATGCGTCAATTTGGTATTTCCATTGTTTTTAGATTCAGGTACGCAATCAAGAAGAATCAGAGCAAAAACTGGAAAAAACAGCAGTAACTCGGAAGAGTTTTAAACGTGAAACAAGGGTCTGACACGACCTGTGTCAGGATGGTAGAAGAAGAATAAATATTGAGTTTTGGATAGTGGCCTGACACGGGTGCCCGTGTTAGCATGTCTGGAATAGACAACTCTTTTCAACTGATAACCAGGGAGCCAACACGGTCGCCTGTGTCAACTAACGCGGCTCGTGTTGGCTGATGCGCTTCATCTTCTAATTTTCTAAATTTTTGGGTCTTTGTGATCCTATGGGTATTTTGCGTATTTTCCTATTACTGTGTTGGACATGAGAGTATTTAAGAAAGATTTTGAGAAGGAAAACAGAACTTTTTGGTCAGAGAAGAATTGCACTATCAGGATTAGAGAGATCAAGGTGACTAGGGAACTGAAGGTTTTTATGAGCGGAAGCCATTGAAGATCCAAGAACCCTCTTATCTTGTAATGTCTAGTTTTTATTTTGTATTTTCTTTGAATATTATGAGTAGCTAAAACCCTCAATGCTAGGGGTTGTCCCTGATTTAAATATGCAATGACTCTGATATTATTATTGAACTGATATTTTCTTTGTTTAATAACTGATTTGATCTCTAGTTGTTCTTTTTGTTTGCTCTGTCGAACCAATAGGGTTTGATTTACAATTAATGATTAAGCTGGACCGCCGTTGTTAAGGCTTTGTTTTTTATCATCCTATAGTAGATATCACCTAAGACTAAGGATACCCTATAGGAACCGTAATAATTCTTGATAATTGATTGCTTAATCTCACTTATAATTCTCTATGGACGTAGAAATTAGGGTAGACGATTAAAGGTTTTCTCACTAAGGACTTAGGAGTAAACATTCTAAAGAATCGGTAATTAAGTAGTTACAATAAGTCGTTGCATGTTAGTTCAAAGTTGTTACTGAGTCGAATCATACACCTTCCCTAGCAGGTTACTCGTAATTGTTTAAACCAATTAGTCAATTTTCTCTTTTCACTTGAAAATATTTTTATAATCAACCCAAACCTTTTTAAAACTCCAATTGCTTTTGTTAAACTAAAATAAAACTAGAACTCTATATCATCAAGCAGTCCTTGAGATCGACATTCGGAGAAATCCCCTTTATTACTACATTGGCAAAATAGTACACTTGCTATTTTCCCAATCAGGAGCCTTGTTGGAATTGGATCTCATTGATTGATAACACATGCATTCTTCTAATCAGTTAAATACAAATAAATTATTCGTCTTATATCCTTACGTATCACCCACGATAGAGGTTATGTCTAACACAACATTGAGAGAACAACCGTATTGTCTCATTAGTGATGTCTCACGCAACTAAACAACACTGATCATTAAGAACTGGTGATACTCAAGCAAATATTATGCCTAAATTTATGTCTAAAGTTTAGAACCTAACAGATAATCATCCTAGATCCAGATCTGAAGAGTATATTTCTATAACAGTTCAAATCAAAGACAAATAGGTAAACAAAGATGACATTCATACCAGTTTCATGATTGATTCATATAAAACACCATGAACAAAATACGTACATACGTTTAACCCTTTTTACATGCATTCAACTAATTTCCAAATATAAGTAAACATAGTTCTTCATCTATATTATCACGCATCCTCACAATACTGTATTGATCATACTCATGCTAGTCATGCTACTAATCAACACAATACAAGCAAAGATACTAGTTAATATCAACTTACAAAACCATGTCAAAATTTTGCTCATGGATAGATGAATATCTAAGAACTAAGATTTGAAAAAGGTTTTGTCAAGACCCAAAAATAAGAAATCAAAAACAACATCAATATTGAATCAAAACTAGTTCAAAAAACATATATTAGATGAAATACATAAGGTATCAAAAGATTACATCTAATCCCAATAAGAAATCGAAGCTCTTACCTTCTCCCTTTTAGGGTTTGTGTTTCTCTCTCTAAAATATGCTTGGAATGAAGAGAGATAAAGTTCTGATATATGTTATAAAAGTTGTATAAGAGTTGTTTCTAAAAAGTGAAAAAAGTACATATATAGTAAAATAAAAACCAGTTTTATTCGCCTAGCAAACACCCTATTCGCCCAGCGAATACTACTTTTGGGCACTTCAGTGTCTCAGGAACAGTTAAACCACCATTGGAAAATATATGAGTTCGTCGTGCGAGCACTTCTTCGCACAGCGAACTGCTTCGCTTCAACTTCGTCCAACAAACTTTGGGTCCTTTTCCTACTTCCTCTAATCTGGGTTGGTTCGTTGGGGTTTCTCCAGGACCTCGCACAATGAGCATTCGCCTTCACCTCGCTGGTGCTCGCCAGCGAACAAGCTGATTCTTTTTCATTTCTTTGTCTTCTTTGTCCAATCCTTTGTTTCTTAATCATTGATGTTTTATGCCTATATTCTGCATAATAACACACACATCAAAGAATCTAATGGTATTTGCAATATAATATAAGAATCACACAAGAACAAGAAATAAATTTATCAAAACATGAGAATTGAGTTGAAAAATACCAAGAAAGATGGTTCAATTTAAGTCAAAATTTTCACTTAACAGTAACCATGTACCTTGCATGCATTCATCACATTAAGAATCCTATCATCACCATCCAATCTTGGTAGGATCTTCATTGGATACTTTTTTCAAAAGAGCATCCAATCTTGAAGTTCTTAACATTCATCATCAAGGAAGAAGCATAAAATCAAAACAAATAAACAACCATAAAATAAAATAGCAGCTGTGAGCTCCGTGTTCACATTGCAAACTTCACTTATAGGCACATGAAGTGCCTCTGAAAAGTTAAACCGCCCCTAAAGATTCTTTAAATTCGCATTGCAAAGCTCCTGTTTGCACTATGAACTTCTTTGCCCAGGCCTCGCACTTCCATCAGCAAGGGTTTTAGCTACTGTCATCCAAATGTTTCAGCTCGCTTTGAGCTCGCACTACGAGCTCGCCTACACTTTGCTACTTGCTCACACTGTGAACTTGCTGGATTCTTTCTCATTTCGTTGGTTTCCTTGTTCATTCAATTATGCCTTGTTCTTTGATAATCCAATCTAATTCCTACACAATAGCACACATATCAAGGCATCCAAAAGTAAAATCAATTTCATTGAAGAATCATAAGAGAACATGGACTAAATCAATTAAAACTTGAGAAATGAGTTGAAAAATGCCAAGAATAATAGTTCAAATTAAGACAAATTTGGCATTCAACACCTGTAGCGTCTTCCCCGTAGAGTCTGTATCTTTTGCATTCATATCATAAGCATCGCGCGACATCTTAGGGATCAAAATTTGGTCTTCTATATTTAAGTATCTTTAATCTCGCTGATACAGAGATTTCCAATATACATATCTCTGGATAGAAAAAACTTAAATAGGGGCATTTGTCATATCCTAATTTTTACCCATAAGATTCAACCTATCATATCATTTGCATCTCATCAAGATCACAAGCATGGTATCCTCCTAACCCCCCTCTCTTTGGGTTTGCCTTTGGGAAAAGATCACCAAGCACCTTTGTGTTTTCTTTGCTTGCTTATATGCTATCATTGCTAACCTTGTTCAAAATACAAAATATGTGTTGTTCTTTTTTCTTATGGTACAAGATAAGGACTTGCAATCAATAGATCAAGCTTGATTTCTAAATTAGGGTTTTGATTCCCAAGGGAAAAGTTTTGGTCAACAAATGGTTCACAAGAGCTTTCACTTCAAGGCATGACCTATAATCTTAGGACACATTCATGTCAAGCTTCATCCAACCTCATGGAATCAAGAGAAGTTCAAGTTTGGTGCAAGATTTCAAAGGTGATTCAATTATGGTTTATGTATTTATTTTCATGCCATCTCCATCCAATTTTAAAGCAATCATCAAAGATATTCAAAGGACAATCAAGTTTCCTTCATTTGGTGTTCAAGTGTTCATAATGGGGCCTTTGGATACAAGAAATGGCAAGAAATCACAAGTTGGCACATGTTTGGTTGGCCTAAAATCAAGTATGGCATGTCACTTGGTCCAAACACCGTAACTTTCTTATTTCTCAATATTTTTGGAATCTACTTTGAGCCAAATCTCACATTTGAACTCCTCTATAACTTTATTTCAAGGTTCAAAGATCAAATCAACCTCTAAGATCAACAATTTTGGGATTTGCTTTGTTGTTCATATGTGCAAAAAAGTAGGCCCAAGATATGGTCGACCTAATGTTTGGCCTAGATTTTCAGATCATGACTTCAACTTTGATTCAATGTCATTTTCAATCCAAAAATCTTTTTTATATGGTTCTTTTTGCATTTGATTTTTTTCCATGAGAAGATCATTTGGTACAAAGAAAATTCAAGAACGCACGAGTGGATTCCATTTGGTCTAAGTTCAAACATGGTGTCATGAACTCTGTTCTCCACGCAAGTTTTAGGTCATCATTTTCACTACAATCTCAATCTAGGACCACAAG
The DNA here is from genome assembly GCA_963859935.3 of Lathyrus sativus. Taxonomy (NCBI): domain Eukaryota; kingdom Viridiplantae; phylum Streptophyta; class Magnoliopsida; order Fabales; family Fabaceae; genus Lathyrus; species Lathyrus sativus. Next base: position 326,159,157 of record OZ012740.1, read on the forward strand.
CACATGTGCAACTTCTTTGTGAACCAAAAACGCGTGCAAATAAACATAAAACAACCAGGTTGCATGTCTAAGTCATGCTTTTCATCACTCATCTCACACGGATGGCAAAATCAAAATTCCAACCCTAGCTCACACGAATTTCATATCCAAACCACATGTGTGAGTTCACCATTTTATTTCCCATAAATAGAGGATCATTTTGCCTTCATTTCCAAGCTTTAAAAGCCAAAACATTCTGCAACCATTTGAGCCTCATACCTCCAAAAACCATAAATCCATTTCCTCAATTCAAGCTTGTTTTACTTCGTTTCTTCGCCCAGAATTACTCATCGACACCTTCTGAAGCTAACTAAACCATTTTCGTGCTTTGAAGCTTCCTGAATCAAGCTCTCCATTTCCACCATTGTTGTCCTCTGAAGCTTCAACTGAAAAGGTAGGTACGAGTAACATTTTTTAGCAAACAAGTTATCAGCCTCTTCGTCTTGTTCCACTGATCAAAAGCTCTTTATCCCCTTAAATTTATATTACATATCCATCATTTAATTTTACTTTAAAGAATTAGGATTCTTCACGTGTTTGAGAAAATTCTCTCTGCTCAGAGCAAATCAACTGCTCTGATGCAGAGAGACATGAACGATGAAGTGTTGCGCACTTGAATCCTTGCTTGATTCTGGCTAAAAACACAAATTTGCAAAATCGAGCTGAAGGTTGAATACAAAGTTGTTTCGCGCGCTTTGGTGCTAAATTCTAATTATGACCAATAGGAACCTGACACGCAGCTAGTCATTGCTCTTTTCATTTTAAATTGTATTTATTTTCTTTTTCTTTTTTGATTTAATTTTAAATCATTTTTAATGCTTTTTTACTTCAATTTTTTTCATAATTTCTTAAAAATATTTTCTACCACATATATTCTTTTGCATAATTTTTAAAAATAATTTTTTATTTAATTCATATTTTCTTTATTTTTTATTTAATTTTTATTTTCAATTTTATTTTTGATCATTTTCAAACATTTTTACATCCAACTTTTGAGATCCTTTTATTTGTAATATTTTGGACTTCTCATAATTTTCTCCACCATTTATCTTATCTTTTGATGCTTCTTTTGGAATTTTCCTTTTAATTTCCATTTTGATCATTTTTAAAATCATTTTATATGATTTTATTTTTATTTTTATTCATATTTTTGAATATTTGTGATTTGCCTTTTGATGATTGCTTGGTAGATCATGTGTTCAAACTTTCAAATCCTTGAGTGATGGTCCATTGGTTGATCTAACCTTCTCTGATACAAACTTGCTTATAAATGATCATCTGATCATTTATGGTACTTTGGATCAGAGATAAGTTATCCCTAGTTGGATCATACTTTGACCATTTGGCTTATTGATAAATGATCTCATACATGAGTGCCTCAATATCTCTCTTTCTCCATTTATATTCATCTTTGGTTTTCTCATTGTACATGTTTTAGGAGAATAACTTTATGTTATTTCTCTAACATGTTTGACACATAAATTGTTATTGAGCGACCTCAATAGGTGTGACTTCTACATAAGTCCACTTACAATTGCTTAACATAGCGCTAAAGTGTCCTGACTCGATTAGATTCTCATTAACACTAACATTGACATATTAATCGTGCTAACATCTAACTTTTACTTTTATGCTCTTTACATTTATGTCATTTACTTTTATATCATTTTACATTCATTGTCATTTACATCCTTGCCTTTTATTTTGGCTTTTTACTTTTTGTCTTTTATTACTTTTCTTATTTCAAAAGCACAAAAACATGATAAAATGGCTAAAACCCTAAAAAAATTAATTTGATATCTGGGACTTTGTTATTATCCCTTGCTTGAGGAGTACTTTGGACCTTGAACCTTAGGACTTAATGTTTCATCTGAGACTTTTGATCCTCAATTCAAGATTTGGAGGCTCTTTATGGCTTGATGATCTTGGTTGTCCATTTGATTTTTCTTTGATGTTCATATGTGCATGTTGCTTGTTTATCTTGTGGTTCAATCCAAAAGAAAATGAATGCTTGTTTTGACCAATGTCAAATGCATGTTTCCTCTTATGGTTAGTACACTTCCACAAACAAAGACTTTCTCTTGGACTACCTGACAATGAGACCATTTACTTTATGCTTTATGATAGTCTCTTCATCTCCTTCTCAATTCTAAATTTTCAAAACTTCTCTCTATTTTTTTTATAAAAAAAAACTTCTTGTTTTCAAACTTCATACCTTTTTCTTAATAAACCTTGAATTTGTCAAGTGATCCAGAAAACCTTTTCTCAATAAATGTTAAAACACTTAAGCATTTAAACTCTTTCAAAACTTCTAAAAATGGAAAATCTCATCAAACCTCCTTTTCTACCTTTATGCACGTTTCTTAAAAAGCCCTTTTTTCAAAAGATTAGATATAAGTTTATTCTTGTAGTGATGCGAACCACTATACTTCTACAAGATGTTGAGAAATGATTGACATTTTCCACTTGAATGTTGAGATGTACTTGTGAGAAAGTCTAAGTAAAAGTTCTTCATACCAAGATGAAGTAGATGTTCATTTCCTCATACTTGTGGGTAGTAAATTGAGTTTTTCTACTCGAATACGACAAAACGTCTTTTCATTTAAAATCAATCAACAAACAATCTAGTTTTTTATAAACACAAATTTGCAAGTGGTTCCCGTTAAGTACAACGGATGTGAGGGGTGCTAATACCTTCCTCTTGCATAACCAACCCATGTATCCAGATCTCTCTTTTTTGACTTTTTACTTTTAATTGGATTTTGTTCGACCTTTTCTCTTTGGAAATAATAAAGTTCGGTGACGACTAGTACTTTTCGAGTTAAGTTAATCAATATCTTAATTGAAGCATGAAAGTAACCAGAATTATAATCACATTCCTTGAGCCATTTAGACCTAGATCTCTGAAAGATTTGGGAATTTTTTATTCAAAGAAGGGACCACAAGTCCATAATCGCTTTGGATCTAGTCTCGATCTCTACACCAGATAAGATTCTAACGTCAGCCACAAAATCCACCTTGCTAAGTTCCTCTTTCAACTTATCAATTTGATATTCAAGATTACAAAAAACCCTCCTTATTCCATGTTTTCATGACCACTTTAAGTGCTTTAAACTTCTCCAACAGCACAAAAGCTTTCCAACCATGGATTTTATTAGTTCTCTAAAAGGAAGTCACTAGATCAAGAAGAATACTATGAGCTAACCAATGATTATTAGACCTAATTGGTTTAGCCATAACTAATTATCATACTTTAGGATAATAGGACAATGGTCTGAGACATCCATCAGAAGAGCCATTGAGATACCTCCCCTCAATTATCCCACCACCCACTAGAAATCATAATACGATCAATTCTGCTAGCTACCCCACCATAAGGTTATAACCATGTGAACTTTCTTTCGAAGAGAGGTAGATCTAAAAGTTCCATCTGAGAGATAAAATTTAAAAAATCCAAACAATCCACTCTCTTAGATGAACTAGAAGACACCCCCACACCAATCCTCTCGACGGAAGAGCAGATATAATTAAAATCTCCTAAAACACACCAAAGAACACCTTTAAAACTCAGTTTTCCTAGAAATCAGGTCGACCCACATGGCTCTTTTGTCTACCAAAGAACACTTGGTTTACACATTGATCATAAAACACAACTTGTGAAGACCCTCCCTCTAAACAAGTACCCAGAAACCCATAACTAAAGAAAGAAAATAAAGATCTATCGTTTAAAATGCACCATATCAAAAGGAGGCCACCATTACTCCCAACGGAAGGACAAAAACCCCATTTACAAAATTGATTTCCCCACAAGGATACAAGGTTCAGCAATAGCTAATTCATGAGAAGACGAGGAGTAAACCAGTGGTACCTGATCCATAATAAAATCTGACTTAAGTAGCAAGGTGCAACTTCTGATGATCTCCCAAAGAAAGAGAAGCACTAAACTGGGCACGAGGTTCACAAGATCAGATTCTGACACTTTAGAAATAAAAGAACTAGTGATAATTCCAAATCGTTAAGGAAGAGGAGCCACACGTGGATTGCGAAGTACTAGTACATTGAACTTGAACTGGCTTGTATTCAAAGAGGTATTAGCTATGAGATCAATTATACTTGATAACTGATACACGATGTCAAAATCTTTTACATGCCTTAGCCAAGAATGTTAAGTTTCAGTACTGTGTTTTATTTTATTCTAGATAATATTTAATTGATGCTAATTTTTTTTCTTCTATTAATTTTGTGATAGTATGTTATCCCTAATTTTTAATATATTTGTGTGGGTGAATCCATTAAGTTGCACATCTCTTTACTTCTATTTATTTTTTAAGGCATTGTCTTTAGAACTCAACCCTTTTACATTTAAATGAGTGACATACATATAGCGTCAAATATATATTCGGTGGGTTAGATTTCTGAATATGTAATATATATTACAATAGATTAATTGACATCTGTCGTTTTTTCAGACTATAATAAGCATACACAACATTTCTCAAATCAAAGAGAAATTATGAAATGTCCTCACTTATACATTATAGTGATTTAGCCGTGTATATATATATATATATATATATATATATATATATATATATATATATATATATATATATATATATATATATATATATATATATATATATATATATATGGCTTCGGATGCAATAGTCATAATCGAGCAATTTCACCTTAATGAATGTCTTTGAACTATTAGAAAACTTCAAAAATGTGTTTGGAAAGATGCAAAAGAAAAATCATATACATTTGACAGGGAAAAAGTTCTTAAAACCATTAACTGATATAATAAAATCTCATAAAATGGCTGCTGCGCTAAAAACTCACATAGTGGACTCATTCTCAATCATCTCCCGAACCTCATTTATTACCAAATATGTTTTATTTGCACCAATGACTTCAGCTTGTTTCTTGCTGTCTTTCCATAGCTGCAAAGGAGACATTTAAATCACCAGCATAAGCCGAATACAACAAACTTATCATATAGAATACAACGGTGCTTACTTGTATGGTTGGCATTTTCTGCAGTGAAGATTGAGAGGGCCACAAGATGCAGCACATGGAAGAAGAAATATAATAAGACAAATGTTTAGATAGCTAATTTAGTTGAAGCAAATACAACAATCAAAATGATAGGAAAATTGAGATAAATGGTTTCACATATTGGAAATCATTCAGATGTTCCTGAAATGTTTCCCGGCCCCTCCAGCAAAACAATTCAGTAGCAAATCAAAGACCATAATATTAGGGTGAAATAAAATCAGAATAATCTATCTAAGGAAGCACATAAAATAGAGATAGCAAAAGAAAAGAATGAATATAAAGTGGAAGCTTAGAGCAACTTACAGTCACACCAGCACGGGCAACAAGTTTGTGTGAAACTGCATTAACATCTACACTGTAGAATTGCAATCTACATGAAATTAACAAACATATCCTTGATTGAGTTGACAGATACTGAACAAAAATGACATGACAGCAACAACAACAAAATTACGCATGGAAAATATGTTTACTATACTCTAAAATCTAAGTATCTTCACAAATATAAGTTAGTTCGAAGTATTAGAATATGATTCTAGATTCATTAGCACACTCTAAAATCATCACTCGGCACGAGTCAAAATACTAATCAACTACGATCAATAGATGCTCATCAGTTCTGTAATCAATATTCTTTGTGCTGGTTTGTAATATGTTTGGTAGAGATGACTCCAAAGTAATATTTTTGGTACAAGACTTCAAAGGATTTGAAGCAAATGCAATGATGTTTGATGATGTCAACCACATCTTGAGGTAGCTGTGGTGACATTCTTATTGGACTGGTGACCTCTATTATGCTGTCAAAAGAGTTTGGGATTAGTATTATGTGCACTATTTAAAGGTGACTTTTAGTATTACAAGTGGTATGAGACCCAGAGCTGGAAAGACAGACATAGGTCGACTTGATCACTAAAGTGAAGCGTTGAAAACTGTGTCATGTGCATAGAATGTATGCCAGGAGAAGCTGCAAGATTTAGGGGGCTCAGTAACAAGAAAAGTCAAATACCTAGAACTCAGATCGTTGAGTTTCCCAAGCTTCATGAATGAGAGGAGGCTAAATGCTTCTAGTTCTTGACATTATTTGTGTTTGGAAAATCTCGCATCCTGTTCTACATATGTTTGATAAATGCTAGTAACCAGGGACAAAATCATAAACACAACAACACATTTTAACATGATTAAGACCAAAACGCCAACATCCTTGGATAAGGGATCAAAGTCCCTACGAACAACATTGCAATAAAATCTTTTGAATAGAAAAGTTGAAAATCCTCCCCCACTCTAACTTGTCAAAAGATAAAGATACAAGCCCTTTGCCCATTGATATGACAACTTTTAATGGATAAAGTTGAAAACCCTCCTCTGCAGCAGAACTAACAATTTTACATCTCCAATCCCATACCCGAAAACAATGCCTAGTATAGTATTTATACTCCACAAGAAATTGCTTGATAATCAACGACCCTTACACACACTGTTATTTAATAATCCACATATCTATCATATTAATAATGATTATGCATACATTTAAAATTTTGAACCTACTAATAAAATAAGAATCTTCCAACACTTGCCTAAATAGGATATTAGCACGTTTTAACCAAGTATATGTAACATCCCCGGCTTTGAGGACTGATGCCGATAACGGTATAGCTCAGAAAGACATGAAAGTTGGCCAAAAAGCGTCCAAGATAGAGGCTATAAACACAATTAAAAGCCTCCACTACAGATGAGGCAAGCTGTCTCGACTGCTGCAAACAAGATTAAAACCAGAGTTCATTCTGTCAAAGAATCCTTTCTGAGAGCTGCAAGAAATTCCCTGACTGCTGAAGAGAACAGGATACTTGAAACCTATGAGAGGGCACTTCCAAAGATAATAGCGACTTTCGAAGAAAGTGGCATCATTATTTCAGAGAGGAAGGGTCACTTCTCGAATATCTGGTTGATCATAAAATCCGCCAGTTTGACAAGGTTGAGTCATTCATTATTGGCTATTGTGCTGGCGCAGAATCTATAAATACCAATACTGAAGAGAGGATCACAGGACTAAAGGGAACATTAGAAGCCACCTCCAAAGAGCTTTGATACAAGGTCCAGGAGCTCATGAAACAGATAACAGAGTTAAGGATACAGAATCAACATTTTCACAAATCTGCACCACAGTACAAGTGTGATCCGGTTCAGGTCCCCGCTTGTGTTTTGCCTATCCCAATGAAGAAAAATGTTGATCCACTTGCCCCTATGGATCCTTTATCTGTACCGCAGATGAGCAGGCAATTGACCTACTATGACATCGATATGATGTTTGAGAGTATGAGCAAGAAATCAAAGACTGGGGTAATGAACAATGAGTTACTCCTTCCTGTTCCTACTGTACCGAAAGAACCAGATGACCTAACTACTGTTGTTCTCATCTCTTTCTTAACCTGACTCCAATACATCTAGGAGACATATGTAAGAACCCTATTCAGGCTATGCAACGAGAGAGAGCCGGTCTGGGTCTGAAAGCTCTGGAAGCAAATGCTGTCCAAAAAGCTCAGATGAAAAAGAAACTGCTAAAGAAAGTCTGTTTTGAAGGGATGAGTTAGGTCAAACCCTAGTTCTATTACTCTCTACTCCCCTCTACCCAAAGTCTTTCATTTCTTTCTTCTAAATTCGCAAATATAGCCTAAAAGGCATTTCCCCAAGAATAAACTACATAAAAGCTGGAGAAATTTTTCATTCAAAGTGGACATTACGGGGTTATAAAGGAAAAGTTTCGCATATATAAATGTCTGTTACAGATACACTGAAATTGTTGTAGCTCTGTATGATAGTAAAAAAAACAAAAATGAAATCTCACCTTGGATAATAGTCTACTGCCAACTTTTCTAATTTCGGTTTTAGATATATACATTTTCTGCACCAACTTGCCATCCTGCAAACCAATAATCTCACCTCAAATCAATAAGCAAGAGAAACAAATTCCGATCAAATTTAGAGGAATGTACCAAACAACAAGGAGGGCGTGTTGTTGATGTTGAGCTTCGGCAACGACGCGATCGAAGTTGTCCTCGCTGCTGACTGGTTGAAGATGAAGATACGAAACAGGATCATCATCTTGCGACCGGCCTTCCTCGTGCCTTAACGGAATCGACGAGGGAGATGAAGGCGAGATGGAAATCGAAGATGAAGATGAAGATGAAAAGGATGGGAAGGTGAAGCTGCACGGAGAGAGAGTAGTTGACTGAGTTGATGGAGTTGTAATTGTGAAGAAGAATGTTGATGCCGGATGAGAGTGGGGGTGAAGGTGGGACCCAACATGTTGTGCCATTGTTTGCTTGTTGAATGTTGCAGAAGCCAAATGTCCAAATCACATGTGTTTTGGATGTTTATTGGTGCAAAACCGGTTGGATAGATTTTACTAGTTTACTTTTTTTAAACATGAACCAAATTGAAACTAATCAAATACTAGTATGTATATAATATTTATTTATTTATTTATTTACTTTTAATATTAAATATTATTAATTCGTTCTAAATTATAAATTATTTTTTAAAAAAAATTAAGAGAAATGCTAACGAGTGGACACTCTTTAAGAATTTAAAATAGTAAGTTTTATCTTCAAAGACTTCAATTTTATTTCAAATTTCTTATTTTACTCCTTTATTCTCTCAGATTTCTTATTCAAAGTCGGCTCTTCTTTTCTAACCTTTGTTTTCATATGGTTTACTTCGATTTCCCTATTCTCCAAAACTTTCTCTTTGCTTTTAAACTCCTCATAATGGAATTTCTGCTTTTGTTTCATTTCAAGCTCAAGTTGCTGCAACTTTAAATCCAAAGTATCTTTTTTGTTCATCAAGAATTTTCTGAATCTCTTCTTGTAAGAAATACATGTACATGAGTTAGAGTGCAACAAAATCATAGGATGGTGCTTGGTTGGTCATGATTCCTCGCATCTTCCTACGGATTAGTTGGTCATGATTTCACATCGACATGTGCTTTAATTAGTGTTTGCCACTAACGTACTAACGACCTGCAACAATAGCAACAATGGCGCAGCAGATACTCCATGTTTATTGCAACATTATGTGTTCATCAATTACTATTAATTACAATTGATATTATAGAACATTAGCAACAATGGCGCAACAGATACCATTAACACCATTCACTGAGTGCATGCCAACTGTTTAATGTTTGGTTTTTGTGAGCATTGTCAACATTTTATAAACTATTGAAAATTCAATTATACTTAATGTATAAATTCAATCAAAAAATGCAAAATGGGCTAGTGATAAAGTAGTGTGTCTTGCAACCAAGAGGACCAAGGATCGAATATGTGGTGTATGCAAACTTTTGGTGACATTTTTAAGGACCAAAAATAATATTTTGTCAAGAATAATAAAGACGAAGGAAAGTGTTTTAGGACCAGAGAGTCGAGTAATTTTGATCTAGTGAGCTAAACGACTCACCGCATTACATGTGACTCAAGTATGTTATCATACTTAAAATGTAGGTGATCTCGATCTATGGTCAATCAAATAGATCTCTACATTCCATGTCTACAAATCATCATGTGGTTATAATCATCCTACTATATAAAAGGAAAATACGTCACTTTTTAAGTACTTTTGAATTCAAACCTCATTAATTCATCTTACTCTCACATTGCTTTGGACGTTGGAGTGCTAATATTATCTTATTATTATTATTATTATTATTATTATTATCCTTAAGTGTTTATGATAACAAAGTGTAAAGAACAATTTTGTACTCTAACTATTTTACTGAGTGTGCAGAAAATTGGAAACAGATTATGACTCTAAAGATGTCCAGATTTTGAATAAAAGAATAGAAGCGTGTTCAAACAAATCAACTATGATCTATCAAGTCAACATTCTGAATAGAATTTCTCTAGACAAGACTATGATATAAAGCTCTAACTATCAGCTTGTGAAAGTTTCAAAACCCATTTGTCCAAAAACTATTTGTTTCACCAAGTTTTGATGATAGACTTTGGAAATGATGTAACAACCCAAAAACTTAGAATTATTCATCTAAATGATTATTTGTGATTATTTATGAATTTTGATTTATTTATATGATGTATATTGATGTGTTGTGGGGAAATAAGAGGGATATTGGGGGAGAAGTAGAATTATTTAGATTTATAAAATTTAGTTATATTATTTAGATTTATAATGATAATTAAAATAAGAATATTTAGGTGAAAATAAGAATGAGGGGTTGAGTTGACAATTGGGAGAATATTTAGGGCATAATGGAGAGTTAGAGGAGTAAGTGAGGGCGTAAGAGACAAACCATAGAAAGCGTCATAGGGTTAAACAAGTAAAACAATGAAAGCAAATTCATTATGTACGATCATAACATTTGATAAGAATGGAAGAGAAACTAGGGCTTACAGAAAACCAAGAGAAGAATTCGGTAAAACGTAAAGCAAGAGAGTCAATCACTAGGAATCGAGATAAGTGGTGTAATCCTAGTTTATTTTGATCGATAGGTGGTTAAGATAGATGTAGGTTTTGTCTTGTATGATGATTTAATAAAAGCATGATGAAAAGTATGGCAAAATCGTTGATTATGATGTTTGATATGCCATTGATATAATTGTGATCTTAAGTGTGTTAATGATGATTTAGAGGTGATGAATTTCGTTTGCATATATGTGTGATAAATCTGTTTTGGATTGTTGATAAGTTTCCCCCATTATTGAGTTATGAAGGTTTGAGTCGTAGGTAAGAAAGTGATGATTGTATGATGTTAATCCATGAGTAAAACAAGGGATAATTGAGTTTTAGAATGTTAATACAATATAAAATTGAGTTTATAATGATGGAATTTCGTAGCATATGTTCTAGCATGATAAGCTAGTGTGAAAGTGCTTTTAAAAAATGATTTTTAAAATGTATAACAGCATGCGTCGACCTCCAGGATCTTGTACGTCGACCTGAAGCTTCCCAAAATGAATACTTTGAAAACTAGAACAGCATGCGTCGACCTACAAGTCTTCGTATCGAGCTGCATGCCCTGTTGTCATACCTCGAAAAATACGATCTTCGCGATGGACGCGGAAAAAAAAAGTTTGAACAAAGTCGCCACTGAACTTTATTTATTTCAAGGAAGGAATAGGAAAATGTCGATAAAAACTTTAAAGAGATAAGAATGTGGTCGTCGCAACCAAATTCTAGGTTCGAGATTCGATTATGCAAAGGAAAGGTATTAGCACCCTCTACGTCTGTTGTACCCAACGGGAACCTCTTGATTTGATTCGAGAGAAAAGTTAGTTATGCTTGTTTGTTATCTTCTAAAGATTCTCTTCTAAGGGGGAATAGATGGTTTGTATATTAAGGTGCTCGCCAAGGGTTGGGGCCCTTGTGCCTACGTACTCCCTCGTGTAATGGGAAAGTCAGAGCATCGTAGTTCGTGATACTACGATTGGTTTTTCTCAAACAAGTGTTTAGAGGATACTAAACATTGTTCTTTTAGGGAATGGTTTTAGACGCGCGACAACGAGAAGTTGAATTAATGTGTTTGTATTTTGATTGGATGACGATCACTCAAAGCTTAAGAAAGACTCCTCGGGCCCAAGTGATTGGGAAAGTGAGTCGAAGATTCGACTCTCTCTCTTTTTCAACCTTAGTTGTGAAAGGATTTTGATATAATTAGAGTAGTTTATGAATGAAGATTACTCGAGGCTTAAGAAACACTCCTCAAGCCCAAGTAATCGGGAGAATGTGTCAAAGACTTTACTCTCTCTTTTTCATTTAAGTATTGAGAAAATAGGTTTGATTTCACTTGTTATAAAAATAGTTTGGTGTAGAGTCGTGTTATAAAGTTTTTTAGAGAAGACAATTGTTTAAACTTAAGAAAGACTCCCTGGGCCCAAACAATCGAGAAGAGGAATCAAAGACTCCATTCCAACTCTCTTTTCATCTTGTTATTGAAATTGTGTTTAAGTTGGTTAATTATATTAAGTTTACTTTGATAAAATGTTCTATGTGGATCAAGGTTTAAATTTGCGTACGAAACGAATAAGGTTGAACTAAAGTAAATGAGGTCCTAATGGTATAAGGTAAGGTCGATGGCGAGGCAAAAGTGCTCGACTTGCAAAATAAGTAAGGGAACTTGATATGTGGATCAAGTATGCTTGAGTATAATTTGGTGATTAATTAAATTTGTTTTGAAAATTCTTGACATTGGATCAAGCTTATTTGCTCTTTTGAAAAATGGTTGATTTTAATCTTATGTTAAACTATATAAGTATGACATTACACCTCATGATAGAAGGGTATATTTGCTCAAATGGGTTTGTATCAAGTCATAATTAAAGTAAACATTCACACATATGCAAGCAAACATAAAATGTGAAGTGTGTAATAAGCGTCGTTGTACAAAGTCCAAGAGGAGGCTATGAGGTTGATGGCGATCGTGAAAACAATCGACTTATAAGGTATTTGAAAATGGCTTGATTTGAAAATCAAGATATTAGTTTGAAAACGAGGTTTGAACAAGCATATAATAAATGACATAAGGAGTATCAAGGCATGATATCAAGCATATGAGCAAAGTGAACAACCAACACACAAACAATTTTAAATTAGGCAAAAGGCAAATGTGCCAATTAAATTAAGCATATCAAATTAGCAAATTAAACATCTAAAACTAATTAGTAATCTAATTAACTAATATCAAAAGGAAATTCATAAATTAGTGTTTTTGGATATTTAGAAAAAGAAAATAAATAAAAACTTAAGTAATTAATTGAATTAAACATCAATATTTAATAAAATTAACTATTAAAGTTAATTATTATTAAATAAAAATGTTTAATAGAATTAATTAGGAATTGATTGATAACGCTAAGAGTTAATGATCAAAAAGTAATTTTAGTTTTTTAGAATTAAGAAAACTAATTAAGTTTACATAATTAAATTTATTAATAAACAGAATGATTAAAGTTAAAAGTTAAAAAAAAAAATTAAAATTAAAATAAAATATTTTTTGATTTTTAAACTTAATAGGAAAATTTAATTAATTAAACTAAATATGATCATTTAATAAAATTAATTAAGAAAATATTTAATTATTTTTAAATAAAAATATTAAAATAAGTAACTAAGTATTATTGTTTTACTAAATTAAATATATACTTAATAAAATTAATTAAAAATAATTAACTAATATTATATAGAAACAATTAACATTATTTTTAATATTTTTTTAATCATTATTAAACAAATATATAAATGGAAAAGAAAATTAAAGAAAAAGAAAACAAATTAAAAAACTAAATGGGTCAGTATCAGTAGTAAACCCGGGGGTGCAGGAAATAGAAACCCTAAGCCCACCAGCCAGAAGGCCTAGGCGATAGAGATGGTCCATGATGGACCTAAGTCAACCCTGGCTGACTGAGGGAGAGATCCAAGACGTCAATATGGGATGGAGTCAAAGGTTGACTCCAAATCAACGATGGGATGCGCGCGTACACAATAAGGATGGTGAGGGGATACGCTTGGGAACAAGGAAAGGGTCAATAACCGGTCACGCTTGTCACCGGTAGGGATGGGCACTACACCAACACCTCATGCACAATAATAACGGAAATGAAAGGGCTTGAGTTCATTCTTTAAAAACTCCCCCAATTAAATATCACCTGCCCTCCCGCCCTCATCAAAACATCGCTGGAAGCAAAAGAACTCTGTCGGAGAACACGGTGGCACGCGGTGGCCGACGCCGTCTGTCTCTGGTCAACCCTCGAGACCACCCTAAACCTCCAAACAAAACCCATCGATCACGAATCCGGGGTCCAAAACACAGGAAAAAACACATTAACTCTCAAAAACTGAGATCAAAACAAAACCCTAGATCTAAACAATCATGAAGAAATCAAACAATTACATGGGGGATTTGAAACAACAATAAAGACTCTACACAACCAATACTTTAATGCAAGAAAAAGGCTCCGGAATTATCTAATCGGAACAAGCCCGATGAGATTTCGGCGCGACCCTCAGAGGTAAAGTCTCATTCTCCTTCGTCTTCCTCTACTCACTTTTCTTATTCTTCTTCTACTCGATTTTCCACTTCTCTGTATGTTGTTGTTATTGATGTTGTATGTGTGAGGTCAAGCTCTTCAAATCTTGATTCTCAACGTGAGAATCAAGGCTGAAATAGGGTCCTTTGAGCTTTTGTAAATAGGTGAAGGAGCTTGATTAGGGTTTTCTTTTTCAGGTGTCCCCTATGTGTGAATAGTGACGTCAATATATAGGGTGAGTGAGTGAGGTACATATGAGAGAATCATTCTATTAGGATAGGGAGGATTGCTGATTTTGTGGGATCGGGTGATTGTACCATTCTTGATTTTTTTTGTCTGTAGTGAAATGAGTTCCTTCTAGAACATATTTTTTTATCTGAATTTCCATCTATATAAACATGTAATTCTGTAGACCCTTTTGTTGAAGTGGTAGTCTCCCTTTGACTCACGATAGTTCTGACTCTTGTTCGTGAATTTTGAAAAACTTTATTTCTTGCATAATATTTTCTAATGGATAATATATTGTTCTATTCATTCTGTGGTGAACCTTGCCTTTAATTCTTGATGTTGAAATGGATTGAGAATGACTTGAAAGTTCCCATATTAGTTTGATTGACTTGTGCTTTTGTGTTGATTTTCATGTACCTGCCTTAACTTGGTGTGGAGTGGTATGATGCCCTGTACTCTTATGGATTAAGAGCATTTATGAGATCGTCTTATTGAAGGAGATGCAATTAAGGCGTGGCAGATGTTGACATGGAGTAATGAGAGGAATGTCACACCAATTTTTACACTTGACATAACAACAACCCTGTGTAAGTATCTTTTTCAGCATACATCCATTTAACACAACCAACTTCTTGCATTCGTTTGACTAGTGGTAAAAGCTGCTTTTGGCCCTGAATTGTAGCTAAGTCTTACTTGTACCAAAGAATTTCATTTCTTTCAGATTGACAGGGTGTTTGATTTTGAGCTTTTAAGCCATCTTAGTTTTAATTTTATCTTGAAATCTGTAGTTATCACACAGTTGAACTCATGTAGCTTTGTAATTTTGCACACATGATACTTTATACGTGAAATATATGCCTAGATGGTGTATGTTGACTTTTGGAGATATTTTTTTTCTTGAACACTTTGTAACGATATCTTATGGCTTTAGGTACCTAACTTCTTTTATATGTTCACGTAAATGGTGGCCTTGAAAGAAGTCTGGTCCAATGAATGGTGAGTTATGACTTCAAACTGTATTCTTCTTTTAAATCTAGAAACGTGTAGGCCAATACCTAAACTGTATTCTTCTTTTAAATCTAGAAACGTGTAGGCCAATACCTAGAATCTTCTTGACATCTATGTAATAATATCCCAAAAAAGCCGCCTCACTGTCCTTTGGCGTTTGAGTTATGCGAACAAGCTTCATGTGTGCTAGAATAAAGATCATTGTACTATTATGATTAAACCAAACATGGCTTGAAAATACTTCCAACAAGGCGCGAGACAAAGTTATCCTCATGGTTTAGTTAATTTGATAACGAGGCTTAACAAACTTGACATAATGCTTATAACCAGCTTGCAATGTAACTTGAAAATGTATTGGTCATGGCTTGAATGAACTCTAATCACAACCTTGAATCTTCTCGAATCACAACTTGGAATGGCATGGTTTGAGATTGAAACAAAAATTAGACTTATCTAAAACCACTTGAAATAAAATGATTATGCCTTGACATGAACCAAACATGTAACTTGGGCAGTCAATCTTGTCTTGAAGTTTGATCATAAGAATGAGGATATATCTTCCTTTTTCTTTACCTAAAACCACCACTTTGGCAAGAGCTTGTAACCACAGAAAATACAAACAAAACCTCCATAGTTCAAACCTTAGAGGATCATGGCCAGAGGCCAGGTCATCATTTAGAGAAAGATCATGAATGCATACAAATACTCAGTATAAGAGAATGAGAGGGTAGGAAAAATTTGGGGTATGACAGATGTCCCTATTAATTGTCTCAAACCCGAGAAAATGAATTGCTACATGGTGTTCACTTTAGGATAGGAGGCAATTAGATACAAGAAGACCCCAAAATTTGTCTGACAAGCATACAACGCAATAACAGATACCATAATAGCAAGATGCACATTGAACATGACAACTTGAGGTTCTTTAGATGGTCAAAGCAGTACCTTACCTATTAAAGTTCTTCGATGATACTAAAAATGTATCTCTAAACACATGAGATTCTTCTGAGCGAATATGAGATTCTTCGGGTTGTCGAAGCAGTACCTTATCCACTAAGGTTCTTCGATGATACCAAAGCAGTATCTCAAAAAAACCTGAGACTCTTTAGTTGGTCGATGTAGTACCTTATCCACTAAGGTTCTTCGATGATACCAAAGCAGTATCTCGATAAAACATGAGATTCTTCGGGTGGTCGAAGCAGTACCTTATCCATTAAGGTTCTCCGATGATACCAAAGCAGTATCTCAATAAAAAACGGGAGATTCTTTGGGTGGTCGAAGTAGTACCTTATCCATTAAGGTTCTCCGATGATACCAAAGAAATATCTCGAGCAATGAATTTGCTGGAAAAATAGTTGAGCCAAAATTCTTGTCGGAGAAAATAGTGTTGTCCAAACTCTCTAGGGGAAAAACCTTCAAGAAACTTTTAAAGATAACCTCTGCTTGGGGAGAAATAAGAGCAGCAGCTGCTAGGGATTATCATTATCAACTTCATGGTTGAAGAATGACTTGCTGGGGAATAAAACTCCATGAGCACGTGCGGGGTATCAACTCTTTTCATAGAAATACTGCCGACTTCGAAAGGAGGACTGGCCAATATGCTTGCGAACCAATCCTAGATCCTGTTATGCTATGCCACTGGGGACATAAATGCCATGCATTACATGATGCCCAATATGCAACTAAGATGCAACTACTAGGGAATCTAATGCACATATGAATGCACCAGATATGCTAATGTTTATTATGATTATGATATTGTCATATATGCCATGCTTATGATAATGCAAAAGATCAGGTACGCTGGGGATATGTTTCCCGTTAGAGGTATCACCAGGGACTGGATTTGGTAGTTGCCAAATGAAATTGGACTTTGGTTGTTGTATTTGCCAAATGGGATTGGACTTTGGTTTTATGAGGATGCCAGGAAGGGTGGACTTTTAGCGGTTGCCAATGAAAACAGGACTTTAATGGTAAAATTGAAGGTGTCAACTGAAGTGGACTATTCATGGTTGCCAACAAAAGATTAAACTTTAAGGTTTTATGGGGTAGTGAGAGGGTTTGACTACCCGACAACCCATATTTGAAGACCCAATGAGTGACTAGAGGAACTGATTGCTCCTTGTAAACTTTGGACACAATGTTGGAGAACCATATTAGGCAAATCCTTGAAAAACATTGTTTATGATGAAGAGTCTGGGCAGTTGACAACTGATTTGATGTTTTTGCATGGTGAAGTTTCTCTTGGAGATCATCTATTTTCCTACAAGATATCCAAACACCAAAACAAACTTTATTGCTTGTCAAATGTTGTTATTTTTATTGAGGTTCCATTGAGTTTCAACACTTCTATAGTCTCTATGACTTATAAAACCTCAGCACCTTGCTTCACGGGAAGACGCCTGGATTGATTCCTCTTTTCGATGACATATCAGGGTCAGGTGAACGTGAAGACTGGATACTTTTCCTTGGAATTTGTCCCTAACTTTTGTCTGGATCGCCCTTTCGGGTTTTCAATCCATCGGGACGCCCTTTTTTGCTTGAGTCGCCCTTTCGGGTTTTTAACTCAGCGGACCTATTTTTTTTTATTTTATCCCTAACTTTTGTCCGAACTGCCCTTTTGGGTTTTTAGTCCAGCGGGATAGCCATTTTTTCCTAAGTCGCCCTTTCAAGTTTTCAACTTAGCAGCTTTACTATCCCACTTTTTTAGGCGAAGTATCGTTTGACGGAATCTGCATTTACCGGGTAGGGTAATTCATCACCATCCATAGTTGCGAGTTACAAAGCACCACCAAAGAATTCCTCTATTACAACATACGACCTTTATAATTTGGCGTCCACTTGCCCTTAGATTCATTGTACATAGTCATGATCCTCTTGAGCACTAAGTCACCTTCCCAGAATATCCTAGGATGCACCCTCTTGTCGAAAGCTCTCTTCATGCGTCTCTGATAAATCTGACCATGGCATATAGTTGTCAAGCGTTTTTCCTCAATAAGGTTGAGCTCATCAAACCTTGTCTTCACCCATTATGCTTCATCCAGCTAGGCTTCCATTAGAACTCTCAATGATGTAATTTCAACCTTTATTGGGAGGACCGCTTCCATCCCATAAACCAATGAGTAGGGAGTTTCCCCTGTTGAAGTTTGCGCCGAGGTTCGATAGTCGTATAGTGCAGAAGGTAGCATCTCA
Source organism: Lathyrus sativus (assembly GCA_963859935.3). Taxonomy (NCBI): domain Eukaryota; kingdom Viridiplantae; phylum Streptophyta; class Magnoliopsida; order Fabales; family Fabaceae; genus Lathyrus; species Lathyrus sativus. The sequence continues at coordinate 326,177,720 of OZ012740.1, forward strand.
TGCCAATCCTTATTTGTGACCATCATTTTATTGATGATCTTCTTAATGTTCTTATTGGCTTCCTCTACGGATCCATTCATCTTGGGTCTGTATGGTGTTGAGTTGTGGTGTTCAATCTTGAAACTGGCACACAATTCATCCATCATTTTGTTGTTGAGATTCGACCCATTTTCTGTAATGTTACGATTAAGCACTCCATATCTGCATATAATATTGTGCTTCAACGGGTAACCACTTGCTTGGTACGTTGGTGTTGTAACACCCCAAATATTATGAGAATATTTAATTTAATTTATTTAAATGAGAATATTCGCGTTTTGGTGATTTTCAGTGGTTTTGTGGAATATTGGGAATTAATGGAATTTGGGTTATTTATTTTGAATAATAATATATAATATAAATATATTAATATTATTATTAATTAAAATAAATATAAGTGAAATAAGGGCAAATTGGACAATTAAGAGGAGTTAGTGAGGATAATATGGGAAAAACCCAATTTTGAGGCCCAAGTCTAGGTTTAGCAAAAAGAAAATTGTGATGGAATTAGGATTCATTTGTTAGACCATGAGGACAATTGAGGCCAGAGCTCTGAGAAGGAAGATTGGAGGCAAAAGCTTCGGAGGATTCCCGGAAATATTTGAGAAGGCTTTGATCGACAATTAAGGTATGGGGAGTATTGCCTTCATGATTTTCAATGTGTAAATTCAACGTATTTAAGATCGATAAGGGTTTAAGGGATTTTGGGGTTGATGGTGAGAAAAAGGGATTTTGGCCTTCGTGACCTAAATCTAGTATTGAGATGTTAACCATGGGAATTCATTGGAGTAAAAGGGAAACTAGGCCTTCGTGGCCAAAACTCTGATTTGACATTGGTCTAACCCTGTAGGGAAATTTGATAGTAAGAACTCTAATGGTTGTGGTGTAGTGGTAAATATTCTTGAGAGTTTGAGGGTAGATATGAGAAATAATAATCTTTGTCCTTCTTAGCCTAAATCTATTACTAGTGAATCTAACCGTGGTTCATTGGGGAAAAAGGAAACCTTAGGCCTTTGTGGATAAAACTATGACTTGAACCTGTCTAACCCTAAAGGGATAAGAATATTAGACAGTGAGTAGCTCTGATGCCTTTGGGGCAATTGTAGGGAAATTTGTGATTTAGGGCGTAAATATGATACGAGATTGAACTTATATCCCTTAATTTTAAAGGTTTTAGGTATAATCTTAAAACAATGATTAAATGGTTTAATTGTGTTAAAATTGTAAATTTACTTAAGATAATTATAGTGTTGAATGAATTATAATTTTATGAGAGTTTGGGTTTTTACGTAATCGAAATTGAAGGTTCGGACGGCCTCCATGTTGTCTGTCACGACTGTCCATGTTTTCGGTCGAAATTGTTTTGGACGTAACTTTTGATCCGTAAGTCCGTTTTGACCCCCGTTAGAAGCGTTGGAAAGCTAATGAACATGGCTATAAAATACATAATTGTATGATGAATTACCATGAGTATAACTATGATTCCGATGAGATTAATACATGATTGTATAATGATGATTCCTATGAGTAATGATGATGAGCTATGATGATATTTACATGAGTTTTTGATGATTCTATGATGACATGATGTATGATGATGATGATTATGATGAGCTATGATGACATGATGTATGATGATGATTATTATGATGAGCTATGATGACATGATGTATGATGATGATTATTATGACGAGCTATGATGACATGATGTATGATGATGATTATTATGATGATCTATGATGACATGATGTATGATGATTATTATTATGATGAGCTATGATGACATGATGTATGATGATGATTATTATGATGACATGATGTATGATGATGATTATGATGATGAGTTATGACGTTTGATGATGACGAATATGATGAATGATGATGCACCTATGATGTTATTTTGAGGATGATTTGTGACGTGTGCATCATGCATACATATGCATCTGGACTTCGGTTCAGGACCTCGATTACTTTGGCTTCAATCCCATTGTGTGGATGTGAAGTATTTTGATGTGCTCCGGTTATCTAGTAGAATTGATCATATTGATAGGGATCTATGGAGGGTTGATGGCCCAGTGTCCATCGCGCTGTGATGATTGGTACCACATGCATTGAGTCTTGTTGCATTTGCATTTATGAGTCATTTGGAATAATTTATGATGTTGTGGCCTTCGAGGCCTATTGATGAATTTGAATGTGTTAAATATGATTATGACGCCATTTATATGTTGATTTTCATACATTGATTATTATGAACCGTTTTACTCACCTTGCCTGTTTGAATGTTACCTCCACGTGGGTAACATGCAGATGACCAGGTTTAGCCGTGGACGCCGTTGAGGTTATTTTTTTGAAGTTTTGAGTTGTTAGCCTTTTTGGTTAACTTAGAGGGGCTTGCTCTGATATGTAACATCATGTTGGGGTCTTTTGAGTTAAACTATGTTTTATTTGAGTTTATTTTGATTATCTTCTCGTATGAGGAAAACCTTAATTTATGCCTTTTGAGTTCCGCTGCTTTGTGCAATTTGATGTACTTTGGGGAAAACCCGTTGTTTACAGAGCCTTGACCTATTTTGAGGATTTGGGAAATGTACGCCCTTTTGTGGTGGCTTTTATTGAATTTAATAATTTACTATGATACGTGAATAAATGTGTCTTTTAATTATGGGGTAGAAAAGGGTGTTACATTAATGGTATCAGAGCAGGTCGGTACGTCCGACCAAGTTGTCTAATGTTATTTGTTCCCTTGTATGCGGCATCGATTTGGAAAGAGTTGATTATGAGGCAGATGAGATGATTGGGACTTCTGAAGGATTATGGTTTTGGTTTGAATTACCATTCGGATAAAGCAAACGTGGTAGCTGATGCATCGATTTGGAAATCTTTGCATATGATGATGGTAAAAGAGTTAGAACTGATTGAGCAATTTTGTGATATGAGTTTGATTTGCGAAGAGACTTCTTATGGAGTTAGGCTTTGTATGTTGAGGCTTACTAGTGGTATTCTTGATGAGATTCGAGGAGGTCAGAAATCTGATTTGTGTTGGTAAATTGGTTGAATTTGATGAATCAAAGTCGAAGAGATGATTTTCGGATTAATGGGAATGGTATCATGAGACGTCGTGATAGTGTTTGCGTTTCAAATATTGTTGAGTTGAAAAAGAGTAATTCTTGAGGAAGGACATTTAAGTGGATTGAGTATCCATACCAGTTCTATGAAGAGGTACCAAGATTTTAGGAAATTGTTTTGGTGGCCAAGGATGAAGAGAGAGGTGGTTGAGTTTGTGTATGATGGTTAGACTTATCAGAAGTCGAAGATTGAACATCATAGACCGTTGGGTCTAATGCAACCATTTAATATTCCAGAGTGGAAATAGGATAGTATTTCCATGGATTTTGTGTCGGGTTTGTCGAAGACTGTGAGAGGGATATGATTCGATTTGGGTGATTGTGGATGGATTGACTAGATCAGCTCATTTCTTACCAATGAGGATTAATCATTCTATGCTGAAGCTAGCTGAGATGTATATTGAGGAAGTTGTGAAGTTGTATGAGATACCGTCGAGTATTGTGTCTGATAGAGATCTGAGATCTTCATCGAGGTTTTGGGAGAGTTTGCAGACGCTTTGGGTACCAGGTTGAGATTGAGTTCTGCTTATCATCCGTAGACGGATGGACAGACAGAGAAAACTATAAAGTCTTTAGAGGATTTGCTAAGAGCTTATATGTTGGATCAAGGTGGATCGTGGGATAGTCATTTGTTGTTGGTTGAGTTTACCTACAATAACAGTTATCATTCTAGTATCGGAATGGCACCGTATGAGGCTTTGTATGGTAGGAGGTGTAGGACTCCTTTGTGTTGGTATGAGTCAGGCGAGAGTGATGTACTCAGACCTGAGATTCGGCAAGAGACGACTGAAAAGATCAAGATGATCCAAGAAAGACGAAAGCGCCGCAGAGTCGTCAGAAAAGTTAACATGATAAGAGGAGGATGTTAGACTATGGCACGGATCTAGAAGGAGGGGTTGAATAGATCCCAATTAAAAATTGAGTCGGCGCTACCAATTTAAAAATTGGTTTTTAAAAAATTGTTTTAAGTGCGGAAGCGGCCGAGGAAAATATAGTCTATAACGAACGGTTATTGGAAAACCGGATATGCGTTGAGCCTATGGATTAATGACAATATGGAAAAAGAATCAACACACTAATCACACTTATCAATGATCTAATTCACTTTTTAGGATTCCTAGTTCCAATGATTTAAAGAGCAAACCAAAACTAGATACACAAATAAGATAATTTTGGTTCAGGCAAATTGTCGAACACTTGGTGTGCAAAAACACTCCAAGTGATATTTATGTTGAGTAAGTGATTCCAACTAGCCTAGTACAATGTCTTATTGTACTTTGGTTTCAAAAACAGAGTTTCAACCTCTTACTCAATTGATATCACAGTTTGACAATAGTGCTTATACGAAAATCACTTATTTTTAAGCTAAAACAAAAATGGTGAAAAAATAGAAAAGACAAATATTTGGTGAGGCAGTTCCCCCGTCGTCCTCGCTTCGGGGTACGTCTGCCCTCATTTCTAAAACTAGAATTGAAATAGATTTAATAGATATCACCTGTTGAATGTAACCGTTTATACAAGGATTGAACAACAAATTTACAACAGAATTCTCAAGACGTTGAATGTTGCTTCCACTCCTTGCCCCTTGATTCAAGATGAATCAAGTCCTCCGATTCCAGCCTCCTTATTGAATAACCCTCAGTTCTTCAAACCTTCGACCCGACTGATCTCAACTACAACGAATCGAACCCGAGATCTTCCCCTCAATATCACTGAATTTGCTACTAGACTGTTGAAGACTTCCTCTTCACAATCACCTTCGCTCAGCTGACCCTTGATGAAGAATCTCGTCCAAAAACCCCCCAAAAATCAAACCAATCTTGGAGGTCAAAACCCTAACGGTTTTATTCAAGAAAGAACCTGTCGCAAGCTTCAACCAGAACCAGATTACCCAATCTCGGCTTCGAACCTTATCACCTTTAATCACTCACAAGGCACTTCAAAAATGGCTGTGTGTAATTGATGTGTTGTGAGATGTTGAAGATGAAGATGATGAATCTTGGACACCTATTTCACTCTTTCTTATTCTTTGAACACATGAATCAATTTTATCAAATGTTAGTTGACATAGGTATTTGACCTTCTATTTATAGTAACAAACCAACCAAAGACATAACAGCTTTTCAAGTAATAGTGGGAATCAATTAAAAACATTATTTCTACGCGAACGGTCGACCATAGCAGGTCTATGCATCGACGCATAACCTGCACCTTTGGAAATCTGCAAAATGCATCAGTATGCGTCGACCATACAGTCGGCGTACGCTGACCCGTTGGAGAGTAAATTCTTCATGCGCCGACCCTGCGGTCGACTCAAACCTTCATGCGCTGACATGTGAGAAAGCATACTGATGTATGCGCTGACCCGTGGAAAAACACACTGATGTATGTGCTGACCCTATGGTCGACTCATACCCTGCAAATCTGCAAAAATGAGATTCTTGTGGTTTTTCATGCATTTTGTCATGACCATATTTTATCCATACATGTTGTATTAACTGTAACAGTTTTTAGATGAATGTAAAAGGATACGGTAGGTGATATGTTGCATTTGTTTGGTAGAGGTGGAATTTACAGTTGCCGATTTATCCATGGTTGTAATTTGTTATCATCAAAACCTATATCAAGTGTTGTATGCAAACTCATGTGATGTATGGTGGTTTGCCCTCACATTCTCCCCCTTTTTGATGATGACAACCTGTATACAATCAAAACAACCAAAACACAATAATATGCAATGTATACACAAACTCCCCCTTTCTTTTGTAATCCAAGGCAGCAAAACAAACAACTGTTAACTGTTGTGAACATCCTGGCTTGGCTTTGGTACTTGCTACACGCTCTTCTCCCCCTTTGACAACATCAAAAAGAGAAAGAGAACTAGTCAATTAACAAAGAAGATTCAGTAGGTGATAACTAGTCAATTACCAAAATTCGCACATAAGATTGATAATGAAAAAGTACTGGAATTAATAGATAAAGAAGTGAATACATCCAAATGGGCTTAATATTCCAACAAACATAACACAAATAACACATTATACACAATGAGAATATGCAATTATGCAACTAATATCCCCGGCCCCGGCCTCGGCCCCTCCCCCAGTACGCAACATCCGGATTGCGGTGGGGATCAGAGAAGTCCATAAATGCTTCCACAGACATATTGAGGTGATGGAGACTGTCAGTGATTTCCATGTCTTGCCTCTCACTGGATGCAACGAGAGCTTCAAAGCGGGCATCCATCCTAGTTGAAAATGAATTTAACCGTTCATATTAAGTATGAAGCTCAGTTCAGATCTGTTCCATCCGCGTATCTTGACTCCTCATAAAGGTCTGTTGATCTAACTGCATGGACTGCAGCATATTAAGGATTTCAGAGTTATCCGATGGTGGAGGAGATGATGAGTACTGAGGAGGTTGATGATCTTGAGGATAGCCATGGTATGGATCATAGAATCTACCCAGGGTTGTCCAGCCTGTGTACTGCCACTCACCCCATCCCTGATTTGTGTTACCTTCTTCTTGTTCTTCATATGGAGCTGAGTGATGGAGCCAATCAGTATTTGGAACCTCATGTTGGTCCGGCGATTGATAATTGTCTGGTGTCTCGTATGCGGGTTCTTGTACCTGTTCTGCTGTATTTTCTTCTTCATCTTCCTGTTCATCTTGTTCTTCGTCTTCCTGTTCAGAACTTTCATCAGAGTCGTCAGCAGACCGAGGAATATTTACTCTACGGACAAACTTGTATGATTGTCGTTCATCACACCAAAAATATCCCATCATGGTAAAGGTTTTAGTGCTGAATTCTTTGTCGGAAGATACTGAAACACATGGAAGCAATGGATATATAATATTCGCCGCGGTGAGAACTTTCGAAATAAAAGAGCCATAAGCAAGGGCAGTTCCTCTACCTGAATCTCTTAGAGCAAAAATCCTGCTTGCAATATAATATGGCCAGTTTATTTTGATCCTATGTTTCAAAATGTAAATGAGATGCACTTCAGCCTGTTCAACTCAGGACAGGCCACCTTTCTTCGGCCGCAGGATGCGAGCCACAATCCATTGGAGGATGCGCTCCCCTGTTTGGAGTTTGCTTGCCGTAACCGTTCTGGGAAAGGCATCACTATTGACAATAGCATCCGAATAAGGCCTTTTGAGCATGTCATTTAGGGCACTCTTAAACTCGTGTCCCGACACAGTGCGAGAGTCCGTTACCTCATGGGGGGGGGTTGTGCATCAGCAGCCACAGTCAAATCAAAATACTTATTCTAGACTTCAGAATTCACGTTTACCTATTTATTTCCGACAAAGGTGTGAAAATTTTGACCTTGAAACTTGTCACGCAGGCAAGTGTAGAACACCCAGACTAAATCTTCACTGTATTTTGTGTTGCACTCCAGAAAGTTGATAAACCCTTGAAACTCCAGCAAAGACATGATTTGAGTGAGATGCATGCGCTCCGCCGTTGCCTTGTAGAATGCATGATGCGGAACAATTGCTCTCTTGCTGATATCCTTGTTGAAGTTGTCAACAGCAGGTGGTGGAACTAGAGAGACAACAGTAATGGGTAGTGAAGCGGATGTTGAGGCCCTTGTTCTTTTGCCGGTATTTTTGCGGAATAGAGAAGCCATGGATGATGACTTTTGGAGATTTTGTAGAGGTTAACTGTAATGACTTTAGAGAGGATAGTTGGAGATGAGTTTGGAGAAGACGAGGATTATCCCTTTTTATAGAAGAAAGTTTAGGGTTTTGGTAAGAAGGAGGAGACAAGGGGACACTAAGAATGACTAGATGCAAGTTACAAGAAAATGCAATTTCAAAGCATATTTAATGTTTACTGCATATTTATTGTAGAGTGTAAGAAGATGGAACGGTTTTCAAACGAAAAAAATTCTGGGTTTTTGCGCGAGCCGTCGACTGTACCACTGCATGCGTCGATGCATACTGTGTGATTTTTGAAAATTTTAAAAGTGTACAACATGCGTCGACCGCTGCCCTGTTTTGGTCGACTCATAGTGATCAAAAATGCAGATTTTCTGTTTATGTCATGTAGAATGCCACACTTGATGCATATTTGCAATTTCACAACATAATTTGCATCCAAAACACATAATACTTGTAGCAAATGTCATATATATAAATACCATGTAGAATGCCACACTTTGAACACATGAATCAATTTTATCAAATGTTAGTTGACATAGGTATTTGACCTTCTATTTATAGTAACAAACCAACCAAAGACATAATAGCTTTTCAAGTAATAGTGGGAATCAATTAAAAACATTATTTCCGCGCGAACGGTCGACCATAACAGGTCTATGCATCGACGCATAGCCTGCACCTTTGGAAATCTGCAAAATGCATCAGTATGCGTCGATCATACAGTCGGCGTGCGCTGACCCGTTGGAGAGTAAATTCTTCATGCGCCGACCCTGCTGTTGCACCCCAAATTTTGACCCCTTAGATTCTCATTATCATTTTAGGAGAATACTCATGAACTTTCTAACCTTAATCCAGTGCAAGTCTGTCTTTGTCAAGTTGCAGATGAATCAGGGTTTCGTGCAGTCAAAATCGAAGCTTCAGGGTTTGTGAGTGGTCAATGTTTTGGGCTCATTCAAATAGGAAAGAAGGTCGAGGGTATTATATAATGTCAATTGAGAAGCCAATGTGAGGTTGTTACCCCAGAATTCAGAGCAGTTCATTTCAAAGCACCCAATTAGGGTTTTGGACTAGTAAAAGTCAATCGTAGTTTGACTTTGATGTTGGAAGGTGTTTAAATGGTGGTATTGTGATTCATGAAGTTCATATAGCCTAATAAGGTTCATCCAAGAAGTTTCAAGGTCTCAGGATGTCCAGAATGTCAACAGGCAACTCGATCGACACCGATCGATCGTACGGTTGACCGAAAAGTCAACTCTTCAAATTTTAAGAATTGGACTTCAAGTTATGAAGCAAAGTTGTTCCTTATGTCATAATGGACTTGCATATCAATTTTCATGACCATCGGATCAAGGATGAAGGAGTAATCGAAAAATTGGGAAATTAGGGTTTTGAAAAGGGCTAAACCATAACTCCTTAAACACACATCCAATTGAGTTGGTTCAAAGCTCATTTGGAAGCTCTTGGCAAGTCCTACAAAATTCCCTAAGTGTTCCATGATCAGAAATGCATAGATTTTGAGTTATGGTCAAATTCATTTCAAGAGGGGAAAAAGACTTGGGAAAATTTCATTTTTTAAGCTCACTTTTTAGCAACTTTGGAGGGCTTTTTGGCCAAGTTACTTTGAGAAATTGAAACTCATGAAAATATGAATGTTTTAGAGCTATGTGAGGGATTTCTAAAAAGTGCTAGCACATCTCAAGAGGAGTTGTGAGCAGAAAGTTACATGTGTTCAAAGTTAAGGGTTTCACATAATAGTCCCACATTGGCCAAATTTTCAGAGTGACCTACTTCATCAATTCTGCCAATTTTGGTTGATCCAACTTGTTATGTTTGACATATTATGTGTATGGCATGAGAGAACAGAAATTTATGCAAGGAAACAAGAAAAACCAAAGTTGTAGCTCATTGCCTTGCAAGTGGGCAAGTTGCACCAAGTTGGAAAAATCAAAGCATGAGGTGGAAAGCCAACTGCACCAGCCACTCCCCTATTGCTCCTATCCTGCTAATAACTCAGAAAAATCAGTAGGAAGCATTGACAAATGAGGCCTTGGATCAGAACATGATCAAACCCTCCAAGAGAGGTTTTCTCAAATATCTTAAACCTTACTTCATGATGAAGCAATCTCACCAAGCAAGCTCCTCATCCCATTTTCCTATAAAAGGAGGGTGTTTTCACCTCATTTAGAACAATACACCTGCTAAAAACCATATAAAAACTCTGTCATCATTATTTCCACATCTTGCTTCAAATTCTCAAAATCTCCAAAAATTCACAAAATCACCAAAATCTGTCTTGGAGAGAATTCTGCCCAAACTCATTTCTATATTTCCCAATACCTCAACCAACATCCACACAACTTCTAAATGACATATAGAAGGTGTGTGATCCATTGAACCATCAAGAAACCTCAAAAATCAAAAAGTCAAACTCATCCCCACACTACTTTGACCAAAAGCTACAAAAACCACCAAACCTTGTTCTAAGCACTTCCTTGAGGTTTTGATCATTCATACACCTCACCTATATCTTTTATCAGCTGTCTAAAGTGCTAAGAACCATTGGAGAAGCATATTTCTTCAATTTGCTCAAAGTGTACATTTTACTTAAAAGTGAAGAAAAGGCTCAAGATCAAGAAAGGAGATTGAAATTCTTTGGTTTTCTTAGCTATTCTAACTAATTCAACAAGGTCTACAAGAGGTATGTAACTTTCACACATTACTCTTTGCATCATCTTTCTTGTATTTTCATTTTTGAGCACTTTGGTGAATTTGATAGCTATGAGCATTTGGTGATTTTCATGACATATGGTTTTAATGAGTGATAAGATTATGACGAGCCTTAACATGTGTGTTAAACTTGTTCATGACAAGTTTTAAGTTTGGTTTGCTGATATGCTACCAAGACAGTTTTAGAATGAAATTGCTATGTCATGATTTTTTTTTTTGCTTTTACATCAGTTTGGTGGTTGTTTGCTGTTATTGATTTTAGGGTATTTTGCTATGCTTTTGTTCTTGAATGATGTCTTTAGTCTGCTTCAACCTACAACCATGATGTTAGGCAATGTATTGGTTTGGTAGGCAATGTGTTGTTTTTTTTTTAAAAAAAAGGGGCAATCATCATTGATACCATGACCTGTTTGTGCATCTAGTCTTGTTTATTTTTCTGTCAGCAAGGTATAGCTTGGGTTCAGTCATTCTAGCTTGGTTGTGTGGGCTGGACTTTATCCTAGGATAGGGTTTGTCTCACCTGCTAGGTGCTAGTTGATATGGATAAATTCCTGGCATAAGGAAGGTGCCCTGGAACTGGTTATTGTTGGAAGGATCATATGGCTTTGTCATCACCCTTGGAAAGTAAGATTCATTATCTGATGCTGTCAATATACCGCTTCCAATCCTTGTCATGAAATTTGGTTGTCAAGAAACCTTCCATAAACATGCTTGAAGATTTGAATTATTGGTTCAGCTTTGAATTTCCTCAACTAGCTCTTTCCCACCAGATTTGCAATTAAACTCAGAACAGCTTCTAGTTTTGGTGCTTAGGTCTGTCCTAAAGCATTCTTGTTGAAATCATATAAGGCTATGCTGGCTAGAAGATGTTAGTACCTGCTATTAGGATACCATAGTCAGTAGTGGATAAGCTGGAATTGATGTGGCAGGATTGAGTTTCTTTGCTTAGGCTGTTTACTTTTGGTTCAAAGTTGATAACCTCTGATGCATCCATTCTTGATAAGGTAATTGCCCCAAGATGAACCTATACTAGTTTGTGGATCAAGCAAGACCTATCACCAGCCATCACTCTTTTTCCTCAAACCTTGTTAAGATCACCACTGATGTGGACCCTATTGATGATTAGTGATAACAGTTCTTTGTTTTGAGGTGAGCAGACTGTCTTGGCCCTTTCAAGCATCAGTTTGCTAAGTATTTGGTTGTGGATAATCCAGTTAGAATTTCAATGCTTATACCAGCTTCCTATTCCATGAACCTTCAGGCCAATCCTCTAGTGAAATCACCTATGTACCATGTTTCAAAACTTGCTCAGACACTCAAACACTTTTAAAGCACCCTGTTTTGATCTTTGACCTTCAAAATGCATTTTTAAAGTATCACACTTGCACAAATATGTCACTTTACATTCTGGTTGAATTTTGTGTGCCCTAACTGTTAAAACTCCTCTAGTGTATCACATATGACATGTTCATACCTCTTCTTAAAAGAAATAACAGTTAGATTAGGTAGTAGGCATCATGGTGCATATTTCAAAACAATCATCAAGCAACTCACATACCATTTTTTACATGAGCTTATTTTGCATTAAAATTACTTTTCTAACACCTCATACTCATCATTTAGAATGTGCTTGCATGATCATTTAGTAGTAAAACCAGCTGTCATATACTTTCCACCTCAATGAGCATTTTTCACCAAAATTGTGCACATGACATACTACTTTCACAACTGTCAGCATTGAAACATGTTTGAGGTTTTGAAATCTTTCCTTATCACTTATATGATCTGTATGTGTGTTTGGTTTGGATTGAGAATGATAGGCACAAGCTGTCTCAAATTTCATGCTTCAAGATGCACTTCTTTTTTTACATACATCATTCACCTCATGTGGCACTTTTGGCATAAGAGTATTCTTCATCTAAACCATCATGCCAACACTTCATACTCATCATTTGTGAACTGCTCAAAACAAGCTATCATGAACTTGTCACCTCAATATGCATGTTTTCACTAAGATCTTGCATTTAACATATCATTTTCATGCTCTGTTGACATAGAACATATTTGAGGGTTCAGAATCATTCTATGTGACTTATGTGGTTTGTGTGCACAGTTGGTTTGAATTGAACATGATTGTATGAAGCTACATACATCAAAATGCATTTTAAGCTCAAAATCACACCTACTATCGGGTTTTGCAGTAGGAGGGGAATTTGGAAAAACTGAGATAACCATTGTGTTCCTTGTTCAATTCTACCCCAGATGCATATAAATTTTGTGTCGTTTCGTTGAGCGATGAGAAAGTTACGCTATAAAATGTATTTGCATTGATTATGTGTTATTCTTGCCCAGCCATTTGAAAATGTTTACCCTTATTAATTAAAGGGGTGGCTTTTACAAACGGATGTATAGCCACCCCAGTGGTAAGACCATATTGCCAAACGCGCCTTGTACCCCCTTGTCCTGAGTTCGACCCCTGAGGAGGGCAACTCTTTTGTTTATTTTTGCTATTTTTCATACAAACTTCAAAAAATCGTATCTCTCTCGTTTTTTTATCGTTTTTCGCCCGTTCTTTTTTCATCGTGCTCATCTTTGTATGTACTTTCATGCCATGTATTTTATTTTCATGTTTACCTATTTTATCACCTCTTTTTACCGTGTACAAATTAAATGCGTTTCGCGTCCGTTTACGCATTTGCAGATGAATTTTTGTGTGCTTCAGCTTGGTTTTATTTGTGAAATTTGTTTGTACTCATGTCCATACATGTTAGTTAGCATGCTAGGATTTTTTACTTTAAGTTATAACCATGTGTATCTCATCCCACCTGTTGACTGTATATAAATGCAATCTGTCGTTACAGTTCTTGTATTTTTGTTTGTGTTTATCAATGTGCTTTCATCCTTATCATCTCATATATTTGTTACCATGAAATGTTTTATTATGTTGTACCTTTCCCTTTTATTTTTATTTCCCCAAATGATGAAGCTATTTAGCTTTCATCCAGTTGTTTCCCCAGTCTCCCTCCAAAGGAAGGTCTGCCCGCTTGACCCTCATGTCATGGATAACACACTCACCCCTCTCTTGACTTTGTTAAGTCACTTTAACCCTAGATTAGAAACAATTATACTTTGCTTTAAGTCTAAGAGATCCACCTGTACTAGGAGTGTTCTTCAACTAGAACCCTACGAAAGAGTTCGTCAACTCTGTGTAAGAATCATCGTCATGATTTCTTACTTCCCATTTTGAATATTACAACTTAGAATGGGGAGTTTTGTCAAACTCCATACAAACATTGTCATGTTTGTTCCCCTTGAACCTTGACCATAATCAAGTGTTCTTTATCCCTTGTGAGGTGAACTACGATTGCTCTGATTCTATCCTAGTTAGGATACGTAGGCAGAAGATGCGACGTCTTTGTGAGCAAACTTAGTGTATATAACGTTAGGTTCCAACTCATATCTTTTCCCAAACCACAGTACATATTTCACACTTAGCAAGCAATCAAACAAAAGGTTCATGTAGAGTACTACAGATATTTAGGGTGCTAACACCTTCCCTAGGTATAACCAACCCCCGATCCCCGAATCTCTTAAGCGTTGTCATTACATCGCGAAAAAGGTTTTTCTCTCTTTAGACCTATCCTTTGGATAAAATAAATTCCGGTTGTAAAAAGAAATAAGATTCAAGTTAATCAATAGCTTGATATCTAATTTTCACCGCAACAGAAATGGCGACTTCACTGGGGAGGGTTTTTTATTGCTTTGAGGGTTTAGCCTATTTTGTTTAATTGCTTACTATCTGTGAATACTTGTAAATATGTACATATGTGTTCTGTTGGATCTTGGGAACTTTGAATGGTGAGACAACACTATACCCGTGTTTAAGCGTACTTATGATAGGACGGTGGTATATTCCAGGAGACTTATAGGGAGTTGATTCCCGACCAAGTTGACTTGAGAAAACCACCACTCAGTAGAGGCCCTTCTGAGAGTTAGTATTGTTGATCGAGTATTCGTGAAAACAATGCTACTTTCTACATGGGAGCCCGTGATTGGGTTCTCCGTAGGAAGACATGCAAACTGGTTTTGTTGCACTAATTGTAACATAGAAGGTTTTAATTCAAAGTTATTAGCTGGTATAGTTGGGTTTACTATACTAGAGTGGGGTTCTTCGTTAGATGGTAAGGCGAAACCCTTAAGTGGTTTCTCGTTCTGATCTTCTGGCATTGCTGTTTTAAGTCTTCGGAGAAAAAGACGAGCTCGGGCGTAACGTTCGGGTTCTTCTATTAGATCAACTAGGTTTCTGGTGCTGTGAGTTCTTCGCATTGACCGGCTAAAGGGGTGCTTTAGTCTAGATGGTGTAACAACAGGGTACGAAATTTGACGAAATTGGTCCCCGGCAACAGCGCCAAAAACATGATGTGTGTTATCCGCAAGTATATGGAGTACGTCAGAGTAATATAAAATATTATCGATCCCACAGAGACCAATGTCAATCTATCTATTACTATTGTTACGGTGTTTATTTAAAGCTAATGAAAGCATAGAGCAATACGCACAGAGAAAATAAAAATTAAGGAATGAATTTTAATTCAGAACAAAGGCATACTGGAATATAATTCTCATCGATCAAACAATACTCCTACTGTATAATGTTGCACCCCAAAATTTGCCCTTCTGTTTTAACCTTAGCTAGCTTTTGCTTCTTTGCATTTTTGCATTTTTTCATTTACATAGCATTCGTTCTTGAGACAGGGGATCAAGGTTTTCCCATGCCTCAGTTGTCATCTCAGTGCATGAACCTGAACAACGAGCATCAATGTCTTGGCATTTATTTTGCCCAGCGGTCGAGCGACCGATTTTATTTTATTTTGCAGGGCATTTTTCATCTCAGAAAACAACATTCAGGTTATCACAGGCATTCTCATGGTTATGATATTCAAGAGCAAGATTCAGAAGCTTAACAGAGCTCAAAACGGCAAGAAACGGGCAAACGGGCAGATTTCCCTCCAAAAGGCGCCAAAATTCAAATTTTAAAGGTGTTAACTGATAACCTATATGGTTAATCGATTAACCAGTGCAGATTTTTCCTCTGCACGTGAATTTTCAATGCAGACCATTTTAGGGTTCAATTTTGGTCATGTGCAAATCTGATTTTACACTTGGGAAGGATCTAGAATCATCTTGAATTGTGGTTAGTTTCATTTTCCCTCCAAACTTCCATTCCTCATTCCAAACCAAATTTTCCAAACCACATTCCAAACCTTACATTTGGATCCAAGCCTAAGTGATATTTAAGTGATCCACTCCAAACCAAAGGAATCCAATCTCTCATAATTTCCATTCTCATTTTTAGAATTCATCTCAATTCTCTCAAATTCTCTCTAAATTTTCCAACTCCAAAACCCTCACCAAAGCTCTTTTCATTGAAATCATTGATTCTTCATTGGAATCCTTGATTTCTAAGAGCTAAACCCTCATCCATTCTCTTCATTGAATCAATTTTTTCATCCAATTTTCGTGCAAAATTGGATCTGAACTTGGAAGTGATTTTAGAAGTGATTATTTGGCTTATTTTGGCTTGATCTTGGTGAATTCTCACTCCTATAATAAGAACACATTTGGATCTTGAAGAATCTACGATTTTCTTGCTCCGATCTGCTTATTTCCGGCAAATCAACACTAACCGAAGCAAATCCCCGCTTCGTAGGTTGGAAATTCTTGATCCCAATATGTTTTTAGCTTATTTTGCATAATCATGTGGATTTTCATCTTTGATTGACTTTTGGTTAATTTGATCCGTTTGATTCATGATTTGGTTGTGTTAATCTGTTTACATGTTGTTTGAATCATGGTTTGCTGGTTTAATTTCGTGATTAAGTGATTATGCAATCATCCGGTTGATCGGATAAGTGCTTATTTGCTGCAAATGTTGTTCTGTTGCTGTTTTTCTGCTATTGGCACAATGTTAATCGGTTAACACATTTGGTTAACTGATTAATCATTTCAGATATTCAAAATTTTCAAAGTTTTCACGGTGTTAATCGGGTTAACGCCTGGTGTTAATCGATTAACATGTACAAATTTCCAGATTTTCAAACATTTTTAAGTGGTTAATCGGTTAACCTCTGGCGTTAACCGATTAACATTGTGCCAGTAGGTCTGTTTTGCTGTTTTTCTTGTTTGTTTGAGTACCATTTTGCATCGAATCATCGTAGTTAAATATGATGCATTAGAAGTGAAATGTTTTTGGATATATGTCGCTGTTCTGGTTGTTTAATTGAGATTTCGTCGACTTGTGTTTGTTTTCCACGTGGATGCACACTTATGTATGTGTCGTTCAAAGTGATATTCATCTTTTGTGCTTGCATATTCATGTTTTCTTGCCTTCTTGCATTTGTATTTCCTCTTGTATTTGGCATCTTTATTTCTTGCATTAATAAAGGTCGAGATGTGCTTGTGGTGGTGTTTACCCCACACTTTGTTCCTCCCTTTGCTTGTGTGATGCATTCCATGTTTGCATCCCTATTTTCACTCTCATTTGTGTTTGATTTTTCTTCTTCCTTTGTCTTCCTTTGCCATGTTCCCCATAGGATCTCTAATTTCTTTTGAGGTTATGATAAACATTAGGACTCAAACCATGCATTCTAACATTAGGTAGCATTCCCTAACCTCAATCATAGGACCATTTTGCATGACAACTACTAGGTTTGAGTTAGTCTCCCTTTAGTTTGTCCTCTCTTCTTCTCATCTCAAAAAAATTCTAACTCATCTAATAAATGCGATGAATATTGTGCGCTACGAGCCTTAAGCTACATGGGGAATGATGAGTGAGGGGTCTCCTCTCGCTCGTCTAGAGTGTTTAGTGTACGTCCCGTTTGGGGGCGATACGCGACGCATTCGCCCCTATCTCATAGTCTTTAGTGCAACGTGAATCACAAACCGAATTAATTCACTTCACTAAAAAAACACAAAACAAACTTCAAAGCTTTTTCCTTCGGGATTAATCGGAAACCTTTTTTCAGAAAAGAGAGTTTTGTTAACTCTTGGTTCTACCGCAAACAGGTAACGCCTAAGTCTCCAATGGTCAAGCTGCATACACCTAAATGCTAGAACTAAGTTTTAACCCTACTCGGTTAAAATAGTTGAACCGACCGGTGTTCTCGTTATCCCGAACTACATTTGCTCTGATTTCTCATACCAGATGAGAATACGTAGGCACGAGACGACGATGTCTCGGCGAGCAACCTTCACCCGTAGTTAGTCGAACTACGTTGACTCTGACTTTCCCATTGCACGAGGGAATACGTAGGTACAGAGCGGTGATGCTCTGCCGAGTCTCTTTTCTTTTCTTTCATCCCGAGACCTTTAGCGTAGATAGTTTAAACACACCCTTAGATAGACAACAAGCATGGATCCCATCGAGTACGACGAATGTGAGGGGTGCTCATACCTTCCCCTTGCGTAACCGACTCCTGAACCCAGGACTTGGTTGCGATGACCTTGTCTTTTCCTTTTTTGTTAGGTTTTTCCGATCGTTTCCTTTCCCTCTCTTTGGGATAAATAACGAAAGGTGGCGACTCTTCTGTTTTTTGCCGAACTTCACTAAAAAAACACAAAACAAACTTCAAACCTTTTTACTTTGAGATTAATCGGAAACCTTTTTCAGAAAAGAATGTTGTTAAGCTTCGGTTCTACCGCAAACATGCATCGTCCCTAACTGCTGGAATGAAGGTTTATCCCTACTCGGTTAAAACACTTAATCAACCTGCGGTTTTGTGTCAGCCTGAACTACGTTTGCTCTGATTTCTCGTACCACACGAGAATACGTAGGCACGAGACAGCGATGTCTCGGCGAGCAACCTTCCCCCACCTTTCACCCGTAGTTAGCCGAACTACGTTGACTCTGACTTTCCCATTGCACGAGGGAATACGTAGGTACAGAGCGGCGATGCTCTGCCGAGTCTCTTTTATTTTCTTTTGTCCTTGAGACCTTTAGCGTAGATAGATTAAACACACCCTTAGATAGACAACAAGCGTGGATCCCGTCGAGTACGACGGACGTGAGGGGTGCTCATACCTTCCCCTTGTGTAACCGACTCCCGAACCCAGGACTTGGTTGCGATGACCTTGTCTTTTCCTTTTTCGTTAGGTTTTTTCGATCGTTTCCTTTCCCTCTCTTTGGGATAAATAACGAAAGGTGGCGACTCTTCTATTTTCTGCTGGGTGTTTTTCGCAGTTGCGACATATAAGTAGTAATACTTATGTGGCAATGTTTTCTTCCTTGAAAAAGACTTAATAAAAAATGAACCATTGCATTAGCGTAATCGGAACCGAACCTGACCTTTAATCTATACCATCCGCTCACGTTGCACCGGTAGCATCATGCATTAAAGTGAAAAAGTCCTTTTTTATATAACTACCTCTAAGACTCAGTTTAAAAAGTGTTTTTGATTGGAAACTTTAATATCAAAGGGTTTTCGGCATATGCTCGGCCAATCGGATCCTAAATCTATGAACGTGTTCGAAAATAGTTTAAAAATCACTTTCTAATAATACCAAACTTTCCTAATTAATTAATAAAGCACTTTCGCTATTTTTACCAATTAAACACTAACCAACTCTCATCTAAAGTGTCAGACGACTTTCGATCTTATCCGACATAGTCACGGTTATTACGTAAATAGAAACACGGTCCCGTTCGTGTAATGGACAATCAATTTAAGTTCAGAAAAGTTGGATTAAAAATCCAAAACAGCCCCTCAAGTGTTTCTACAAATACAACATATGGAGTACCGCCGAAGGGACGATCCTCACATGTCAGCACAACAGATTTAGCTAGACATGGCGGTGATAAACATAATAAATAATTTTTTTGTAGAATAAATCATTTAGGGAATAAAACGTGCGTGATTGGTTTTTAGAATGAACGAAAGTGTCACTCTTAGGTTCAGTTCATAAACGAATCTGGAAAATAAAAGCGATATGTAAATCATGCGGGAAAACAAATGCATGATTGGTTTTCAGAAAAACAAAAGTGTCACGCTTGAGTTCACTCTTAGAATAACGAACCTTCGAAATAAAAGCGATATGTAAATCTTGCGAAAAATAAATGTGTGATCGGTTTCCAAAGGTAAGAACCAAAGTGTCACTCTTAAGTTCACTCTTTGAAACAAATCTTTGAAATAAAAAGCGATAGATAAATCATGCGGAAATTAAACAGATTAAAGCAAGGAAAAAAGTAAATAATAAAAGTGCGAGTAAAAAAAACCTGCTCCAAATCAGAGACTTGAATCTGGTACAATACTGGAAAGTAAAATGACGGCAAGCTTAAAGTTCCTATGCTACGATGCTCCAACCTCAGTTACAAGAATGGTGCGATAACTCCCTCGATGTGACGATTTATCGCTTTAATAACTGAATGTATGCCTATGCTGAGAACTAAGATCAGATCCTAAAACTAAAGATCTAGGTCCTGTTTATAGTGTAATAATACCTTGGAAGTTATGTAGCTTCTTCAGAAATCGTGTGGAGGAAATATCTCTGGTCATGGTATCATGCTCCAACTGTCCTTGACTGGGCCACCTAATACAAAGATGGTGCTCGCCATCTAGACATGGCGTCCGCCATGTGTACGAAAGATGGTGGACATGGTCAAGTGACGGTTAGAACGTGGGAGAAACCCTACACGTCATGGCTACCCCCACGGCCAACGCCATGTGGAACGCTGTGTGTGTAATTTTCACCCAAAACTCTGTTTTCTGCTCTTTTCGCTCCATTTCTTTGTGGAAGGCTTTTATTAGGCAATGTACCTGAAAACAAGACAAAGCACAAGTATAATGCAAGAAAATAACAATTAAACGACAATAAACATGTGCAATCCGAGCCAAATATGTTGTGTGTTTTAGTGTTATCAAAAGTCTTGGAACAAGCCTATGTAGAACAAGATGTCGCAGTAGGTCAGTTTGACAACATTATTTCCAACATCACTTCTTGCAACAATTCAGGTTTCAGCGATGAAGAACTTCTAGAGCAAGGCAAGAATCATAACATGCCACTCAATATCATAATCAACTGCGAAGACGATGCTTTAGCCAACATACTCAAGGTGCCCCCATGAGAGGCAGTGAGATCATAGTCAAAGCTTTTGACGGATCCAAGAAGACAGTTATTGGAGAAGTCGACCTTCCTATAACCATTGGTCCCTACACTTTCCAAGTTACCTTCCAAGTCATGGACATCTGAGCGGCGCACAACTGTTTGTTAGGACGACCTTTGATATATGAAGTAGGGGCAGTTACTTCGACACTTAACCAAAAGTTGAAGTTTATCAAGAACGACAAGTTAATCACAGTATGCAGAGAAAAGCTCTAATCGTGAGCAACCTATCATCATTCTCATATTTAGAACCAGAGGAGGTCATTGGAACTCAATTTCAAACACTCTATGTGAGAAATGAGAATCATCAAGAACAAGGAACATCGATTTCCTCGTACAAATATGCTCTCAAAGTATTAAGAAGCGGTAACATAAAAGAATGGAGGCAAGTTATGATTCCTGTTGATAACAAGACAAGAAAAGGTCTCAGTTTTTCTCCAGCACTTGCCAAGGTTATGGAGAAGAACGAAAGCATTCATCTTATTGAAGATTTCTTCCATAGTGGAGGCTTCCTCCACCCAATATCTCAAGAAGTCCACACCATCAAGTAAAATGATCTCTCTGATACAGATGAAGAATGGAATCCTATTTCAATAATGAATGATATATATCTCATGAAGAAAGATACCTGCCATTTTGCTCTCCAAAGCAAAGTCCCAGATATATACCAAGATCAGATGTCATGATGATCTATGAAGATTGCGATACCGAAGGATGTCGTGCTCCTCCCTACACATTGGAAGAAGATACTCTGATGAAATACAACTTCGATTACAACTCATATGATCTCAAGGATGATTTGCCCATTTAAGAACCTTACATGGAAAATTCTGGGTGTAAAAGTCATCCAGAGAATGCATATCTGCTAAATAACCTTGAGGAAAATCCACCTCCTCTCCCAGAATCATGGAATCCTCATCAGGAAAAATCTAAAAAAGTCAAGCATTATGTTGATGAAGTTGCAAGAATTGCTGGACAATAATTCATCAACTTTGCATTTCCTGAAGTCAATGTCATTGAAGAAGATGATTCATCTATCCCTTTAGAAACTTGGGATACTTTCGGACAGCCAAGCGGAAAATACGACTTTCTAGTGAAGTACACTGCTCCTGAAAGCTCTCATATCAGAATTGAAGATATCCATCCAACAGGATGGGGAAATCCTTTTGAGAATGAAAATATTGTTAAAGATACGATAGAAGAGTTCTCTTATGATAACTCTGCATGGAAAGAAGACTCTAGTGATTCAACTCCACCAGAAATTAGTGTCATTGAAGACAATCCTGGAATAAAAATACCAGATTTTGTGATGCACAAAGGAGTTCTTCGCAATTGGGTCACGGTTGATGTCCCGAATATCGTCCATAAATCAAAGTAATTGACTCGTCTTTGTTTTGACCTTTCACTTTGCACAAGTGAAAAGGATGTTTTATAGAGCTTGCTTTTCTTTAAATGTCCCTCTTCACTTCACCCAGAGCGAAATAGTTTTGTTTTATTGGGTTTGTGTTTCAAGAATCGATAAATCATAAATAAGAATGTCATTCTGAATTCCTACATTCCTTGCTATTTTCACTTTTTGCTTTCTTAGAGAATGGTAATTCTAAAACAACCCAAAAATAAAAATAAGCATTTTTTCAAAAATACATTGCACACACTTTTTGCATTCTCTTTGTCTTTTCTAAAAAAGGAATCATCATGCTATGCAGATTATTTGTTTTAAACCCCATTTAAATGTAAGATCCAATGCCTTTTTCCAACTTTGAGTTTCCGGTATTCGAAGCCGAAGAAGAAGAAAACAAAGAAATTTCAGATGAGATCTCTCGACTACTCAGACATGAGGAAGAGTCCATTCAACCTTACAATGAACCGTTGGAAACTATCAATTTGGGTTCAGAAAAATAGAGAAAATAAATTAAAATTGGAGCACTGCTCATTGCAACCGTCAAAAAGAGTCTAATAAAGCTGCTCAAATAATTTCCAGATGTGTTTGCTTGGTCCTACCAAGACATGCCAGGGTTGGATACCAACATCGTGGAACATCACTTACCACTAAAGCCAGAGTGTCCTCCGGTTAAACAAAAATTGAGGAGGACTCATCCAGATATGATTGTTGTACCCCAAAATTTGCCCAACCTATTCTCTCTACTTGGCTTATGGTTCATTGCATTCTTTAGCATTTGCATCTGCATAGCATTGTCTTTTACAGGGTATCAAGAGAGGTGTGCCTACTCAAGAGAAGAGTTATCAAGGGTTTCAATCTCAACCAAGAGTGCTTATTCAAGTTATTTAATGCTTACAATCATCAAGAAGTGGTCAAAGCTCTCTGAGAGAGAAGATTGACAAGCTTTGCTTACCTCATATCTTGGAGGGCAATTGAGGGTCATCAGGGGTTCACAAGGCCATGGTTATGGATAAGAGGTGTTTGAGAAGCCCATTGAGTGCTTTTGAATTCATTGTGGAGCTTATATATGCATTCATTTCACTTGCAAGAGGTTGCAGTCAAGCGTTGTGCACCTAGGGTTTCATCTACTTAGCTCAAAGTCAATTGAGCGCTTGAAGGAGTTGGAAACTTGGTTCCAAGTCTTTGGAGTCATGGGAAGTCATGTTGAGACATCTAGGATGTCATGCCAAGTTCAAATCAAGGAGAAACAAGAGTCTAAGAAGTTGCTAAATTAGGGTTTCAAAGGGTTTCAGTGTAAAATCCCCTTCTTTAGTGCCTAACTTCAAGGACCATTTACCTCAAGATACAAGTTCAAGTTACTTCACAAAGAAGTTTTTCTTTCAAACTTGCTAAATGGATCACCAACCAAGCCCATTTCAATCCTAATGCAAAATTCAAGTTCCCAGCTGCAAGACCAAATGAATCCCATGTGTGTAGCAAGCCATATTCACGTGTGCATGGGAAACATTTCCATATTGGGAATTTTCAAAATTCCCTACAACCAGGCTTCATGGGCCTCCAATTCCATCATATATCCAACATATAAAAGCACCAAATGAAGATTGAGATCTCAGAAGTGCAATTTCATGGAAGAGAGCTCAAGTTCAGTTTTGAAAATTGAGAAAGAAAATTCAAAATCGTGAATCCAAATTCAGAGCAATTCAACTCAAATTGAAGCAAGATTCTTCTTCCTCAAGCTAATTATAGTGTATCTGCACGTTTGCAAGCAAGAAATCAAGCTGCTGAAGCACCAACGGAGTGTCTCCATTAGGTAACTTTCTTCTTTCAATTTCTCTCATGTTAGGCACTGAATTAAGATCATGTTGGCTGCATCTGAAGCCCTACCTCGTGTAGGCAATGTTTGATGGTTTAATTTTCATGTTTGATGAAGATCTCAGATGTGCACCTTGGTTTTGTTTCGTTCGATTCTCTTTGTTCATTCTTGTTTAAGACCAATGGACCTTGGATTTGGAATGTACATCACTTCAGCTTTCGTTTGGTATAAAATTTGCTAAGTTTAGTTGAGTTTTGCTCGCCTGAGCTCCAGCCTGCTCGCTGGAGAAGACAACCGGAGCTAAGGCTCCGACGTCTGGTCTTTTGACCCTCAGGGCTGACGTGTGCTGGGTTGAACGTTTGACTATGTGAGATGTGTGGCCAGGATTTGTTTGACTTGCACGCGTGTACCATTTGACTGCCACATCAATTATTTAAACGTTGCGTTTGGTTTAATGTGAGTTGTGATGGATCTGGGCTAGATATGCTTTTCACACCTCCCTTTTGATCAGCCTAAACGTTTTGAACGTGAATCCTTGCTATTCACACCTTTGCCATTTTATTTGTTTTTTTAATTTCTTTATTTCATTTCTGTTTTGATTTTAATTGATTAAATATACTTCCAATCATGATAAAATTCAACCAAAAATATTTTCTGACACTTTAATGTGTTATTTAATTTTTCATAATTTTTAATTTCATTTTCAATTTATTTTTCAATTAAATTTGAATTTAATGATTGGAAGGGTTTTTAAGATGTTTTTCATTTGTTCTTCTTTGTTCTTGTTTGATTTTGTTGACCAATGGAAACCACTAATGAATGAGACTTCCTCCTCATTTTGATGATGAGTTGAGGTGTCTTAGAGGATGGTTTTGGTCAATGTTTAGCTTCTTTTTGGTTGACCCTCGACAACCCTCCTTCAAAGTGGAGCACCCTAGTGGATCAATTCCTTTGGTGATGCTTTGATTGGAATTTGGTTGTGTTGTTTTGGCCTCTGGTTTCCAACATGTGTGAGATATTTATACATTTTACTTAGATTTATTTGAATCATTTTCCTATTTTTGGTGTACCTTGCAAGTCAAGTCACCCTAGGAATGGTTCACACATACTAGTTGACCTAGTTCTTGTGGGAGATGACCCTTGTGGATCCCATATGCTTCCAACTCCTCTTGATTCACATTTCTAACATGTTGACGTTGCTGGTTGCAAATTTTTAGGTCATAAAGTTGGTTGGTTCTTGTTGTAAGTTGCATTTGTTTAAGGCTTTCCATTTGGTGTTGAATGTTGAAAGTGTTTAGAACCTAGGTTCTTTACCATGCCTCATCTTTCAACTTGCCTTGCTTTGCTTTATTCTTTGGTTTGCCAACCTTCTTCTCTTGTTCTCACTTCTGTCCTAGGACCTTGGGGACTCACTCAAGTTGATTTGGTGCTTTTGATTTGCACTTTGAGTTTGACTTGGATGAGAGGCCACTTTGAGAACCTCTCTTGTCTCTTTCTTGCATGATCATTTTGATGTTTATGGTTGAGATTTCATTTGATGTTGCTTGCTGCCCAAGCTTGTTCTCCCATCCTCATCTTGATCATGTATTCTTTTCTTTCTTATTTGCTTGCCTCTTGGTTTAGTGATTGATGTGCAAATGGTTGTAGGAATTCTATTTCTCCCATTTCATCTCACTTTTGGCTTGAACTTGTTTAAGTTCTTTGGTTTGATTTCCTTCTTTGTTTTTCATATTCTTGTTTGAATTTAAGAGGTTGAGATGTGATTGTGGTGGCTATTTCACCATACTTTGTTCCTCCCTCTTTCTTCATCTTTGTGTTGCATTGCATGTCTGCATACTTTTCTTTTCTAATTTGTGCTTGATTTCTTCTTCTTTTTGTCTTCCTTTGCCATGTTCCCTTAGGACCTCTAATATTTCTTGTTCAAGATGGATTATGGTAGACATTAGGTTTGAATCCAAGAATGACAACTTTAGGGTAGTCTCCCCTTTTCATCTCAATCATAAATGTACATTGCATGATAACATTAGGTTGAGTTTAGTCTCCCTTTTAGAGTGTGTCTTCTCTTCTCATCTCAAAACTCTTTCAAAACACATAATAAAGGATAATAAGTGTTGTACGCTACGAGCCTAAAGTATTTGGGAAATGATGATTGGGGGGCCTCCTCTCAATTGTCTAGAGTGTTTAGTGTATGTCCTTTGGACGATATGTGACGCATTCGCTCCTAAGCCATAGTCATTAGTGCAACATGAATTACAAACACAATTCAATTCACTTCTTCTTCTTAAAAGACTCAAAAACAAACATCAAACTTTTTTATCCTTCGGGATTAATGGAGAACATTTTCATAAAGAGAGTTTCGTTAACTCTTGGTTCTACCGCAAACAGGTAACACCTAAGTCTCCAATGGTCGAGCAACATACACCTAACTGCTAGAACTAAGTTTTAACCCTACTCGGGTAAAACATTTGAACCAACTTGTGGTCGCGTTATCCCGAACTACGTTTGCTTTGATTTCTCGTACCAGACGAGGATATGTAGGCACAAGACGATGATGTCTTGGCGAGCAACCTCCCCCGCCTTCACCTGTAGTTTTCCGAACTACGTTGACTCTGACTTTCCCATTGCACGAGGGAGTACGTAGGCATAGAGCAACGATGCTCTATCGAGTCTCTTTTCTTTTCTTTTGTCCCTGTGGCCTGTAGCTTAAATAGATTAACACCCTTTTAGATAGATAACAAGCGTGGATCCCATTTAGCACAACGGACGTGAGGGGTGCTCATACCTTCCCCTTGCGTAACCGACTCCCAAACCCAAGATTTGGTTGCGATGACCTGTCTTCTCCCTTTCCGTAGGTTTACTCTGATTGTTTCTTTTCCCTCTCTTTGGGATAAATAACGTTCAATGGCGAATCTTCTGTCAGTTAGCCGGCCTCTTTTTCGCAGTTGCGACAGCTGGCGACTCTGCTGGGGACTCTGGTTCCCTATGCGAGTCAATCCTAGCGCTCGTGTGGTTATCTTTTGGGTGTGTATACATGTATTGTACTTTATCTGCTTTCACATTTTACTTTCCAGCATTGTATATTACCATTGTTGTTGTGCTGTTGCGGGGGAATGTTTCACTGCGAGATAAGCCAAAACCCAGGCTTGAGTATGACCATAGCAATAGAAGTGGAAAGTAGTGGTGAACCTGTATGTTTGGCATGCACTAGTTCCCATGAAATTCACGCTCATATGAGATTCTCTTTGATGACTTCCTTTCCAGTCTGTTTCGGACAGTTGAGAGGTTGTTGAATCTGAGGATTGTCGACTCTAGGGACCGATCATTTGGGATTCAGCTAAGTAAGGCCGCTTCGTTAGACTATGATGCTAAACTAGAAAAGGTGAACGTATCATCGTTTCTTGAAAGTCTAAGACGCTGATGACCGCATAGGATACCAGACCTTATAAGAGATAGGTCCGTACCTGTGAGTGGGGAGGGTTATGCAGGAAACTTTGACCTCCAACCTACCCGGTTTTCTCGTCAGTATGAACCTGTGACTTTGATACAGAGGGTCCTTATGATAGTGCTATGTTCTTGCCAAAGCGAAGTGCTGGTTCTTCTCAGTCAACAACACAGCAACCTTGATCCCTTGTTGCATTTGCATATTAACATTGACATGTATTTATGTTGCAGGTACATATTTTCCCTTCGATTCTAGTGATCATATTCCTTTCCTAACATGGAGCCTAGCTTGAAGAAAATTGTGGTGTACAAGTTTCCCACTCCTAACATTGGATCTGTACTCAGTTTGATTTCTGTGGCTGACAGAAAGGTGATGGAGGATTTCAAGCAATCATACGGGAAACTCTTGACTTGTGTCTGCAAGCCCTCAGTATATGAGTTGGGTGGTCTTCATACTCTTCTGCAGTTTTATGATCCACAGCTGAGGTGTTTTACTTTTCTAGGTTATGTATTACTGCCTACTTTGGAGGAGTTCTCTGTGCTACTTGGAGTTCCTATCTTGGACCAGATGCCTTTCTATCATACTGGTGCTGAGCCTGATTTGACTAAGCTTGTTGGTGCCCTTCATTTGGATGCTTCTGAGCTAAAGGGAAATTGGTCAAGACAAATGGAATGCCTGGATTTCCATTATCTTTTCTGGTTGCTAGAGCTCAACACTTTACGAAGAAGGGTTGTTGTGTTGTGTTTAATGTTATCCTAGCATTGTGCATTTATGGTATCATGCTATTTCCTAATATTCTAGATTTTGTGGATTTGGATGCCTTCCACATTTTTGCTTTAGGGAATCCTGTACCTACGCTTCTGGGCGATGTTTATCATTTTGTGCATTACAAGAATGAGAGTCAGATAGGGAAGAACGTGTCTTGTTGCGTACCTTTGTTATACAGGTTGTTTGTGAGTCACCTTCCCAAATCTGGTCCTTTTGTTGATACTGCATGTACCTCAGAGTGGTCAGAGAGATTGATGGGCTTGACTTCTGAGAATATCATTTGGTTTGATAGAGATCAGCTGGGTACAGAGATTGTCTATAGTTGTGGTGGTTTTCCTAATGTCCCGCTGGTCGGAAGGAAATGATGCATTAGCTACAATCCATCTCTTGCAATGAGGCAATTTGGGTATGCTCTGAGAGAACCTCCTAAGGAAGAGGAAATACAGGAATATCTGTATTTCACTGGCTTGCTGGAGAATGATACCTTGACTAGAGTTAAGAAGGCTTGGAAAAAGATTCATCGCAAAGGGAAAGCTTCTTTGGGGAAGAGTAATAGTAGAGCTTACGATCCTTATGTGACTTGGATTCAGGAGAGAGCTGAGAGGGTGTTGATGCCTTTTCCACTTTTTGAGCCTTTATATCCTCTGATGATTGACGAGCCTACTACTGTTGATATCTAGAGGTATAATTGTTGCACCCTAAAATTTGCTCAACCATATTCATGTGGTTCATGGTTCATTGTCACTAGCATTTGCATATAGAGTCATGTACATAGACTAACCATCTGCATAGCATAAGCATAGCCAGTCATTCAACAGGGGATCAATCATTATTCTCATCTCTAGAGGCCTAGCAAGAGGTTATTATCCTAATTCCATCCTACTCAAGTCATCAGGAAAGAATTTGAAAGCAAAGAGTTCAGCAGATCAAGCCTTGAGTCCATCTCCTAGCTGAGGGTGTCTGAGGATCAACAAGAGGGTTATGAGCCATGAAATGAAGACATGGAGAGCATCTAGACATTTTGAGAGACTTAAAAAGTCATTTGGAGAAGGAAACAAGTCATTGATGAGAGCACAAGAGCTATAGTTGAAGACAGTCAACTAGGGTTCCATCTGGGTCAACCCTAGGTCAACCCTAGGTCAATTGACTGACTTAAGAGGGCATTCAAGTCTATTGGAGAGATGTGGGGATCAATATTGAACATATGAAGAAGGATATGGAGATATGACAAGGAGAATTCAAGAGAAATCAAGGAGAAGAGGAGTTACTAAATTAGGGTTTCTCTGTAAAATCCCCTAGTTTAGGTCAAATTTCCAAGCAAGATAAGTCAAAATGCTAACTTCAAATGGCTTCTTGGCCAACATGAAACTTGTAGAGGATCTCAAGACCTTTAATTTGAGTGGTGGAAGACCTCAAGGAGATTTATAGAACTCAAGTTATGGTCCTTACAAGTTACAGGTCATCTGGGGTGTCTGAATTTTTGTCTGTGAAAGTGACTTGACTTCCAAGCTAGTTTTGCCCCTCAAGGAGATTTCAAATGAATTCTTGGTCAACACAAGAATTGTTCCTCATTGTCTTAGCTTTCTAGAATGGTATGGCATGCCTTCATATGATGTGGAGAACTCAACTTATGGTCTTGACAAGCAAAGGGTATTTTGGGCATTTGTGAATTACAGGTCATTTTAACCTATACCCAAAACTCATACAAGGAGGCCTCAAATGGAAAAACTTACAACATCAAACTTGCTCCAAATGGGATTTTAAGTCAAGAAAGAAGACCATGTAAGTTTGGAAATGCTTGTAACTCATGCTTGTAGAAATGACCTAAAAAAGGCATAAATTTAATACATGAAATGTCCATTTTTGGGAATTTTATACTACATGATCAAAATGGGGCAAGTGACATATCATTTTGACTAGAAAGCATATTTTGTGATCATTGGCATTATTAGATTTTGGATTTGAGGTCATAATTTGGGACTTGCCATGGATTGCTTATAATTCAAGTTACATATCCACCTCACATAAGGGATTAACACACAAGCTTGCAAGGCTTTTCAACATGTTCAAAATACCATTTGGGGAGATTTTCAATTAATAATCATGGGCTGTAACAAGGAGAACTTGGAAGGAACTATGCATAGCATGAAATGAAAAAGTCATGACATGAGAAACTCAATTTCTCATAAGAAGAGTCCAGTTGGTTCTAGATGATTCCAACATCATCTATATATGGATTGGAGTGTGCTCAGATGCAGGGGTTAGAGAGAATTGCTGCAGAAAGAGAGATTGAAATCCAAGTTCATCCATAGCAAGTCATTCTCCAATTTCTCATTTCTTCTCCATTCTGTTCAATTTCTTGATCTGGTTCAGTTCTATCATCATCATTGAAGGTGTGGCAATAAAAATCAGAGGGAATTCAAGGCCAAATCGTGTTCTGTACCTTGAGTTTGGCAGCTTGCAGCTTCAGATCCATTTCCAAGATTCAGAGCTTTTCAACCTTCCTTTTTGCATACAGAAGCTAGAAGATGGATCACTGAACGATTCTGGAGGAATTCAGGCATTGATTTGAAGAATTCTACCATCTGTGCATCTCATTTCACCAGGTTTGTAAATTTCTTCGTGCACCTTAATCTAAGTAGAATTGATTAGAATTAGTAGGTTAGAACGGTTAGAAATCATTAGGGGAAGCTTTCTGGAAAGTTAGAGATGATTTGGTGATGATTTTGTTAGAGGTACCATTTCTGTGTGGACCAAGAACTCCCTCGATATTGAAGGATAATCTTAGTTCTTTAGGGGGAAATGATCTAGGTGAAGAGAGGAACGTGTCTGTGCCTTTAATTTTGAAGATAGTGAGAATCAGTTCTTGATCTTTTCTTGGAGGTAGCTATCGGATTTAGGGTTAGAGGAGATTTCAGTTAGTTGTGACACCATGGTTGGATTCCTGGTAAGTTTTGGAGCGGATTTGATTTTTATATGTTGACGTTTCATGGAGAATCGAGGGAGTTAGGGTTTGAAGCAGGTGGAGTGTTCATCCATGGAGTTCCCTCCAAGCCCTGAACCAAGGAGGAAGATGATATTTTCACCCTCAGATCACCTTTTGACCAGTTGACTGACTTTGGATCCAACGGCTGATGTTTAAACTTCGTTTGTGAGGGAAAGCTGAGCTAAGACCAAACGCGGCGTTTCACTAATTGGGGGGTTGGGCTCAGAGCGCTATCCACACCCCCCATGTTATCAGGCCCAATTCTTTGAACGTGCTTTTCTGCTTTTCTCACCCCCTCCTTCATTTCATTTCTTTTTATTTTCTTATTTCATTTCATTATTTTACCAATCTTCTAAAATTCATAAATAATTCATAAAAAATGCTTTTTAATTCATTCTTTTTACCATGTTTTCATTAAAATGTCTAGAATATTATAGAAAAATAAAATTTCATTTTTACTTTTATTTCATATTTTTTACATATTTTCTAAATAAATGTCATAATAAATAGTTACATTTCATGCATTATTTTTATGATTTTTGTTCTCTCATATGCTCTAATATTTTTTGATCATTCTTTTCATTTTGTTTAGATAAGATGTTAAGCTTGTAGAAATATTTTAGTTCCCATTTTTAGGAGTTAATTTTAGGTGATTAATAAATGCTTGAATATCATGAACAAAACTAGGGTTTAGGTGACAACTTAGGAGTTTAATTTCATTCCCCTTAGGACTTAGGATTTAAATAAATTAGTTATGGGACTATATGGGCTATGGGTAGCTATTAGATCCCTTAGAGAAAAGTCAGGATTCCCCTACTGCTATTATTACTATCTGTATATCTGCTGTCTGGTGTGGTGTGCCCTCTGGGGATTGTTGATTGTTTGATTGGGTATTGGGCTTGTCTGGGGCCCTGGGGAAGCTGAAGATTTGTGGAGATGAAGCTATTGGAGATTCAAGGACTGAAGATCAACTGTCAGAGTTGAGGATGAGTTTCTTGCTATCAGTTGCTGAGGAGACTAGGGTTTAGGAGCTAGGCAGAGCTCTAGGTTAGAAAGTTTGTTTCTCAAACATGGATTGCCTTGTCTGCATCCATTCTTCTCTGTGATTCAGAGTCTCTCTAAGACACTCACCCCCTTCCTTTGGAAGGCTTGGTGATAGTGTCTATGAGATAGAACTCTTGAGAGAAAATGTCTCTTGTGTTAGAAGCAGTCTGTTCACCACCCTTGGTAGTCAACTGATTGCTTAACACCCAATTCACTCTTGTGACTAATCCCTCATCCTGGAGGTTTGAGCTTGAAGAAAAGCCATTGTAGACTGAAGATTGATGTCAAAGCCCTTGCCTGAAGGCCATGAAGATGGAGATTGATGCTTGTTGAAGACTGTAACTGATTGGAGATTGCTTGAAGCCAGATGTTGATTCAGAGCTGCTGATGCTGTTTCTTTTGCTGTTGTATTTCATTGCTGATGTATTGATTGGTTTTCTGAACTGTATTGTTTGCTGTTTACCCTGCTGGGTTGAAAGTGAAGCCTGTTCACTTTTGCCTATTGTTTTCTAGGTTCGAGGGTGAGTGGGACTCCCTTGCCTCGCTTGTATTGCTGCATCCATGCATTTTACTGTTTTACTGTATATATCTGATATTGTTTCTGTTTCTGCCTATCCCGTAGGATCTCTGTTTCTCTCTGTGCAAGAGAGGAGCATGATAGACACTAGGTCTTAACCCATGCATGATAACATTAGGTTAGTTTGTTTCCCTTTCGCAACCGTAGGTTAGAGTTCTGTCTCTTTCTTTCTCAAAACAAACAGAAAAACACATAAAGATTTCAAATACAATAAAAGGCACTTCTTCCGTAAAAGAATGTGAACTCATCAAGACGTCATTTTTGTCCTCTTGGACTGTTAATCAGAAAAACCTTTTTCAGAAGGAGTAAAATCAATCAAGACAAGCTTGTGTCGTACGTGGCCCGAACTACGTTTGCTCTGATCTTCCATGCTGTGTGGAAGTACGTAGGCATAGGATGCGATATCCTAGCGAGCAACCTTCCCCTCCTTTCCCGTAGGTAGGCGAACTACGTTGACTCTGATTTCTCGTTCCAGACGAGAATACGTAGGCATAAAGTGCGATACTTTGCCGAGTCATTTTATTTTCATTTTATTCTCTTTTTAACCCTTGACCTATAGTTTAGATAGAATAACAATCCATACCTGAAAACAAGCGTGGATCCCGTCGAGTACGACGGACGTGAGGGGTGCTAATACCTTCCCCTTGCGTAACCGACTCCCGAATCCAGGTTTTGGTTGCGATGACCATACCTTTCCCGTGTTGTGCGAGGTTTACTCTGAGCGTTTCCTTTCCCTCCCGTGGGATAAATAACGCACGGTGGCGACTCTTCTGTTCAGCCGGCGCCGATTTTCGCAGTAGCGACAGCTGGCGACTCTGCTGGGGATCCAACGTCCCCTGGCTGCTAAGGACTGCGACGGTCCTTATGCATTTGGGATCCAACGTCCCTTGAGAGAGTCAATCCTAACGCTTGTTTTCCCGTCGAGGATTTTGTATGGAGTTATTGTATATTTCTAACCCTGTGTTTTTCAGCTTTATATATATTGTTTATTATTGCTGTATCTGGGGTGTGACGGGTGTTCTGATATTGAGAGATAAGCCGGACCTGGGCTTGAGTGCACCTAGAATTAGAGTAGAAATTAGTGGGCGCCCGCTTGCTTTGCTTGCTTTGGTGTCCCATGAAATCTACACTCAGACGAGGTTCCTCTGGTTGGCCTCCTGCCCCTTCCTTTGGTTGGCGTGGGTTGCTGGTTAGTTGGATTGTCGACTCTGGGGACCGATCATTTGGAAGTTGGCTGAGTGAGGCCTCTTCAGGGATTGATGATGCCACTCCTTCTGGGAATCGTATCGTTAACCCTGAAAGTCTGTGACGCCGACGACCGCATAGGATGCCGTACCTTGTGCCAGTTATAGGGCCACCCACCTGTGAGGGGATTCAGGGTTATGCAGGTAACTAGACCTCCAGACTACCGGCTATTTCTTGATCAGAGATCCTGGTTATTTATGGGGAGGTTTGAGGTCTGTCAGAGACCATGTGGAGATTTATTCTGAGGTCTGTCAGAGACCATGTGGAGATTTATTCTGAGGTCTGTCAGAGACCATGTGGAGATTTATTCTGAGGTCTGTCAGAGACCATGTGGAGATTTATTCTGAGGTCTGTCAGAGACCAAGTGGAGATGTGTTATGAGGTCGGTCAGAGACCAATTATGGATGTGATTTGAGGTCTATCAGAGACCAGTGAGTTATGGTTTGAGGTCTGTCAGAGACCAGTGTTGGAGTTCTATTTTAGGTCTATCTGAGACCAGGGTTGATGACTTCTGGATGGTCTATCTGAGACCTTTCTTGATTGGGTTTAGGCTATTCAGCTGCAGCTTTGGTCCCTGTTGAATGTTACTTGCATTGCATCCCTGCATATACATTATCATTTGCATTTCGCTAACGTGTGTCTGTGCTGCAGGTGCATTTGCATTTCCCTAGTTCTAGTGCCCGGACTTCTGAGTGTTTGATCATGACTAGCTTAAGGAGAACGGTTGCTTACAAATTGCCTACGCCTGATATTGTTCCTTTACTGGGGTTGATCTCTCTTGCTGATGAGGGTGTTCGTAGGAGTTTCCGGATGAGCTATGGTAGATTATTGAGATTGGTGTGCAAACCTACAGAGGTAGAGTTAGATGGGCTGTATGCTTTGATGCAATTCTATGACCCTGCTTTGAGGTGTTTTACGTTCTCTGATTTTATTATGGGACCAACTCTGGAGGAATACGCTGAGTATGTTGAGCTGCCTGTGCAGAACCAGGTTCCATTCATTCATTATGATGCCAAACCTAAGCCGGAGGAATTGGCCAAAGCCTTGCATGTGGATGCTTCTGAACTTGTGACTACTGTTTCCCGTGGAGTTCCAGGCTTCTCATTTCAGTTCTTAGTTGGTAAAGCCCAAGAGTACGCCAAGAATGGGTGCTGGGTTGCTTTCAATGCTGTGTTGGCCTTGTGCATTTATGGCATAGTACTATTCCCCAATATACCGGATTTTGTGGACTTCGATGCTTTCTACTTGTTCGCCGCTGGTAATCCCGTACCTACCTTACTCGGAGACCTATATCACTCACTGCATTACAAGAATGAGAAGGGAAGAGGGAAGAATGTTCATCTTTGTGTACCCTTGTTGAGTATATGGTTTGAGAGTCATCTTCCTAAGAGAGGATCTGCTGCAGAGACTACAGTTCCCGTTGGTTGGACGGAGCGTTTGATGAGGTTATCGTCGGAAGATATGGAGTGGTTTGATAGAGACCTGCTGGGATCAGAGCTCATCTTCAGTTGTTCTGGTTACCCTAATGTGCCATTGATAGGAAGAAAAGGGTGTATCAATTACAACCCTTCTCTATTCATTCGCCAGTTCGGATATGCGCTGAAGAGTCCACCTCAGAAGGAGGAAGTGCAGGAATCTCTGTACTTCACCGGTGACGTGAAGGGGGAGTTATTAGCCAAGTTGCGACATGCTTGGACGCATATTAACCGCAAAGGGAAGCCGTTGTTAGGAAAGAATGACTGTCAGGCCTATGCACCTTATAGAGTTTGGATTCAGGGGAGGGCTAGTCAGTTGAAGATGCCATTTCCAGATGCACCAATTCTTGATCCTATTCCGGTAGAAGAACCGACTACTGTTTCTAGAGAAGCATATGAACAGGTTGTGAAGGAGAAAGAAGCCTTGATGAAGATTAACGAAGGGTTAGAGCAAGAGCTAGCCCAGGCACGCAGCGAGAAGAACAAAGCCGTATATGCTTTCCAACAACAGATTGAGCTGGTAAACAGGTTAGGAGCTGAGTTGACCGAGGAAAAGAAAAAGCGCGAACGTCTGGGGCAAGAGTTCAGAAGTTCCCATGACATGCTGGAAGCCAAAAAGAAGGCGCTCGACGCGGCACACCGAGAGATATCTTCTTGCAATAAGACTTGGAATGCTACCCTCACTAACAACAAGAAGAGGGAAGATAAGCTGAAGCAGCAAATTTCCGACCTCGAAGAGAAGTTGAAGTCTAGCATCAAGAGGTGTGAGGAGGAAGTGATGAACCGGTATAGTGTCCAGCATGCACTGAACAAGGCAATCAAATCCAGAGATGAAGCGGTATCTCAGAAGCGAAAGCTAGAAGATTGCTTCGGAGAAGCAACATGGGAAGAAACTGCTGAAGACGTACGCCGTGTCCTTAAGAAGAGAAACCAGCTTGTTGAAGGGCTGCTTGATCGACCAAGCCATCCGGAGACCAAGAAGTTGATAGAGGAGTACCAGACTTTTGGGAGGATGTGATCATTCCATTATTTGTATGCTTTATTTGCATAGTGCTGACCATCACCAGGATTGTTGGTTGAGGTCATGCCTTCTTTGTACTCTCAGTGATATTGTACTCTGGGCTTATTGATTCTCTCTGTTATATATGAGGCTTTCTATGATTCAGCTCCGGTATTCTTATTGTCAGCACTGTCACTGCACCGGCACCTTCGCACTAGAACTGGGGGAATGAACTTCCCTAATGCACAGACACATTGCATTGCATTCATATTCATCTTGCATAACAGGTAATCTATGAATGGTGTCTTATCTCTTGCTCTGTATCAGGTACTTAACAGGATTCCAGATCAACATCAGCACCGCTATTCTACACGTTCCAACTGTCGGAAAGTCATGGACCAGATTCAGAACGAGATGCAGGATGTACGCGAGAAGCTCGCCCTCTTCATGCAAACCATGGAGGCTATAGCAAAAGGGCAGGAGAACTTGCAGGCCATGGTCCAGCCTCTGTTGGCTCGCAACGCTGGTCATGGTAACGAAGATCATCAGTCTGTCCGGGTTGATACTGCTCATGGAGATGGCACTCCAACGCCAGTGGCTCCGCCTGTCGTCAATGTGAATGCTGCTAACGTCAACCACGCTACCACTGCTGTGAATGGTAACGTCGGAGTTGGAAATGAAACTGCTGTCCACAACGCTGGGCTGGGTGATGTCAATGTGGGAGATAATCTCGGAGGCAATGGCTTTGTCAACGCCGGGTTCGGATTTAACGATCAGGGATTCGACAACACTGGCAAGTATGGCTTTAATGCTCAAGGCTTTGGGCAAGATGGTTATGGTATGGTC
This sequence comes from Lathyrus sativus, assembly GCA_963859935.3. Lineage (NCBI taxonomy): Eukaryota > Viridiplantae > Streptophyta > Magnoliopsida > Fabales > Fabaceae > Lathyrus > Lathyrus sativus. The sequence continues at coordinate 326,215,038 of OZ012740.1, forward strand.
AATCAGGGCTACGGAGGTTTTGGAAACGGAAACGGTGCTGGTTTTATGGCTGGAGGTCCTGTTGGAGGTGTTCAAGGGTACGGCAACAGAGGCCGAGTTCCTGGGATGAATCAAGTCAGAGCTGGACGTAATAATGCGTATGAGGGATACGGGGCTGGAAACGGTATGTGGCAAGAGGATCAACAGGAGGACGCCTTCTCTGGAGGGGGCTTTGAAGGGCCGATGGATGATTCTCAAAAGATTAGAATGCTGGAAGAGCAAATGAAGGGAGTCTTAAATCAGAGTGCTGTGGGTCTGGACATGGCAACAATGGGCTTGGTACCTGGGCTGAGGGTGCCAATCAAGTTCAAAGCGCCTGCGTTCGATAAGTACAAAGGAGACACATGTCCGAAGGTTCATGTACGAGCTTATTACAGAAAGATGTCAGCATACTCCACTGACGAAAGAATGCTCATGCATTTCTTTCAGGATAGTCTATCGGGGCCTTCCTTAGAGTGGTACATGGGGTTGGAGCCCACTGATATCAAGACTTGGAAGCAATTAGCAGAGGCGTTTGTAGCCCATTACAAATATAACAGTGACCTGGCACCCAATCGGGTCCAGTTGGCCGGGCTTTCGCAGAAGAAGGGGGAGAGTTTTAAAGAATACGCGCAAAGGTGGCGCGATATGGCTGCCAGGGTCCGTCCTCCTGTGGAAGATAAAGAAATGAACGATATGTTTGTCGGCACATTCACCGGGCTGTTTCATGATATGTTGTTTCATACTTCTCTGGCAAGTTTTTCAGATCTGATTTTAATGGGTGAAAAGATTGAGCGGAACATTAAGCAAGGAAAGTTCCAAGTTGACGAGTCAGCTGCATCTGGCAGCAATAGGAAAGCTTATGGTGGGCGCCGTCAGGGCGAAGCTAGTGCTGTATTTGGAGGCCGAGGCCGAGGCCGAGGCAGGGGAAGAAATCAATATCGTCAACAGCAGCAAGTGTCGAGTGTCACTATCCCTTATCAGCAACAACCAATCCAGCAACAACAACCGGTTCAGCAGCATCCAATGCCACAGCAGCAGCAGCCTCAGCAGGGGGCACAGCAAGCTCAGAGAAGATTCCAGGGTAATAAGCCGAGAAGGGTGTTCGAGAAGCCTCCCTCTAACTATGCTGATTTATTGCAGACCTTGTTGGGATTGAATCTGGTAGAAAAAAGAACCTTGGCACCGATAACGGGAACTCCCCCGTTCGGCTATGATGCAAATAGGCGCTGCGAGTTTCATTCTGGGGCCCCGGGCCATGATATAGAAGGTTGTCATGCTTTTAAGCACGTTGTGCAGGATCTCTTGGACAACAAGTCTATCAACTTCGGAACGACCGGTGCGAATATAGTCCAGAAACCCATGCCTAATCATGGGGCGAATGCCGTGCTGACTGAGGAAGGTCTGAATCTGATTATGAATGTTGAGGATTTAAAGACGCCGCTGAGCGAAATAAAAAGCCGACTGTTGCAAGGAGGTGTTTACCCGGGTTGTAATGAGTACTGCTTAGATTGTTGGGCCCTGTCTGGGGGGTGTGAGGATCTGAAGAAAGGCATTCAGGCCTTGATTGATGAAGGTGTACTGCAGTTTGATAGAACAGCAACTGATGAGCCGGCAGGGGCAGTAGTGGATAATCGGAGTGATGTTGCCACAGTGACAATTCCTAGGAAGACGATCACTATTTCAGCACCAGCTCAGCGACCACCGATTACTATAACTAAAGCCGGGCCAATCCCGTATGAGAGCACGAAAGCGGTCCCATGGTCATATGGGCTAGAGGTGTATTGTGACGGGATTAAAATCGATGTTAACAAGCCGTCAGCGGAGGTTGTGGATAATGTTGTTGGCTCAGGAGGCATGACAAGAAGCGGCAGGATCTTTATATCTCCTGAAGTAGAAGCCGAAAGGCTAGCGAAGGGAAAAGGGAAAGCGGTGGAGAATGTTCCGGTTCAAGTAAATGAAAAAGAAGCAGCATCTAAGGATGTCGAAGAATTCATGCGCTTAATTCGGAAAAGCGATTATAAAATTGTGGAGCATCTGCAGCAAACACCGTCCAAAATATCTATTCTGTCATTGTTGTTGTGTTCGGAGGCCCACAGGAACGCTTTGCTGAAAGTCCTGGACACTTCTTTTGTACCACAGGATGTCTCCGTGAACCAGCTAGAAGGAGTATTGGCACACGTGAATGCAGGCCACAGTCTGGGCTTTACTGATTTCGACTTGACTCCGAAAGGAAGGGATCATAATATGGCATTACATGTATCTGTTGAGTGCAGAGGGTCGACAATGTCGCACGTATTGGTTGACACCGGGTCGTCTTTGAATGTGCTGCCTAAGAAGGCTATGATGAAGCTGGATGTTCGAGGGATTTTGTGTACACCAAGTGATTTGGTGGTCAGAGCGTTTGACGGCACGCGGAGAACAGTATTCGGATCGATCACATTGCCTCTGCAAGTGGGGCCGGAAGTGTTTGCAACGGAATTTTATATCATGGATATACAGCCTGCGTACAGCTGCTTGCTGGGAAGACCTTGGATTCACGGTGCAGGGGCAGTTACGTCTACCCTGCATCAGAAGTTAAAGTATATGGTCGGAGACAGTGTAGTCACCGTGTGCGGAGAAGAAGACATCCTGGTCAGCCATCTTTCTTCGTTCAAATATGTGGAAGTCGACGGGGAGATCCACGAGACGCCATGCCAGGCGTTCGAAGGTTTGCGCATAAAGGACAAGAGTCCCGGGCCAAGCAAAGTGCCAGAGATAGCTGTCTCATCGTACAAAGAAGCTCAAGCGCTAGTGAAGGCAGGAGAAGCCAAGGGCTGGGGCAAAGTATTGGACATTCCGGTGAAAATGGACCGGTTCGGACTGGGGTACCGACCGTCGTCATCAACTCCTTCTGTGGGGGCCCCGCATTTCAGAAAGTCAATCACCATCTCTGCCAGTGGAGTATGCCATGAATCTGTCAATGCTGCTTCAGAATCCGAGGAAGGGGACAGCGACTGTGATATGGATGCCTGGATTCAGCCAAGCACGCCAGGACAAGGACTATGCAACTGGTCCATTCAGGAGCTTGTTCCTGTGACCTTTAAACAGTAATGCTTTGCTTTATTAATTGTTGAATAATCTGATGTCTTGCCCGGGGCATCAGGATTTGCTTAGGGCTGTGTTGTTATAAACATTGCTTCGTTAATCATTAAATAAATGGCGTTTTTTTTCATGTGTAGATACTGTAATCCTTGTTTTTCTTGTTTTGTATTTTTTCAATAAAACGGCAACGTGGTTATCCGCTTTATACGCATTTTGAAGCACTTAACCCTTTCTTTTGCAGGATAACATTTTCAGATGACATCCTTGAGCCACCTATGACTCGTCCCGACTTCGAGCACCCGGTATTCCAGACCGAAGAAGAGGTTGTCGAAGATAGCGACGTTCCTGAAGAACTGTCTTGGTTGGTGAAGCAAGAGGAAAGAGCCATTCTGCCTCACGACGAGGTTATCGAGATTATCAATTTGGGGTCGGAAGGGGTTGAGAAAAATATTCGTATCGGAGCCGCACTGCAGAGTGATATCAAGCGAAAACTGGTTGAAATGCTCCGAGAGTATAATGATGTATTCGCTTGGTCGTATCAAGATATGCCAGGGCTCGATACAGATATGGTTGTGCATCGTCTGCCACTGAAAGAAGACTGTCCGCCTGTCAAACAAAAACTTCGCAGGACTCGCCCAGATATGGCAATGAAGATCAAAGAGGAGGTTCAGAAACAGTGGGACGCTGGTTTCTTGGCTGTGACGAAGTATCCCTCCTGGGTTGCTAACATCGTACCGGTGCCAAAGAAAGACGGCAAGGTTCGAATGTGCGTGGATTATAGAGATTTGAATAAAGCAAGCCCAAAAGACGATTTTCCACTTCCTCACATTGACGTGTTAGTTGATAATACCGCTCAATACTCTGTATTCTCCTTCATGGATGGCTTTTCAGGCTATAATCAAATTAAAATGGCGCCAGAGGATATGGAGAAGACTACTTTCATAACGCCTTGGGGAACATTTTGCTATAAAGTGATGCCCTTTGGTTTGAAAAATGCTGGGGCAACATATCAGCGTGCGATGACGACTCTTTTTCATGACATGATGCATAAAGAGATCGAAGTTTATGTTGACGATATGATTGCCAAATCCCAGACGGAGGAAGAACATCTGGTGAATCTGTTGAAGTTGTTTAAAAGGCTTAGGAAGTTCAGGCTGAGGCTGAACCCTAACAAATGCACCTTCGGGGTGAGATCGGGTAAGCTCCTGGGGTTCATAGTAAGCGAAAGAGGAATAGAGGTCGATCCTGCTAAAATAAAAGCGATTCAAGAAATGCCGACGCCTAAAACAGAGAAAGAGGTGCGCGGGTTTTTAGGGAGATTGAACTACATTGCTCGGTTCATATCTCACCTAACTGCTACGTGCGAACCGTTATTCAAGTTGCTAAAGAAAGATCAAGCTGTAACGTGGAACGATAATTGTCAAAAGGCGTTCGACAAAATAAAGAAGTACTTGCAGGAGCCTCCTATTTTGATACCCCCGGTGGCAGGGAAACCCTTGATAATGTATTTAACGGTTCTTGAGGGAAGCATGGGTTGCGTTCTCGGTCAACACGACGAGACGGGGAGAAAAGAGCATGCGATCTATTATCTGAGTAAGAAATTTACAGACTGCGAATCTCGATACTCAATGCTGGAGAAAACTTGTTGCGCGCTAGCCTGGGCCGCCAAGCGTTTGAGGCAGTACATGCTGAATCATACAACCATGCTCATCTCGAAGATGGATCCGATCAAATATATATTCGAAAAGCAGGCGTTGTCAGGTAGAATTGCCCGGTGGCAGATGATCTTGACTGAATATGATATTCAATACGTCTCGCAAAAGGCGATAAAGGGGAGTGTGTTGTCTGAATATCTGGCGGAGCAGCCTATTGAAGAGTATCAATCGATGAGATTTGACTTTCCTGACGAGGATATCATGTATCTCAAGATGAAAGATTGTGAAGAGCCGTTACCAGACGAAGGACCAGAGCCGGGGTCCAAATGGCAGATGATATTTGATGGAGCTGTGAATGCTTACGGTAGCGGGATAGGGGCAATTATCACTACGCCACACGGGTCGCACATCCCGTTTACTGCCCGATTGACCTTCGCCGTTACCAACAATGAGGCCGAATACGAAGCTTGTATAATGGGGCTTGAAGAAGCCATTGATTTGCGAATCAAACATTTAGACGTATACGGAGACTCAGCTCTGGTGGTGAATCAGATCAAAGGGGAATGGGAGACACGGCAGCCCAATTTGATACATTATATGAATTATGCAAGGAGATTGTTGCCTTTCTTCGACAAAGTTGAATTGCATCATGTGCCACGGGCAGAAAATCAAATGGCTGACGCCCTTGCCACTTTGTCTTCCATGTACAAGGTCAATTTCTGGAACGAAGCTCCCCAGATCACTATCTCTCGGTTGGACAGGCCAGCTTATGTATTTGCTATTGATGAAGCGTCTGATGGCAAACCGTGGTATTTTGATATCCTTAATTTCCTGAAGAATAAAGAGTATCCAGCTGGGGCATCCAGTCAAGATCAGAAGACTCTCAGGAGATTAGCGGGTAGTTTCTATTTGAACCCGGATGGCGTCTTATACAGAAGAAACCACGACTTGGTGTTGTTGCGTTGTGTAGACGAGAAAGAGGCAAAGCTTCTCATGGAGGAAATTCACGAAGGTGCATTCGGTACGCATGCTGGTGGACATGCTATGACGAGAAAACTGCTGCGGGCAGGTTACTTTTGGCTGACGATGGAAACTGATTGTTTCAAATTTGCAAGAAAGTGCCACAAGTGCCAAATTTATGCTGACAAAATACACGTGCCTCCGAGTCCTCTGAATGTGATGTCATCTCCATGGCCATTCTCGATGTGGGGAATCGATATGATCGGAAAGATTGAGCCGACGGCTTCTAACGGGCACCGGTTCATTCTCGTAGCAATCGATTATTTCACCAAGTGGGTGGAAGCAGCGTCTTACGCAAATGTAACGAGGCAAGTGGTGGCTAGATTCATCAAGAGAGATATCATTTGCCGATACGGAATTCCCGAGCGGATAATCACGGATAATGGTTCTAATCTGAACAACAAAATGATGAAGGAGCTCTGTCAGAATTTCAAGATTGAACATCACAACTCCTCTCCTTACCGACCCAAGATGAATGGCGCTGTCGAAGCGGCCAATAAGAATATCAAGAAGATCGTCCAGAAAATGGTGGTGACGTATAAGGATTGGCACGAGATGCTACCTTTCGCTCTGCACGGTTATCGTACGACGGTACGCACATCAACCGGGGCAACTCCGTTCTCGTTGGTATACGGAATGGAAGCGGTGTTACCATTGGAGGTGGAGATCCCTTCTCTGAGGGTATTGCGAGACGTTCAGCTGGACGAGGCAGAATGGGTAACGAACAGATTGAACCAACTGAGTTTGATGGATGAGAAGAGGCTAGCTTCTCTGGCATACGGTCGTTTGTATCAAAGACGAATGAAGAAAGCGTACGACAAGAAGATACTTCCGCGGAGCTTTCAGACGGGCGACCTTGTGTTGAAAAGGATTCTCCCACCGCAAGCAGATCACAGGGGCAAGTGGACCCCCAATTACGAAGGGCCATACGTTGTCAGTAAGGTCTTTTCAGGAGGAGCTTTATTGTTGTCCACCATGGACGGGGAAGACTTTGCATCACCTGTGAATTCGGACGCAGTTAAAAAATACTTTGCTTAAAATAGACCCGCTGGACAAAAAAAGAGAGTCCAGGCAAAAATGGGGCATCCTGGCGAACCAAAAACAGAATGAAAGGTTCGGGCAAAAGTTAGGGATAAAATTGAAAAAAATGTACACCCGCGAAGTTGAAAACCTACACTGGGCGGCTTCGGCAAAAAGGGGTATCCCGGTGAACTGAAAACCCGTAAAGGGCGGTTCACGCAAAAGTTAGGGATGAGAAAAGCAAATGACTGCGGTCCGAATTCGAATTCAATGAGCATCAGTGCGGGAGAATATGTTTGAGGAGTCAGTTATCGAACACAACCTCTTCAGAAGTCGGATACCGGGAAAGTATAAGGGTCGGACGAGTCATGGGAGGATCAGTTCGTGGTGTTCATCTCCATCCAGTTGCCGACATGTGTACAAAATTTAATTTGTCAATATTTGTGCTTCTTGTAAATACTTGCATACTTGTATATTTGCTTTGCGTAGCTTCCTCTTTTCAGGAGTTACATCCCGTGTACAAAAAAAACTCCGCCCATTCAGGGGCCCAATCAATGAAAATGTGTTATTCAGTACTTGATGCCTGTTCTTTACTGTTTTGCGCATGATAAAACGCCTAAGTTTGATGAAACTAACATGAGTATAACATCGCTGGCCCTTGCCAACAATTGTTAAAGCTTTGAACTAACTGAGTGTAACGTCACTAGCCTGAATTGATTTGATTGCATAGGCTTGTCGTGTCTTGTTTGTGTTGTTGCAGGTTTCATGACCGTACGAGGAAGGTGATCAAAAGATTGCAATAGTGAAAGGCTTGATCCTCACGCAGGTCATGCATGTTCTTCCTGAAGAAGGATAGAATTCCCCAGCTAGCCATAGCTTATCCAAAGGACGTGCTCCAGAGAAGTTACTCGTCTTCAGCAGAGTTTGGCGATTCCGAGATCGTCAGGCTGTATTCAGACAGGTTCATTTCCCCCCGCAGGGTCATGCACTCTCCCCCAGTGGAGTCAGTTAATTTTCCCCAAGAGAATCCAGTCATCCCCAGCGGAGTTCTCTTTTCAGTAAATGTTCTTTCCTTCCAGTGGAATTCGAAGGTCAAGGCTCTCCGACGCAGAGTCGATGGTGGGTCCTGTCATTTATTTTGGCAGGAATACTGGTGATATCGGTTCATGTTCCAGCAGAAAGATCAATCATACCAGGTGCATCTGCTATTCCCCAGCAGAGTTATTATTCCCCAGCAGGGGGTTACTTCAACAAGACGTGTGGTTTGAGTTCCCAATTTCCCTACAGGGTCGGCTTCATCATACCGGCATTTATTTTGCCGGAATAATTTTGTAGCATCAGGCTATCCCCGGCGAGTCGACGTTATCCTTCCAGCATTTATTTTGCTGAAGCAGTTTCTGTACTCTAGTAGTCCAGGTGGAGAGAGCTCTTGCTCAAATAAATTACCAAACAGTCAAGGTCTCGGCAGGAGATATTCAATGATAATGTCAGTTTCGGTGGTATTCCCCACAGAGTTATCGTGATAGAATTCTCTTTGTCTCTAGCAGAGTCATTTATGCAAATGCATCTTATTTTCCCCAGCCAGAGTGGCCAGGATAAGAATCTCCTTATTCCCAAGCAAAGTTTGTCTGTCATCAACGAGTCGCATGAATCAGAATTTCGAAGCAGGTGTCCGATAGTTGGTTTTCAGACATCCCCAGTAGAGTTCATCTCGAAGTCGCTGTCACGTCAGTGCTAAGAAGTTTGTGGGAAAGGATCATTGAAGAACTAAGTCCTGACGTGGACAATTTATTCCTAGAATGACGGGATTTCTTCAGAAGTGGGCGTCCTAACGTGGACAGGTTTGTTTTACCGGATTGGTAAGGTGTGTTAATCCTGACGTGGATAGATTCGGTCTTTTGAAATTTGGAGAAAGGGAGGTCATGACGTTGATAAGAGATTGGTTGCTATTCGTGTTGGTATCCTGACGTGGATCATTTTGTTTTCGGCAGATATCTTTATTCGTAATGGCGAAGTGTGCGTCCTGACGTGGACAAGTTTGTAGTTCTTTGTGATGACAAGATACAAGAATCCTGACGTGGACAAATTTATCCTTCTTCGTGTTGTTGGCAAAGTATGAGTCCTAACGCGGATATTTCCCCAGCAAGTCGAAGACGTGGGATTCCTTACGTGGACAAGTCTTATTTCCTCGGTGAGTCGAAGACGCCTGAGTCCTAACGTGGACAAATCAAGACGAGATCAGTGTCCTAACGCGGACAGATCAAAGAGATTATTATTCCTAACGTGGAAAGATGTAGTCCTTACGCGGACCTATCAATAGAAGTGATTCCTAACGTGGCAATGACAGTATTCCTAACGTGGAAAGAGAAAGTCCTTACGTGGGCATATCAAGAGCATTCCTTACGTGGAAGAAAAGTGGTTTCCTTACGTGGAAAGACGAGTTTATTCCTTACGTGGAAAATCGATCGATTCCTGACGTGGACAGAAATGGATTATTCCTGACGTGGAAAGAGAGTTTAGTCCTGACGCGGACAGATCAAAGAAGGTATTCCTAACGTGGAAGAAGAAGTTTATTCCTTACGCGGAGAAATTGGGGTCCTTACGTGGACAGATGCAAGAAAAGTAGAGTCCTGACGTGGACAAGTTCAGAAATGGTTGTATTCCTTACGTGGAAAGATCGGAGTCCTGACGCGGACATGGCAAGTGGTATTGGAGTCCTTACGTGGATAGATTGATGTAGTTTTCCTAACGCGGAAAGAGGATTGTTTCCTGACGTGGAAAGATGAAAGGGTTAGTCCTGACGTGGACAGACGCAGAAAAATGATTCCTAATGTGGACAGGTGTTACTCCTAACGTGGAAGAGTTTTATTCCTAACGTGGACGATTCAGCTTATTGAAATGCAGGTGAATTATCCCCAGCGGAGTTGCTGCGATTTTTCTGGGTTGACAGTAAGTGGAGTCCTAACGTGGACCAATTCTAGTTGAGATTTCTTCGTATCGACGACAGACAGAGTCCTAGCGTGGACAAGCAAGCAGTCTGTTATGACAGAATCCTCTTCAGAACGATGAAGACAATCCCCAGCACGGTCGCGCGAGATCAGTGGGTTATCGTAACAGTCAGATTCAGCTGATGAATGTCATTCCTCAAGCAGGAGCGCAGTTTATTTCTGCGGTTGGCAAATTTCTGGTTTCACTAGTATTCAACCGTCTCGTACCGCGAATGTCTGAAGGCTCCGGGCTTCATCCAATCGGGTCCAAGTCGCTTGAATAGGGGCAGCTGTTGCACCCTAAAATTTGCTCAACCATATTCATGTGGTTCATGGTTCATTGTCACTAGCATTTGCATATAGAGTCATGTACATAGACTAACCATCTGCATAGCATAAGCATAGCCAGTCATTCAACAGGGGATCAATCATTATTCTCATCTCTAGAGGCCTAGCAAGAGGTTATTATCCTAATTCCATCCTACTCAAGTCATCAGGAAAGAATTTGAAAGCAAAGAGTTCAGCAGATCAAGCCTTGAGTCCATCTCCTAGCTGAGGGTGTCTGAGGATCAACAAGAGGGTTATGAGCCATGAAATGAAGACATGGAGAGCATCTAGACATTTTGAGAGACTTAAAAAGTCATTTGGAGAAGGAAACAAGTCATTGATGAGAGCACAAGAGCTATAGTTGAAGACAGTCAACTAGGGTTCCATCTGGGTCAACCCTAGGTCAACCCTAGGTCAATTGACTGACTTAAGAGGGCATTCAAGTCTATTGGAGAGATGTGGGGATCAATATTGAACATATGAAGAAGGATATGGAGATATGACAAGGAGAATTCAAGAGAAATCAAGGAGAAGAGGAGTTACTAAATTAGGGTTTCTCTGTAAAATCCCCTAGTTTAGGTCAAATTTCCAAGCAAGATAAGTCAAAATGCTAACTTCAAATGGCTTCTTGGCCAACATGAAACTTGTAGAGGATCTCAAGACCTTTAATTTGAGTGGTGGAAGACCTCAAGGAGATTTATAGAACTCAAGTTATGGTCCTTACAAGTTACAGGTCATCTGGGGTGTCTGAATTTTTGTCTGTGAAAGTGACTTGACTTCCAAGCTAGTTTTGCCCCTCAAGGAGATTTCAAATGAATTCTTGGTCAACACAAGAATTGTTCCTCATTGTCTTAGCTTTCTAGAATGGTATGGCATGCCTTCATATGATGTGGAGAACTCAACTTATGGTCTTGACAAGCAAAGGGTATTTTGGGCATTTGTGAATTACAGGTCATTTTAACCTATACCCAAAACTCATACAAGGAGGCCTCAAATGGAAAAACTTACAACATCAAACTTGCTCCAAATGGGATTTTAAGTCAAGAAAGAAGACCATGTAAGTTTGGAAATGCTTGTAACTCATGCTTGTAGAAATGACCTAAAAAAGGCATAAATTTAATACATGAAATGTCCATTTTTGGGAATTTTATACTACATGATCAAAATGGGGCAAGTGACATATCATTTTGACTAGAAAGCATATTTTGTGATCATTGGCATTATTAGATTTTGGATTTGAGGTCATAATTTGGGACTTGCCATGGATTGCTTATAATTCAAGTTACATATCCACCTCACATAAGGGATTAACACACAAGCTTGCAAGGCTTTTCAACATGTTCAAAATACCATTTGGGGAGATTTTCAATTAATAATCATGGGCTGTAACAAGGAGAACTTGGAAGGAACTATGCATAGCATGAAATGAAAAAGTCATGACATGAGAAACTCAATTTCTCATAAGAAGAGTCCAGTTGGTTCTAGATGATTCCAACATCATCTATATATGGATTGGAGTGTGCTCAGATGCAGGGGTTAGAGAGAATTGCTGCAGAAAGAGAGATTGAAATCCAAGTTCATCCATAGCAAGTCATTCTCCAATTTCTCATTTCTTCTCCATTCTGTTCAATTTCTTGATCTGGTTCAGTTCTATCATCATCATTGAAGGTGTGGCAATAAAAATCAGAGGGAATTCAAGGCCAAATCGTGTTCTGTACCTTGAGTTTGGCAGCTTGCAGCTTCAGATCCATTTCCAAGATTCAGAGCTTTTCAACCTTCCTTTTTGCATACAGAAGCTAGAAGATGGATCACTGAACGATTCTGGAGGAATTCAGGCATTGATTTGAAGAATTCTACCATCTGTGCATCTCATTTCACCAGGTTTGTAAATTTCTTCGTGCACCTTAATCTAAGTAGAATTGATTAGAATTAGTAGGTTAGAACGGTTAGAAATCATTAGGGGAAGCTTTCTGGAAAGTTAGAGATGATTTGGTGATGATTTTGTTAGAGGTACCATTTCTGTGTGGACCAAGAACTCCCTCGATATTGAAGGATAATCTTAGTTCTTTAGGGGGAAATGATCTAGGTGAAGAGAGGAACGTGCCTGTGCCTTTAATTTTGAAGATAGTGAGAATCAGTTCTTGATCTTTTCTTGGAGGTAGCTATCGGATTTAGGGTTAGAGGAGATTTCAGTTAGTTGTGACACCATGGTTGGATTCCTGGTAAGTTTTGGAGCGGATTTGATTTTTATATGTTGACGTTTCATGGAGAATCGAGGGAGTTAGGGTTTGAAGCAGGTGGAGTGTTCATCCATGGAGTTCCCTCCAAGCCCTGAACCAAGGAGGAAGATGATATTTTCACCCTCAGATCACCTTTTGACCAGTTGACTGACTTTGGATCCAACGGCTGATGTTTAAACTTCGTTTGTGAGGGAAAGCTGAGCTAAGACCAAACGCGGCGTTTCACTAATTGGGGGGTTGGGCTCAGAGCGCTATCCACACCCCCCATGTTATCAGGCCCAATTCTTTGAACGTGCTTTTCTGCTTTTCTCACCCCCTCCTTCATTTCATTTCTTTTTATTTTCTTATTTCATTTCATTATTTTACCAATCTTCTAAAATTCATAAATAATTCATAAAAAATGCTTTTTAATTCATTCTTTTTACCATGTTTTCATTAAAATGTCTAGAATATTATAGAAAAATAAAATTTCATTTTTACTTTTATTTCATATTTTTTACATATTTTCTAAATAAATGTCATAATAAATAGTTACATTTCATGCATTATTTTTATGATTTTTGTTCTCTCATATGCTCTAATATTTTTTGATCATTCTTTTCATTTTGTTTAGATAAGATGTTAAGCTTGTAGAAATATTTTAGTTCCCATTTTTAGGAGTTAATTTTAGGTGATTAATAAATGCTTGAATATCATGAACAAAACTAGGGTTTAGGTGACAACTTAGGAGTTTAATTTCATTCCCCTTAGGACTTAGGATTTAAATAAATTAGTTATGGGACTATATGGGCTATGGGTAGCTATTAGATCCCTTAGAGAAAAGTCAGGATTCCCCTACTGCTATTATTACTATCTGTATATCTGCTGTCTGGTGTGGTGTGCCCTCTGGGGATTGTTGATTGTTTGATTGGGTATTGGGCTTGTCTGGGGCCCTGGGGAAGCTGAAGATTTGTGGAGATGAAGCTATTGGAGATTCAAGGACTGAAGATCAACTGTCAGAGTTGAGGATGAGTTTCTTGCTATCAGTTGCTGAGGAGACTAGGGTTTAGGAGCTAGGCAGAGCTCTAGGTTAGAAAGTTTGTTTCTCAAACATGGATTGCCTTGTCTGCATCCATTCTTCTCTGTGATTCAGAGTCTCTCTAAGACACTCACCCCCTTCCTTTGGAAGGCTTGGTGATAGTGTCTATGAGATAGAACTCTTGAGAGAAAATGTCTCTTGTGTTAGAAGCAGTCTGTTCACCACCCTTGGTAGTCAACTGATTGCTTAACACCCAATTCACTCTTGTGACTAATCCCTCATCCTGGAGGTTTGAGCTTGAAGAAAAGCCATTGTAGACTGAAGATTGATGTCAAAGCCCTTGCCTGAAGGCCATGAAGATGGAGATTGATGCTTGTTGAAGACTGTAACTGATTGGAGATTGCTTGAAGCCAGATGTTGATTCAGAGCTGCTGATGCTGTTTCTTTTGCTGTTGTATTTCATTGCTGATGTATTGATTGGTTTTCTGAACTGTATTGTTTGCTGTTTACCCTGCTGGGTTGAAAGTGAAGCCTGTTCACTTTTGCCTATTGTTTTCTAGGTTCGAGGGTGAGTGGGACTCCCTTGCCTCGCTTGTATTGCTGCATCCATGCATTTTACTGTTTTACTGTATATATCTGATATTGTTTCTGTTTCTGCCTATCCCGTAGGATCTCTGTTTCTCTCTGTGCAAGAGAGGAGCATGATAGACACTAGGTCTTAACCCATGCATGATAACATTAGGTTAGTTTGTTTCCCTTTCGCAACCGTAGGTTAGAGTTCTGTCTCTTTCTTTCTCAAAACAAACAGAAAAACACATAAAGATTTCAAATACAATAAAAGGCACTTCTTCCGTAAAAGAATGTGAACTCATCAAGACGTCATTTTTGTCCTCTTGGACTGTTAATCAGAAAAACCTTTTTCAGAAGGAGTAAAATCAATCAAGACAAGCTTGTGTCGTACGTGGCCCGAACTACGTTTGCTCTGATCTTCCATGCTGTGTGGAAGTACGTAGGCATAGGATGCGATATCCTAGCGAGCAACCTTCCCCTCCTTTCCCGTAGGTAGGCGAACTACGTTGACTCTGATTTCTCGTTCCAGACGAGAATACGTAGGCATAAAGTGCGATACTTTGCCGAGTCATTTTATTTTCATTTTATTCTCTTTTTAACCCTTGACCTATAGTTTAGATAGAATAACAATCCATACCTGAAAACAAGCGTGGATCCCGTCGAGTACGACGGACGTGAGGGGTGCTAATACCTTCCCCTTGCGTAACCGACTCCCGAATCCAGGTTTTGGTTGCGATGACCATACCTTTCCCGTGTTGTGCGAGGTTTACTCTGAGCGTTTCCTTTCCCTCCCGTGGGATAAATAACGCACGGTGGCGACTCTTCTGTTCAGCCGGCGCCGATTTTCGCAGTAGCGACAATAATCAGTTGTGGTCTGAAAAAGAGGAGTTACGTAAGGCAAATGAAGAGTTGGAGAAAGAGATTGTTCAGCTCCGAAGCAAAAAGATTGAAGCTACTTATTCCTGCAAGAGGCAAACTGAGTTGGTAAACAAGCTAGGCACATATCTTACCAAAGAGATTCACGCTTGTGAGAATTTGGGTTTAGATTTGAAGGTTGTCAGTGATGTTCTTACTTCTAAGAAGAAGGAGTTGGATAGATCTTATCTAGAGATTTCCAAGTTTAATGACCAATGGAATGCTACCCTCACTAATAACAAGGAGCGCGAAGATGGACTCAAACAACAGATTGCTAAGTTGAAATCTCTACTCCAAGTGAAAAACGAGAAGATTGTAGCTAGAGCCTCACTTCGACGTGACAGTGATTGTAGAATGAATGAAGCTATTGCAACGTTGGATGATTACAAGTCTAGAGCTGATGTGAAGAGGTGTAAGCTTGAGGAGGCTTTTGGTGAGGGCGCCTGGGAGGATTATGCTCAGGGTTTGCAGACCACTATTAGCCGGAGAGAGCTGTTCATCCAGGGGTTGCTTGTCAGGCGTGACCATCCAGAGACGAAGGAGCTGTTAGAGGATATCCGGTCTTGTTGTCGTACTTGATTGTATTTCTTTTCAGTCTGTTGTTATGATGTATATATTGACCATCACCTGATCTGTTGGCTGAGGTCATTTTGATTCCATTGTATTGATGTATCTGACTATTGGCTCTCATTTTATTTTTGAGGAGTTGGTTTGTTGCTTATCTGTTAGCTCTCCATTGTCGTGCTGTTTTTGTGGAACTAGAATCGAGGGGGAAATTTCCCTAACGCATATATACATGTTTGCATATTGCATCATTTTGCAATTTTGCATCGCAGGTGCTCCGAAACTGTTAACCTTATCTCCGTGGTTTGTTAGTTTGTTTCAGGATTGACAACCAGACGACTCACCGTTACGCTACTCGAGGAAATCAACGTAAGATCATGGAGCAGATGCAAGCTGAGATGCAGGAACTCCGGGACAGTGTAACACCCCTTTCTAAACCCCGCAATTAATGAAAATAATCAGAGTATGATTAACATGCATTCATTCAAGGGTGTCACACTTAAATTTCAAAACACCTGCCATGCTCATTAACACAACAATAAAAGATCATGTTTTACAATTCTTTTCACTTTGCATGGAACAGCGGATTCAATTCAAACAAATATTTTCATAAAAGGAATATTCGTTTTGATCACATGATTCAACCATAATCGGGCACTAAGGCCAATTTCTCATAGCTTCAATAAATATGAAAACATAACACATTTCTATAAAATGTAACCAAGCGATCCCAGTGTTACATGACCAGAGCATGACTCGACCCAACTTAATTAAATCACTAAACAGCTAGACCGATAGCAACCTCGCACCACAAGCAACTCTACTCTGGATACCTGCACGATGTCATATAGGACATCATTCCAGCAGAAGGGTGAGAAATATTATCATAAAATCAATGCATATAATTATGTGCATAAACATTCATAAAATACATAAATGCCACATTTCTCACCACTTTACATAATCACTTCTCACATGCTTCCCCATTTATATATTTATATAACGAACATGATTAACTATCGAACATGTTATCATGCACATATCCATGGTTCTTATTATTCCACATTTTCATACACATAAGCACGTTGTATACATCAATTACATGGTCATAACTTATCCAAAACATTATAGTCATGCACATAGCATACTTTCATACAACATTTCCAATTAGGCAAGTCATGTACATACACGTAAGCACAACTCTAATCAACAATCCTATCTATGCCATATGGCTCACGTAAAGCCCATCAATTCCACCAATTCCCCGTTCGGGATTGTGGGTATATCACTCATACCCCACCAGGAACAACACATAGTCATTCTACCCCGGTGATCACTCCGCTGGGAACGACATCTTGTCATTCCACCCCAGTATACATGAGCCTTACACGCATTCATTATTTCAATATCATCAACATGAATCACTAAGCAATGCACATATATATACATAATATATTTTCATGCATTCTTCACTTACAATTGCACATAAACAACACTGCATTACAACATTTATCAAGCAATGCATACAATATGTTTATTTCAACCCCGATTCACATAAACGTCGACATATACATATAGCCACACATATACATATATCATTTAGCATATTCGACCATGCCATTCATCATAATTCATATCAGCCCACATAAACATACACATATTATGTTTATTTTCCATGCTCCACGGCAATAATGATAAATGTAACTCATAGAGACCGACTCACGACTCCATGCAGATGCAAATGCGGTACCGACTCATTTCAACAGATTCTCTAAGGAATCGAGTATTCAGCAGATCCTCCACGGGATCAAGTACTCAGCAGATTCTCCACGGAATCAAATATTCATCAGATTCTCCACGGAATCGAATATTCAGCAGATCCTCCACGGGATCAAGTACTCAGCAGATTCTCCACGGAATCAAATACTCTAGCCAATCCTCCACGGGATTACATGTTATGACCGATTCTCCGAGGAATCACACAATGCAACCGATTCTCCAAGGAATCACACAATGCAACCGATTCTCCAAGGAATCACACAATGCAATCGATTCTCCAAGGAATCACACAATGCAACCGATTCTCCAAGGAATCTAATATAACCATCGTATCATACGAGGTTCTGCAAATCCTCCGAGGGATCAATCAACACACAAATGCATACTAAGATGCTTCACAATGCAAATCCTCCGAGGGATCATTCAACACAAAAATGCATACTATGTTCACAAACATACTCATTGCATTTATCACATACATCGCATATATCTATCATGCATTCACATTATGCACCATTCCACACATGGTTTACACACATATCAGCCTATCAATGCGTTTCTATTCAATTCGAGCAAATACACAAGATTATCAAATATTCAAGATTCACCATTTACTCTACAATCTAGGATTCACGCCTTTCGGCCACCCACAACACGACATGTCAAAATAGTTCACACATCAATCATTCATATAGGCATTAATCATAATTGAATCAACCAAACATCATGCTATGAACAAACAGCAAAACAAAATAACACTGCCAGGTTCGCCAACCTTCGCCTGGCGAAGCCACGCAACGAATGCTCGCTGGCCTTCGCCTGGCGAACTTCCCAGCGAAGTCCACTGGGAGTAATTCTGGAATTACTCGCTGAGGCTCGCTACACACTCGCCTGGCGAACCTTCGCCTACTCACTTCTCCTGGCGAACTTGCTAGCGAATACAAGGTGTTAGCTTCTGACTTGCTTCGCTACAGCTCGCTGGGCTTCGCCTGGCGAAGCTTCGCTGCCATTCGCCTGGCGAGCCTGCGAAGACAGAACTTCCATGGCTGTCTCAAGAGCCCGAACTCCACACAACCAACCGATTAAAAGCCAACTCGCTCCAGAAAGTTCAACACCACGATACCCGACTTAAATATGACATCTATACTCGACTCTATCCGATTAAAACATCATTTTACTGATTAAATCATTTTCGACCTAGAATTGAAAAGCATAGATTTCACCCGAACCATCCACATAACACATACATAATCATACACATGGATTGGATAATAATGTTTCTCACCCTTACCTTGATTCAATCGAAGCTTTGGGCTGCTCTTGATGATTTCCACACTTTTCTTCTTCTTCTTCTTGTTCTTCTCTTTTCTCCTCCTTTTCCTTCTTTCTCTTTTTCTTTCCTTTTTCTTTTCCTTACCACTCTTTTTCCTTTTCTTTCTATTTCTATCCTTTATGTTTCTTTTTCTCATTCATTAGTTGTCAAATGACCAAAATGCCCTCCATTCTAAATTTTACTCGAAAATTCTCCGAAACGGTAAAATATCAGAACATACCATATTCACAAATTAATTCCACGAATAACACAAGTATTACTCAAATCCAATAAAATGCTCCACAAAATGCGATAATCAAAATCGGGGCGTTACAACTCTCCCCCACTTTAGAAATTTTCGTCCTCGAAAATATCATCCGACTCAAACAACTTGGAATGTGATTCTCGCCTCCCAATCTCGCAAATCTGACTGTTTCTAGTTGATCCTCCCAAACACTTTTACCAAGACAATCCCTTTGCCTCACAGTTGCTTCTTGTTCACCACCCTGAACCAGCAATGCCTTAGCAGTCAAATACTTTCTCACTCATACACAATCCATCTGGATCGATGCAACTCCTCAGCTTAGACTCATGAACACATCATGCAATTTTCCCAAGGTGACAACGGTACAACAATATAACATGCTATCTTTCCACGCTCCCGCTGCACCACTCTGATACAAATTCGATAAGACATAGTGTGCTTCCGAGACCTCAAGCTCGACCAACACCAATTACCATCGTAACTCTCCAAAACACATCTTCCCGGGGGCTTCTTTCAATCTTTTCAGTCGCCTCTCGCACAATCTCATGTCCGATTACCACACTCTTGCCAGATACACATCAACACAAAAGAGTCATACATCTCATTCCGATTCATTTTGATTCGACACACAAGTTATCAACAAGTCCTCTACGTACTAGACAGTTCCCTTTGTCTGCCCATCCACCTACGGATGCTAGATAAGGTTCAATTTCAGTACGGCACCCAAAACGTCCGCAAACTTTTCCAAATCTCAATGATGAATTCAGATACCTTATCTGACACAATGTTAGACGGTATCACATACTATTCCGAAATACGCAACAGTTGCATCAGGCTAACAGTCCCCGATGTTCACACTTCGACGTTCAACAAGTCTAATCCGCCTATACGACCGCGACCACTTCTCACTCCATCTGTGGCCACCAAAACAACTTCTCCCAATTCAGTTACGTCTTCATGGTAGTTGAATGGATATTCCATTTATCTCAATACCCTCTTTCCAAAGTACTCTTATCCAACCCACACAATATGAACACATAAACTCTACCGCAACATCTCGTGTCATCATTCCCATAAATCCGAAATTCAGCTTGTCGACTTTAACTCATTGAACTCAATCAATCTATCAACTCCAATTAGAATTTTAACCTCTTTGAATCTCATCGAGAGTACTAATCATCAGTCTCATCATGCAAGGCTCAACTCCAAACGAAGTTTCTATCATTTCCTCTACATCATATTCAATTTTCTCAAACAAAATAAATACCTTAAGCTCTCAAGATCGTTAACCATCTCAAATCTCAACTAACAATTGAGGTCTCCCTAACTACGGTACAAACACACAACAACAACCAACTCTAAGTCACATGTCAGAAAATACCTCTTTGCACTTTTAATTGCCTTAAAGCATATCCAAAACTTGCCGACGTTGCATTAAACATATTTCCCAATCATATCACCAAAGCATCACAAAACACAATGAACAGTTCTGTCGGACTCGGCAAAACCAACACACAAGCTGTTGACAGCTTCACCAAAACTCTTTAAACTTTCTTCACAGTAGTACATCACCGCTTCTTCTCTAACACTGATAACTCAAATTCCCAATATACCACATGACCCCCTATAATCTTCTAATACACCAAAACATCGTTGGTTACACAACCACCAACTCACTCATCTGAGTATGGAAAATCTTATGTCACACAGACATTCACTTCGTAAGTCATGGCGGAAATACGAACTGCACCCTCTACAACATCCAACATATTCCATTAACGAATAACTTAATTCCACGTCACTACTTTCTCATCATATAGAGCACTGCAATGATTCCCAACGCTTCTAACCTCGCGTCATTCTGAATTACGGTTCTCCCGTCACTACAAAATCACGAAAACAACATCCTCCACTTAGAAGGTTATTCCATACATCTTCAACTTCTTGAAATTGTTGAAGGTCTAACCATATCAATCTTGTATCCCATATCTTATTCCTTTTGATAATTACCAAAAGTCACCATCTACTCTTATATACTTGACCTCACAGTCTGTTGCCGTAGCACCCACACCAAACGCGAGTCTCAACTACTTAATCAATTTAATTCTTTGACTATCCAAACACACATATGACATGGAGCTCTCAATATCAGACCAGTCCTCATCAAATAAGTCATTCCCCACTTTATTCCACATCCTAGCTCTGTATCACTTATCTTGTCAGGATAACTTTCAGACATTCATAACAAAACGGCAAACTGCCAACCCCTTACTTTCATTAGTGCTCAAAATCCTCATCAAAGTTTAACACTCTAACATTGTCCTGCGTCGACTTCTCAGAACACTCCTTAAGAATTTGGCTTCACTCTGAACAATTCACCACACACACCACCTAAGCTCGCAAGACACGTTTATTCCATCCAACACAACTTCCCAACTACTATCAACAAGAGATTAAGGGTGATCAGTTCCTCAATTTGTCAATAGATAGCCGAAAATCATGGTGGAGTATAAACCCGTCTTTACCAAACTATAATAGTGTTTCAAACCACGCACTGAGCTACAACTCTGCACTTGCAGCATCCTGGAGAATCACCAGCTCCTCCCCCACTTCGATCATTCCCACTTCTACAGACAAGGTTAACAACGGACATGTATCGACAGTGTTTTCACACACATGTCGCATACAATGGAACAACCAATCAACACAACTTGGCCGGACGGACCGACCTGCTCTGATACCACTAATGTAACACCCCTTTCTAAACCCCGCAATTAATGAAAATAATCAGAGTATGATTAACATGCATTCATTCAAGGGTGTCACACTTAAATTTCAAAACACCTGCCATGCTCATTAACACAACAATAAAAGATCATGTTTTACAATTCTTTTCACTTTGCATGGAACAGCGGATTCAATTCAAACAGATATTTTCATAAAAGGAATATTCGTTTTGATCACATGATTCAACCATAATCGGGCACTAAGGCCAATTTCTCATAGCTTCAATAAATATGAAAACATAACACATTTCTATAAAATGTAACCAAGCGATCCCAGTGTTACATGACCAGAGCATGACTCGACCCAACTTAATTAAATCACTAAACAGCTAGACCGATAGCAACCTCGCACCACAAGCAACTCTACTCTGGATACCTGCATGATGTCATATAGGACATCATTCCAGCAGAAGGGTGAGAAATATTATCATAAAATCAATGCATATAATTATGTGCATAAACATTCATAAAATACATAAATGCCACATTTCTCACCACTTTACATAATCACTTCTCACATGCTTCCCCATTTATATATTTATATAACGAACATGATTAACTATCGAACATGTTATCATGCACATATCCATGGTTCTTATTATTCCACATTTTCATACACATAAGCACGTTGTATACATCAATTACATGGTCATAACTTATCCAAAACATTATAGTCATGCACATAGCATACTTTCATACAACATTTCCAATTAGGCAAGTCATGTACATACACGTAAGCACAACTCTAATCAACAATCCTATCTATGCCATATGGCTCACGTAAAGCCCATCAATTCCACCAATTCCCCGTTCGGGATTGTGGGTATATCACTCATACCCCACCAGGAACAACACATAGTCATTCTACCCCGGTGATCACTCCGCTGGGAACGACATCTTGTCATTCCACCCCAGTATACATGAGCCTTACACGCATTCATTATTTCAATATCATCAACATGAATCACTAAGCAATGCACATATATATACATAATATATTTTCATGCATTCTTCACTTACAATTGCACATAAACAACACTGCATTACAACATTTATCAAGCAATGCATACAATATGTTTATTTCAACCCCGATTCACATAAACGTCGACATATACATATAGCCACACATATACATATATCATTTAGCATATTCGACCATGCCATTCATCATAATTCATATCAGCCCACATAAACATACACATATTATGTTTATTTTCCATGCTCCACGGCAATAATGATAAATGTAACTCATAGAGACCGACTCACGACTCCATGCAGATGCAAATGCGGTACCGACTCATTTCAACAGATTCTCTAAGGAATCGAGTATTCAGCAGATCCTCCACGGGATCAAGTACTCAGCAGATTCTCCACGGAATCAAATATTCATCAGATTCTCCACGGAATCGAATATTCAGCAGATCCTCCACGGGATCAAGTACTCAGCAGATTCTCCACGGAATCAAATACTCTAGCCAATCCTCCACGGGATTACATGTTATGACCGATTCTCCGAGGAATCACACAATGCAACCGATTCTCCAAGGAATCACACAATGCAACCGATTCTCCAAGGAATCACACAATGCAACCGATTCTCCAAGGAATCACACAATGCAACCGATTCTCCAAGGAATCTAATATAACCATCGTATCATACGAGGTTCTGCAAATCCTCCGAGGGATCAATCAACACACAAATGCATACTAAGATGCTTCACAATGCAAATCCTCCGAGGGATCATTCAACACAAAAATGCATACTATGTTCACAAACATACTCATTGCATTTATCACATACATCGCATATATCTATCATGCATTCACATTATGCACCATTCCACACATGGTTTACACACATATCAGCCTATCAATGCGTTTCTATTCAATTCGAGCAAATACACAAGATTATCAAATATTCAAGATTCACCATTTACTCTACAATCTAGGATTCACGCCTTTCGGCCACCCACAGCACGACATGTCAAAATAGTTCACACATCAATCATTCATATAGGCATTAATCATAATTGAATCAACCAAACATCATGCTATGAACAAACAGCAAAACAAAATAACACTGCCAGGTTCGCCAACCTTCGCCTGGCGAAGCCACGCAACGAATGCTCGCTGGCCTTCGCCTGGCGAACTTCCCAGCGAAGTCCACTGGGAGTAATTCTGGAATTACTCGCTGAGGCTCACTACACACTCGCCTGGCGAACCTTCGCCTACTCACTTCTCCTGGCGAACTTGCTAGCGAATACAAGGTGTTAGCTTCTGACTTGCTTCGCTACAGCTCGCTGGGCTTCGCCTGGCGAAGCTTCGCTGCCATTCGCCTGGCGAGCCTGCGAAGACAGAACTTCCATGGCTGTCTCAAGAGCCCGAACTCCACACAACCAACCGATTAAAAGCCAACTCGCTCCAGAAAGTTCAACACCACGATACCCGACTTAAATATGACATCTATACTCGACTCTATCCGATTAAAACATCATTTTACTGATTAAATCATTTTCGACCTAGAATTGAAAAGCATAGATTTCACCCGAACCATCCACATAACACATACATAATCATACACATGGATTGGATAATAATGTTTCTCACCCTTACCTTGATTCAATCGAAGCTTTGGGCTGCTCTTGATGATTTCCACACTTTTCTTCTTCTTCTTCTTCTTGTTCTTCTCTTTTCTCCTCTTTTTCCTTCTTTCTCTTTTTCTTTCCTTTTTCTTTTCCTTACCACTCTTTTTCCTTTTCTTTCTATTTCTATCCTTTATGTTTCTTTTTCTCATTCATTAGTTGTCAAATGACCAAAATGCCCTCCATTCTAAATTTTACTCGAAAATTCTCCGAAACGGTAAAATATCAGAACATACCATATTCACAAATTAATTCCACGAATAACACAAGTATTACTCAAATCCAATAAAATGCTCCACAAAATGCGATAATCAAAATCGGGGCGTTACAGACAGGATGGCCCAGTTCATGGATTTGATGCAGGGTGTTGCAAATGGCCAAGAGTAATTGAGGACTCTAGTGCAGCCATTAATTGATAGGGTTGATGGGAATGGTGTGCTTCATGGGGGAACTGCTGCTAATCCTCCTCGTAATGATGGTGGTACGCCTCATGCTAATATTATTCCTCTAGTTGTTATCCCTCCGGGCGGAGGTCATGTAAGTGAAATCCTTATACCTGAGATGGCGTATGTTGTGCATGGCAACAATGTTCCTCAGTGGGATGAGGATCAGCAGGAAGATGTGTTCTCCATGCGGGATGTTGGTGCGGGACTGCCATCTGAGGCAGATAAGAGGTTTAAGCTGATAGAAGAGAAGATGCAGAGCTATGAAAATCAGAACTCTATGGGATTGGACATGGCTAATCTGGGGCTGATACTAGACCTGAAAGTACCGTTGAAGTTCAAAGTTCCTGATTTCGATAAATACAAAGGCACTACTTGTCCTAGGGTTCATCTACGTTCCTACTATCGCAAGATGTCCGCCTATTCAGATGATGAAAAATTGCTTATGCACTTTTTCCAGGACAGCCTTTCTGGTCCTTCTCTCAAAGGGTACATGAGCTTAGAACCAGTCAACATCTGATGCTGGAGGGATTTGGCTGAGGCCTTCGTTAAGCACTACCAGTACAATAGCGACCTTGCGCCAAACAGGGTCCAATTGTAGAATCTGTCTCAAAAGAATGGTGAATTCTTCAAAGAGTACGCCTAGAGGTGGCGTGAACTGGCAGCTAGGGTGCAGCCTCCCATGGTGGAAAGCGAGTTAATTGATATGTTTGTTGCCATGTTACCGGGAGTATACCATGAGAAGTTGATCGGTAACATGTCAGGTAGCTTTTCTGATCTGATTATTACTAGGGAGAGGGTTGAGAATGGAATTAAGCTAGGAAAGATTCAAGTCGGTGAAGGATCCTTAGCCGAAGGAGGAAATACAAAGGCTTTTGGAAATAAGAAGAGGGAAGGAGAAACCAACACAGTATCTAGTTCCCGGGGAAGAAACAGAAATCAACATCAATAATACCGTCAACAGCAACCTCAGGTTGCAAGTATTACCATGCCTGCGGTACCACAACAACAACAACCACAACAGAATCAGCAGAACTATGATCCTCGTAGATTTCAGGATCAGGGCAAAGCGGTAAATAGCAAGTTTGACGCGCCTCCGATGCCATATTCTCAATTGCTTCAACACTTGTTACAGTTATAGTTGATACAGAAAAGGACTCTGGCTCCTTTGACAGGCGCACCACCGCCCGGATGTGATGCTAATGCTCGATGTGAGTTTCATTCTGGTGCTCCGGGTCACAATATTGACAATTGTAAGGCGTTTAAGCATAAGGTTCAGGATCTCATAGACAATAAGGCTATAAACTTTTCTCACGATGCACCTAATGTCGTGCAGAACCCCATGCCTAATTGTCACAACTGCGAAAAACAACCGGCGGAAAAACAGAAGAGTCGCCACTTTCGTTATTTATCCCAAAGAGAGGGAAAGGAAACGATCGCAAAAACCTAAAGAAAAAGGGAAAGACAAGGTCATCACAACCATGTCTGGATTCGAGAGTCGGTTATGCAAGGGGAAGGTATTAGCACCCCTCACGTCCGTCGTACTCGACGGGATCCATGCATTGTTGTCTATCTAAAAGGGTGTGTTGAAACTATCTAGCTAAAGGCTTAAGGACAAAAGAAAAATAAAAGAGAACCTGACTCGGCAGAGCATCGCCGCTTTGTGCCTACGTACTCCCTCGTGCAATGGGAAAGTCAGAGTCAACATAGTTCGCCTAACTACGGGTAAAGAAGGGGGGAAGGTTGCTCGCCGAGACATCACGTCTCGTGCCTCGTACTCTCGTCTGGTACGAAAGATCGGAGAAAACGTAGTTCGGGCCAAAGGACCACAGGTTGATTCAACAGTTTTTTAGACCCGAGTAGGGTTAATAGATAGTTCTAGCAGTTGGTGTATGCAGCTCGACCATTGGAGACTTAGGCGTTACCGTTTGCGGTAGAACTAAGAGTTAACGGCACTCTTGTTTATTAAAAGATTTTCCTTGATTAAGAACCCCAAAGGTTGAAAAAGGTTTGAATGGTTTTTGTATTTTTTAGAGACCAAGTGTTTTGAATTTGGTTTTCAACTCATGTCGCACTAGAGACTATGACCTAAGAGCGAATGCACCGTATATCACCCAAAGGGTGTACACTAAACACTCTAGGTCCTTGAGAGGAGGCCCCTCAATTACCATTTCTCAAGTAGCTTAAGGCCCATAGCGTGCTACACTTGTCATTCTTTATTAAGTGTTTTATGGATGTTTGAAGATGAGAAGAGAATAAGGAACACTAATGGGAGACTAATCAATCCTAAAAGTTATCATGCAAAGTGGACCTAAATTTGAGTTTCAAAAGGGGACTACCTAATGTTATCATGCATGGTTAGGCACCTAATGTCTATCATAACCTCAAGAGGTTAGAGGACTTATGGGGAACATGGCAAAGAAAAGCAAAAGAAGAAAAAGAAGAAGAATAAGAAATGCATATGCAAATGAGAATGTAAACAAAATGCAACACATAGAATGATAGTGGGAGGAAAATTGTGTGGGGCAGTAGCCACCACAATCTCATCTCAACCAAGCATGAATATGGAAATGCAAGAAAAGAGAAGAAGGAGAAGTGCATAAGAAGAACTTAAACAAACCACACAAAGGTGCACCAAAAAGTGGGATGAAATGACCTAAGTCAAGCAACATCAACCACACCAATAAACTCAAACCAAAATGAAAGGTAAACAAACCTCAAAGCCAAGTGAGGATGGGAGACCAAATGAGGGCAGAAAGGACCCCATAATAAGTACTCAACCATAATCATCACTTATCAAACAAGAAGAAACACCAAAAGTGTCCTCAAGGATTCATCATTCTAGGTATGCTTCAAATACCTCCAAAGGAGGGACCAAGCCACCTTAAATGACATTCTAAGGTCATTGGATAGAAGGGAGGTGAAGAGAAGAAAACTCACAATCAATATCAAAGCAAGACAAAAAGAAATGCAAGCAAAAGCACAAGGGAAACAAACATGTATCACATAGGAGCTCAAGTTGAAAGCACAAAAAGAAAGGCATTAAACAACAAGCTATGAACATAATTTTGACCTAAAAATGAACATGCAGCAAGCTTAACATGTCTAGAATGCGAAACAAGAAGAGTTGAGAGCTTATTGGATCCACAAAGGTCATTTCCAATCCAAACTAGGTCAAGCACTTGTGTGAGCTGTTCTATGAGATAACCTAACTAGTAAGTCACTTCAAAAATAGGAAAAGGGCTCAAAAAATATCAAATAAAATGCACAAAGAAGCTACACAAGTTGGCAACCAGAGGCCAAGAAACCAAGACAAATGTTCTCTCAAAGCACCATCAAAAGAATCAAATCATTTGGATGTACCACTTTGAAATGGAAGAAACAAGTACAAAAAGAAAAGCCACAAAATTCAACCCAAAAGTCAACAACCAGGGGCAAAATGGTCCTAAAAAATTGATCAACTCATCATTGAGATGAGGATCAATTTTCAATCATTGGATCAAAAAGGAATGATAGAAATAAATGCAAACACCAAACATGTTACAATTTAATTCAATTAAAACAATTCCAATACTTAATTCATTTTTTAATTGAAAATAAAATGGAAAAAATAATATAAAAATATCAAAAAAAAGTAGACATCTCAAAGTTGATGAAAAATATTTTTGATGAATTTTTGGAGTATTGGAATTATTTTATTTGATTTAAATTCTAAACAGAAAAATAAAATAAAACAAAAGAAATTAAAAAGAAAATGGAAAATGCTCGTGACAAATAGCAATGAAATCAAAGCACAAAATGAGAATTGGTCCCAACTGAGGGTGCGCATAGCAGGTGCGCGCTAGGCCCAACAGAAAATTCAAAAAAAAGAAATAAATCTGGAAATCTGATGCATCAAGTCAAACAACGCATACCATGGACATTCAACATGAAGCGCTTGATTGTTTGGTAATCTCATCATACGGTTTAAAACGTGTTAACACATTAATGAGTTTTTTAAAATGAATCACATACACACAAGTCAACGAAGGACCGCGATAACTCTTAATCCTAATCGTTGGAAGAGAAAGTCATCCAATCCAGCGCTCCTCACAGCGCCACGTACGTCGTCTTCCTCATGGAACAACCAGCCGGCCAGATTGAACTTCCGGTCACCCCTACCAACAGCTCCGGCCGCCGCGCATCAACAACAACACACACAAAATTTAATTCTTCACCATTTCGCACGATTTTTATATCAAAATTGCACTAGAGATCACGAGGATCTCATTTCTGGCCTCAAAATCCACATATCTTGCAATATACATCCAAACCGAAAACAACAAGAATGAACATCAAAAATCAAAGTTCACCAAAACCACTTCAATTTGATCTAAAACTCATCTAGAGCTCACGTAGATCATAGATCAAGCATCAAACAAGCAAAATCATGCATAAACAAGCCAAACCAGATCCAAACATTTTCAAGCATCATCCAACAATCACAACCAATGCCAGTTCGTTTTACATTTTAATGATCTACATTGATCCTACGTCTCAAGTATGCAAAAATTGCAGTGAATTGATACTTAACAAGAGCGTAATGTTGAATTTCAATTACCTATTGGAGAACTTCCACTGAGCCTTCAAATGGAGCTCGAGCTTGAAGATAATTGCCCAGAATCATTCACTGAACTCCAATAAAGCTTTCTCAATTCACAATTACTCTTGAAACAACTTCAATCTCCAAATTCGAAATTTGAATTTTCCACACTTTTTCAAAACTGAACTTGATGAATTTAGCTCCAATTTGCACTTCTGAGGGTTTTTTCATGGCCAAAACATTATATATGATGGATCTTGATGATAATTAGGCCCAATATCAGCCTCTAACAGTCCAATCAAAAATCCAAAGAATTGAGTTTTTTCCAAGTTTCATGTACATGAAAATGCACTAATTTTGGCTCCAAAAGGGTTGAAACAGCTTGCTGGTACCTCATGGAGCATGAATGGTCAGGATTGGAGCCTTGTTTGATCTCAATGGCTCATGTTGATTGTGTAACTTCATAGTGAAGAAACCTTGAAAATGTCTCATTTAAACACCTCAAATCCAAAATGTAAAATTACCAAAGTGTATAGAATGAAGTTTGCACTCAAAAAATGCACTTACTTGCACTAAATTCATTAAAAATGAAATAATTCCAATTTTGCCCCTTTAATCATTCTTCCATGAAAATTCAAATATCCAATCCTCAAACCAAGCCAATTTCTTGAATTCTCAATGCTTGACTAGGAAAATAACACCATTTGGAGCAAGTTTGATGTTGGAAAAATCTTCATTTGAATTGTGCAAGTTGGTGAAATGGAGACGGTCATCAACAACGTTGGATTCGGAGATGCTAATCTGGGCGGTGATAATATTGGAGGTAATGGCTTCGGTAACAATGGATTTGGCTATAACGACCAGGGGTTTGATTATGCTAATCAAGATGGGAAGTACGGCTTCAACGCTCAGGGCTTCGGACAGGACGGATTTGGTAATACCAATCAGGGTTATGGCGGATTCGGTAACGGAAATGGCGCTGGAATGATGTCTTTTGGACCTGCCGGAGTCGCTCCAGGGTATGGTAACAGGGGGTGGGGCCCTGTGATGAATCAGACTAGATTTGGTCGTAACAACGGGTATGATGGATACGGAAATGGGAACGGTAACTGGATAGAAGATCAACAAGAAGATGCTTTCTCTGGTGGAGGTTTTGAAGGTCCTGCAGATAACGCGCAGAGAATCAAGATGCTCGAGGAGCAGATGAAAGGTGTTGTGAATCAAAGTGTTGTCGGTTTAGATATGACCATAATGGGCCTGGTGCCTGGCCTGAGGGTACCGCTAAAATTTAAAGCCCCCACATTTGACAAATATAAGGGAGATACCTGTCCAAAGGTGCATGTGCGGTCATACTATAGAAGGATGTCGGCCTATTCAAACGATGAGAGGATGCTGATGCATTTCTTTCAAGACAGCTTGTCTGGTCCTTCCCTTGAATGGTACATGGGATTGGAGCCTACTCAGGTAAAAACTTGGAAGCAGCTGGCTGAAGCGTTTGTGGCTCATTATAAGTACAATAGTGACTTGGCACCCAACAGGGTCCAGTTACAGGGGCTGTCACAGAAGAAAGACGAGAGCTTCAAAGAATATGCGCAGAGGTGGCGCGACATGGCTGCCAGAGTTCATCCTCCTTTGGATGACAAAGAAATGAATGATATGTTCATAGGGACATTTACTGGTATGTTTTATGATAAGTTGTTTCATACTTCCTTGGGCAGTTTCTCGGACCTAATCTTGATGGGTGAGAAAATTGAAAGCAATATTAAAATGGGGAGATTCTAAGCTGAGGAATCTACTTCAGCTGGCGGTAACAGAAGAGCTTTCAGTGGTCGTCGTCAAGGTGACACAAGTGCAGTATTCGGGGGCCGAGGCCGGGGCAGAGGGCGCAACCAGTACAATCATCCGCAACAGGTGGCAAGTGTCACAATTCCATTTCATCAACAACCAATACCACTACAGCAGATACCACCACAGCAACAACAGCCACAACAGAGTTTACATCCTGCCTAACACAGAGTTCAGGGGGGAAAACCAAGGAGGGTGTTCGAAACGCCTCCTTCAATGTATGCAGAGTTGCTACAGACATTACTGGGTTTGAACTTGGTAGAAAAGAGGACTATGGCGCCAATGACGGGCACTCCTCCGTTCGGTTTTGATGCGAACAAGCACTGCGAGTTCCACTCCGGAGCTCCTGGCCATGACATAGAGAATTGCCACGCGTTCAAGCATGTGGTGCAGGATCTGTTGGATAGCAAGGCCATAAATTTTGGACAAGCGGGTCCGAACATAGTACAACAGCCCATGCCCAACCATGGGGCAAATGCTATTTTGACCGAGGAGGGTTTGAACTTGATCATGAATGTTGATGACCTAAAAACACCGTTGTGTGAGATAAAGAGCAGATTATTGAAAGGAGGTGTGTATCCGGGCTGCGATGAGTTTTGCCTAGAGTGTTGGACCCAAGCTGGGGGTTGTGCTGAATTGAAGAAGGGTATTCAGACCTTGATAGATGAAGACACGGTGCGATTCGACAGGACGGCAGTTGAGAAACCTGCAGAGGTATTAGCAGATGAGCAAAGTGATGTAGCTACAGTGACAATCCCCCGAAAAACAATAACTATAACGGCGCCAGCCAGGCGACCGCCGATCACTATCACCAAGGCAGAGCCAACCCCTTATGAGAGCACTAAGGCGGTACCCTGGACTTATGGGTTGGAAGCATACTGTGATGGGGTGAAAATCGATATCAGTAAGCAGCCAGCTGAGGTTGTGGACAATGTCGTCGGGACCGGAGGGATGACAAGAAGTGGGAGAATTTTTATATCGCCTGAGGTAGAGGCTGAACGGTTGGCGAAAGGAAAAGGAAAAATGAATGAGGATGTCCCTATGCAGAGGAACAAAAAAGAAACGTCACTGAAAGATGTAGAAGAGTTTATGCGCCTTATTCGTAAGAGTGACTATAAGATTGTTGAGCACCTTCAACAGACGCCATCGAAGATATCCATATTGTCACTGTTATTATGTTCCGAAGCTCATAGGAATGCATTGTTGAAAATTCTGGACACGTCCTTTGTACCCCAAGATGTTTCTGTGAATCAGTTGGAGGGGGTACTGGCGCACGTGAATGCAGGCCATAGTTTGGGATTTACGGATTTTGATTTGACCCCGAAGGGGAGAGAGCATAACATGGCGTTACACGTCTCAGTTGAATGTAGGGGCTCAGTCATGTCTCATGTGCTGGTAGATACCGGATCTTCCTTGAATGTGCTGCCAAAGAAAGCAATGATGAAATTGGACATCAGGGGAATCATTTGTACGCCTAGTGACTTGGTGGTTAGGGCATTTGATGGTACACGAAGGTCAGTCTTTGGATCTATAACGTTACCTCTGCAGGTGGGGCCGAAGATTTTCGAAATTGAATTTTACATTATGGACATCCAGCCAGCATACAGCTGTCTTCTCGGACGACCATGGATCCATGGTGCTAGGGCAATCACATCTACCTTGCACCAAAAGCTGAAATACATGGTAGGGGACAGTGTGGTCACAGTTTGCGGAGAGGAGG
The DNA here is from genome assembly GCA_963859935.3 of Lathyrus sativus. Taxonomy (NCBI): domain Eukaryota; kingdom Viridiplantae; phylum Streptophyta; class Magnoliopsida; order Fabales; family Fabaceae; genus Lathyrus; species Lathyrus sativus. Next base: position 326,247,830 of record OZ012740.1, read on the forward strand.
ATATATTGGTCAGCCATTTGTCATCATTCAAGTACGTAGAAGTCGACGACGAGATTCATGAGACCCCCTGTCAAGCCTGTGAAGGGTTGTGTATCAAAGACAAAGTTCCAGGGCCGAGTAAAGCATCAAAGGTGGCAGTCTCATCATACAAGGAGGCTCAGGCTCTAGTGAAGACTGGTGAGACAAAAGGCTGGGGCAAGGTTCTGGATATTCCCGTGAAGATGGACAGATTTGGGTTGGGATATCAACCATCGTCATCAACGCCTGCTGCTGGGGCACCTCGTTTCAAAGGACCAATAACAATCACGGCTAGTGGAGTGTATCACGAGGCCATCAACGCTGTTTCAGATTCCGAAGAAGGAGACAACGACTGCGACATGGACGCCTGGATTCAGCCGAGCGTGCCAGGACAAGGATTATGCAATTGGTCTATTCAGGAGACTGTTCCTGTGACTACCAAATAGTAATACTTTGTTTTCTTAATTGTTGAACAATCCGGTGTCTTACCCGGGGCATCGTGATTTTGCTTAGGGTCGTGCTGTTATGTACATTGCATTGGTTAATCGTTAAATAAAAAGGCGTTTTTCATGTACAAATATTACGATCTCTGTTTTTCCTGTTTTTGTATTTTACAATAAAATGGCAACGTGGTTATTCGCTTTATACACATTTTGAAGCATTTAACCATTCCTTTTGCAGGATAACATTTTCAGATGACATCATTGAACCGCCTATGACTCACTTCGACTTTGAGCACCCGGTATTTCAGGTCGATGAAGAAATGGTTGAAGATGGCGACGTTCCAGAAGAGTTGTCTTGGTTGGTAAAGCAAGAAGAACGAATCATTCTGCCTCATGAGGAGGTCATTGAGATCATTAATCTGGGGTCGGAAGGGGTTGAAAGGAACATCCGTATAGGAGCCGCGCTGCAGAGCGACGTCAAGCGAAGATTGGTTGAAATGCTCAGAGAGTACAGTGATGTATTCGCTTGGTCGTACGAAGACATGCCTGGGCTGGACACGGATATGGTTGTGCACCGTCTGCCGCTAAAAGAAGAATGCCCACCAGTTAAGCAGAAGCTTCGCAGAACTAGACCTGATATGGCAGTGAAAATTAAGGAGGAGGTTCAGAAGCAGTGGGATGCTGGTTTCCTAGCTGTTACAAAATATCCCTCATGGGTCGCTAATATTGTACCAGTGCCAAAGAAAGACGGTAAAGTGAGAATGTGCGTCGATTACCGCGATTTGAACAAAGCGAGCCCGAAAGATGATTTTCCACTTCCTCACATCGATGTGCTGGTCGATAACACCGCTCAATTCTCCGTATTCTCCTTCATGGATGGCTTCTCAGGCTACAATCAGATTAAAATGGCGCCAGAAGACATGGAGAAGACTACCTTCATTACGCCTTGGGGAACATTTTGTTACAAAGTGATGCCCTTCGGATTAAAGAATGTTGGGGCAACGTATCAGCGTGCAATGACGACTCTCTTTCATGACATGATGCATAAAGAGATCAAGGTTTATGTTGATGATATGATTGCCAAATCCCAGACGGAGGAAGAGCATTTGGTGAATCTGCTGAAGTTATTCAAAAGGCTTAGGAAGTTCAGGCTGAGACTGAACCCTAACAAGTGCACCTTCGGGGTGAGGTCGGGTAAACTGCTGGGGTTTATCGTGAGCGAAAAAGGAATAGAGGTTGATCCTGCAAAAATAAGAGCAATACAAGAGATGCCGACGCTTAAAACAGAAAAAGAGGTGAGCGGGTTTTTAGGGAGGTTAAACTACATCGCTCGGTTCATATCTCACCTAACAGCAATGTGTGAGCCACTATTCAAGCTGTTGAAAAAAGACCAGGCTGTAACATGGAATGAAAATTGTCAAAAGGCGTTCGATAAAATAAAACAGTATTTGCAGGAGCCTCCTATTTTGATACCTCCAGTGGCAGGGAGACCCTTGGTTATGTATTTGACGGTTCTTGAGGGGAGTATGGGTTGTGTTATCGGCCAACATGACGAGACAGGGCGGAAAGAGCATGCGATATACTACATGAGTAAGAAGTTTACTGAATGTGAATCTCGATACTCAATGCTCGAAAAAACTTGTTGCGCGCTAGCCTGGGCCGCCAAGCGTTTGAGGCAGTACATGCTGAATCATACAACCATGCTCATCTCGAAGATGGATCCTATCAAATACGTATTTGAAAAGCAGGCACTATCGGGGAGAATTTCCCGTTGGCAGATGGTTTTGACCGAATACGACATCCAGCATGTCTCACAGAAGGCTATAAAGGGGAGCGTGTTATCCGAGTATCTTGCTGAGCAGCCTATTGAGGACTACCAATCGACGAGGTTTGATTTTCCTGACGAGGATATCATGTACCTAAAGATGAAAGATTGTGAAGAACCGTTGCCGGACGAAGGACCAGAATTGGGTTCCAAATGGCAGTTGATCTTCGACGGAGCTGTAAACTCCTACGGTAGCAGAATAGGGGCAATCATCACTACTCCGCATGGGTCGCACATCCCATTTACTGCTCGATTGACCTTTCCAGTTACCAATAACGAAGCCGAATACGAAGCTTGCATCATGGGGCTTGAAGAAGCCATTGACTTGCGAATCAAAAATCTGGATGTATATGGAGACTCAGCTCTGGTGGTGAAACAAATAAAAGGAGAATGGGAGACACGTCAGCCTAATTTGATACCATACATGAATTACACAAGGAGATTGTTGCCCTTCTTTGACAAGGTTGAGTTGCATCATGTACCGCGAGCGGAAAATCAGATGGCTGACACCCTGGCCACATTGTCTTCCATGTATAAAGTCAACTTCTGGAATGAGGCTCCCAGAATTGTTATCTCTCGGCTTGACAGACCCGCCTTCGTATTTGCCATTGACGAAGTATCTGATGATAAACCCTGGTACTTTGATATCCAGAATTTCCTAAAGAACAAAGAGTATCCGGCTGGGGCATCCAGTCACGATCAGAAGACTCTCAGGAGATTGGCTGGTAATTTCTATCTGAATCCGGACGGTGTCCTATACAAGAGAAATCACGACTTGGTGCTACTACGTTGTGTAGACGAGAAAGAGGCAAAGTTGCTCATGGAGGAAATACATGAGGGTACATTTGGTACACATGCTGGTGGGCATGCTATGACGAGGAAGCTGCTGTGGGCAGGTTATTACTGGCTAACTATGGAAACCGATTGTTTCAAGTTTGCGAAGAGGTGTCATAAGTGCCAGATCTATGCAGATAAGATCCATGTGCCTCCGAGTCCTCTGAACGTGATGTCGTCACCGTGGCCATTCTCAACGTGGGGAATCGACATGATTGGAAAGATCGAGCCAACGGCATCTAACGGACACCGGTTCATTTTGGTAGCAATTGATTATTTTACCACGTGGGTAGAAGCGGCATCATATGCAAATGTGACCAAGCAGGTGGTAGCCAGGTTTATCAAACGAGATATCATTTGCAGATATGGAATCCTCGAGCAGATTATTACCGACAATGGTTCGAACTTAAATAACAAGATGATGAAGGAGCTGTGTCAGAGTTTTAAGATCGATCATCACAACTCTTCTCCTTATCAACCCAAGATGAATGGCGCTGTTGAAGCGGCCAATAACAACATAAAGAAGATTATTCAGAAGATGGTGGTGACCTATAAGGACTGGCATGAGATGCTACCTTTCGCTTTGCACGGTTATTGTACGACGGTACGCACATCAACCGGGGCCACCCCGTTCTCGTTGGTATACGGAATGGAAGCAGTGTTACCACTGGAGGTTGAGATTCCTTCCTTGAGGGTATTACGAGATGTCCAACTGGACGAGGCAAAATGGGTGAAAGACAGGTTGAACCAGCTGAGTTTAATGGATGAGAAGAGGTTAGCTTCTCTAGCATATGGTCGGTTGTACCAGAGCCGAATGAAGAAAGCGTATGATAAGAAGATACATCCTCGGAGCTTTCAGACGGGCGACCTTGTGTTGAAAAGGATTCTCCCGCCACAGGCAGATCACAGGGGCAAGTGGACCCCCAACTACGAAGGGCCATACGTTGTCATAAAAGTATTTTCAGGAGGAGCTTTATTGTTGTCCACCATGGACGGTGAAGACTTTATGTCGCCTGTGAATTCGGACGCAGTTAAAAAATACTTTGCTTGAAATTGAGCCGCTGGACAAAAAAAAAAGAGAGTCCAGGCAAAAATGGGGCATCCTGGCGAGCCAAAAACAGAATGAAAGGTTCAGGCAAAAATTAGGGATAAAATTGAAAAAAATGTGTACACCCGCGAAGTTGAAAACCTACACTGGGCGGCTTCGGCAAAAAAGGGTATCCCGGTGAACTGAAAACCCGTAAAGGGCGGTTCACGCAAAAGTTAGGGATTTGAAGAGCAAATGACTGCGGTCCGAATTTGATACTGTGGTGCACAGTGGTGCGGGAGAATATACCTGAGAGGTCGATTATCAGATACAATCTCTTCAGAAGTTTGAATACCGGGAAAGCGCTAGAGTCAGGCGAGTCATAGGAGGATCAGCTCATGATGTTCGTCTGCATCACGTCGCCGACATGTGTGCAAATTTGATTTGTTACTGTATATATGCTTCTTGTGCATACTTGTATGTTTGTTGTGCGTAGCTTCCTCTTTTCAGGAGTTACATCCAGTGTACAAAACTCTGCCCATTCAGGGGACCAATCAATAAAACATGTTATTCAGTATTTGATGCTTGTTCTTTACTGTTTTGTACATGACAAACGCCAATGTTTAATAAAACTAGCAAGTGTATAACATCGTTGGCCCTTGCCTATAATTGCTAAAACTTTGAATTGACTGGAAATGATGTCACTAACACTAACCTGAATAGATTTGGTTGTATAGACTTGTCTTGTCTCGTTTGTGGGGTTGCAGGGTTCTTGACCATACGAAGTGGACGATCAGAAGATTGCAGTCCTAACCAGAAGCTCGTAACAAAAAGACTTGACCATTATGTGAAGTGAATCCCCATGCAGGTCGCGACAATGTTCCTTACTGAAGAAGGATCAAATTCCCCAGCTAGTCGCAGCTTATCCGAAGGACATTCTCCAGCAGGGTCGTTTACCCTCAACAGAATTGATGATTTCAAGATCGAAGGCTGTATTCAGACAGTGTGGTGTCCCCCGAAAGGATTCCCCATCCCGAGCAGAGTGGTTTAACCTCAGAAGACTAATAGTTCCAAACTTGTGAGCTGTACTCAGACAGTCTACTCTCCCCAGCAGAGATTCCCTTCCCAGTAGGGTCATTTATTCTTCCCAACGGAGTCAGTTTATTTTCCCCAAGAAAGTCGTTTCGTCTTTTCAGCAAGGGTTCTCTTTCCTCCCAGTGGAAATCAAAGGTTAAAGCTCTCCCCGACAGAGTTGGTTGTGTGTCCTGGCATTTATTTTGCCGAAATACTTTGTGATACCCGTTCACTCCCCAGCAGGGTGATATTTGTCCTCGACGGCCAAGATTGAGGAAGCAAGCTTGTTAGAGCTATCCCAGCAGTTCGAGCCTGCATTTGTATTGGCATATGGTGTCATATTTGCATCTACCAAATGAAAAACGCGTAGCATTTCCATGTCGAATGGAGCATTACGCCATTATCAAACATACGCATTATGAAACATAAGCCAGGTTGGTTAACCTCTTGTTTTCAAGTGTTATTTCCCTTGCAGGTGGAGGGAGCTCTTGCTCAAATTAATTACCAAACATTCAAGGTCTCGGCGTGAGACATGTAATGATAATGTTCGTTTTGTCATTATTCCCCACAGAGTTGCTTGTTTAAGTTTCTCTTACCCCTCCAGCGGAGTATTTCTTCAAGGGTGTTGTTATGCCAGTATCAAAAGATTTCGTGAATCAATTTTTGGAAGTTGCCGCCTATGTCGAAATAGGTGTCTGGCAGTTTGGGTTCGGAAAATCCCCAATAGAGTCCTTTTCAAATTTATCGCCATGTCAGCATTTAAGATTGAAAGATTGGACCATTATGTGTTACCCATTTGACTGATGGAGTTAGCTACTGCAAAGATAGGCAGAGGAGCTGTATTCAATAGTATTTACCCGTAGCAAAGGCGGAGTTATTTTCCTGTATTTGGCAGAGTATTTTCCCGTAGCAATGGCGGAGTATTACCCGTAGCAAAGGCAGATTTATTTTCCTGTATTTGGCAGAGTATTTTCCCGTAGCGATGGCGGAGTATTACCCATAGCAAAGGCGGAGTTATTTTCCTGTATTTGGCAGAGTATTTTCCCGTAGCGATGGTGGAGTATTACCCGTAGCAAAGGCGGAGTTATTTTCCTGTATTTGGCAGAGTATTTTCCCGTAGCGATGGCGGAGTATTACCCGTAGCAAAGGCGGAGTTATTTTCCTGTATTTGGCAGAGTATTTTCCCGTAGCGATGGCGGCGTATTACCCGTAGCAAAGGCGGAGTTATTTTCCTGTATTGGGCAGAGTTGTTTCCCGTAGCAAAGGCGGAGTTATTTTCCTGTATTTGGCAGAGTATTTTCCCGTAGCGATGGCGGAGTATTACCCGTAGCAAAGGCGGAGTTATTTTCCTGTATTTGGCAGAGTATTTTCCCGTAGCGATGGCGGAGTATTACCCGTAGCAAAGGCGGAGTTATTTTCCTGTATTTGGCAGAGTATTTTCCCGTAGCGATGGCGGAGTATTACCCGTAGCAAAGGCGGAGTTATTTTCCTGTATTGGGCAGAGTTATTTCCCGTAGCAAAGGCGGAGTTATTTTCCTGTGTGATGGACAGGGTACGTCCCGTAGCAAAGGCGGAGTTATTTTCCTGTGTGATGGACAGGGTACGTCCCGTAGCAAAGGCGGAGTTATTTTCCTGTGTGATTTTCCTGTGTGATGGACAGGGTACGTCCCGTAGCAAAGGCGGAGTTATTTTCCTGTATGGATGGACAGTGTGTGTCCCGTAGCAAGGGCGGAGTTATTTTCCCGTAGCAAGGGCGGAGTTATGGATGGGCAGAAGAAGATTTTCCTGTATGGCAAGATAGAATTGCGTTCTTATACAAGACAGAAGTACTTCTCCCAGTGAAGTCAATAAGTTTACCCCAGTATTGACAAGATAGTGTTGAAATCAGATTTGTAGATAGTGTTCCCCGAGTAGTGGTGCAGTTTATCTCGCAAGTTATTTCTGACAGTTGGCAAATTTCCGGTTTTATTGGTATTCAACCGTCTCGTACCTCGATTGTCTGAAGGCTCCGGGCGTTTCACCCAGTCGGGTCCAAGCCGTTTGAATAGGGGTAGCTGTTGCACCCTAAAATTTGACCAACTGGTTTTACCTGATTTGTGTTTTCATAGCTTTATCATTTGCATAGTAGATCATGCACATATTTAATTCATTTGCATAGCATAGCATGGGCAAGTCATCCAACAAGGGATCAAGTGCTATTTTTCATCTCAAGGAATGTATTCAAGAGGTTCTTATCAAGATTCAAGCCTATTCAAGTCACCAAGAAAGAAATTGAAGCTTTGAGAAGTTGAAAGGCCAAGCAGTGGGTTTCTCTCCTATCTTGAGGGTATTTGAAGATCATCAAAGAAGTTGTGAGTTATGAATTAAGGGCATGGAATGTGTAGAGACATCATGAAATATCTAGAGGGTCATTTTGAAAGTAAGACAAGTCATTGGTGTGGTTACAAGAACTACAGTTGAAGACAGTCAACTAGGGTTTCATCTGGGTCAACCCTAGGTCAACCCTAAGTCTAATGCTTGATTGAAGGGCATCAAGGCCTATTGGAAGGATGTGGGGTTCATCATTTGATATGTGGATATGGATATGGTGTTGTGCCAAGGAGAAATCAAAAGAAATCAAGAAGAAGAGAAGTTTCTAAATTAGGGTTTCTGTGTAAAATTCCCTGATTTAGGTCAAACTTCCAAGCAAAGTAATTCAAAATGAAAGTCTCAAATGTATCCTTGGCCAACATGAAACTTGTATAGTAACTCAAGACCTTTAATTTTAGTGGTGGAAGGCATCAAGGAGATTTATAGAACTCAAGTTATGGTTCTTGCAAGTTAGGGGTCCTCAGAGGCATCTGAAATTTGTCTGTGAAAGTTACTTAACTTCCAAGCAACTTTTACCCCATAAGGAGTTTTCAAATGGATTTTTGGCCAACATGAAAGTTGTTCCTCATGATCTTATCTTTCTAGAAAGGTATGGTATGCCTCAATCTGATTTGTGGAGCTCTACTTATGATCTTGACAAGCCAGGGGTATTTTGGGAAAGTAAGATTATAGGTCATTTCAATCATATGCCTAAAACTCCTACTTGCAAGCTTCAAATAAAAAAATGTCCAACATGAGATGTGTTCCAAATGGAATTTTTAGGCTATAAAAGAAGTCATGGTGAGCTAGAATGGCTTGCATCACAAAATGCCCCAAAAATGGCTTGAATATGGAAGAATTTCAAATGGATTCATGGAGGGAAAATGTAATTTTCAAGTTATGAGTCCAAAATGCATCATCCAAATACTCATTTCAATTGGAAAACATCTTTTAAAGACAATTACATTAACACTTTTTTTATTAGAGGTCAGAATCATGGACTTGCTTTGTAAACCTCTTACTTGAAATCCAAGTTACACAACCAAACTCCAACACAAGCTGATTTAAGCCAAGCTAACTATCCACACACATCCAATATCTCCTTAGAAGGTAAATTGAACACAAGACAAGTTGCATTGAGAGCTAAAACCAGAACTGATATGGTGATATCATCAAATGAGAAATTCATGACATGAGATATCCAAAATCTCATAGGATCATTCCAGATCTTTCTAGAGGGTTCTAACATCACCTATATATGAATTTGAGTTGATCTAAGCAAAGGTTGAACTTCATTTGGTGCAGAAAAGAGAGATTGAGATTCATTTTGCTCATTTGCAATTCAATATCGAATTCACACAATTCTTCATCATTTCTTCAATTTTTTGATCCAAATCAATTCAATAATCATCACTGAGAGTGTTCCAATCAAAATCTGAGAGAATCCAAGCCTGAATCGAGTTCTTGAAGTTTCACTTCTTCACTTGCAACTGAAATTCTGTTACACTGATTCAGGCCATTTGAGGAAGATCTATTGCATACAAAAGCAAGCAATCATCACACTGATCGATTCTGGAGCTTTACAAGCATTGATTTGGAGGATTTCACCATCTGTTTTCTCCATTTTCACAGGTTAGTAACTTTCTCACCATGGCTTGAATTAGATATAATTAGCAAGAATCTCTAGGTTAGAAATGATGTAGGTGGTTAGATGAAACTTTCTGGAGAGTTTGAGAAGGATTGGTGATGATTCATATGTGGACACAAATTCTGTTGAGATCAAGAACTCAGTGCATATGGAGTTATAGGCTTAGTTTTCTTAGTTAGAATTGATTAGTGATGAGTAAGGAAGACATTGAGACACTTAATTTGATGATTGGTGATGTTTGAATTTCTGATCAATTTTGGGGATGGGATCGGGTTTGCTGTTAGAGACCATATCAATTGAATCCAATGCCATAGATGAACTCAGGGAGGAAAATGGAGTAGGTTAGGGTTTTGTTTCTTGATTTTTGATCAAGATTTGATGAGGTTCGAGCTGCTGAGTTTGGAGCTTTCTTGGAGCTTCATCAATGGAGTTTGGCTCCAATTTGGATTTGAATGGAGAAGATAAGGTCTCAGCCGTTGGATCTCACTTTTGACTTGGACCAAAGCATCCATCGTATGGCTCAGATCTCATTTCAATTGTGAAGGTTTTGGCTGAAGGGTGAAACGCAACGTTTCACTTAAAATGTTGTCTTGGGCTTAAGCTGAAGTTCCTATCCCCACCCCCTTCATGAGGCCCAATATATTTTGAACTGAAAATCATTGATATTTGCACCGTAGTTTTTCTTTTTTCTTTATGCTTTTCTCAATTAATTTCTGATTAGTGAATTGGGCCCAGGCGCATTGCTATTCGTAACCCCCATTCTTGGCCCACGCGTGAACTGCATTGTATTTGTTTACTCTCTGCACCCCTCATCATTTCATTTTAATTTCTTTTTTATCATTTTATGTTAAACTTTGGAAAATCATATCAAATTGAAAATTAATGATTTTTTAATGGGAGTTTTTTCTCCCATTTCATATTTTTGTCTAGAAAAATATAAAATAAAAACATTTTTCATTTCATGCATTTTAGTATTTTTTTGTATATTTTCTACTTTTATTGTATTTTATTTCCTTTATGATGATACATGATCTTGTAAATTTTTGTTTAGGTAGTTCCCATTACTTTTTTAGGCCAATATTTTTAGGACAATTAGATATACATATTAGGTACCCCTGAATTTTATTCCATAATTTTTAGGATTATTTTTAGGTAATTTTGATTAGTGAATATTAAGATGATCAGATTAGGGTTTATACACAACTTAGGGGCATTAAAACAATTTCTTTTGGGTTTTTTAGATTGAATTAGGACTTGGGGCATATAGGGTATTAAGGGTAGGTATAGTGGATCCCCTAGAAATAATATTAGAATTTTCCCTGCTATATTAATATTTTTGGTGTATTTTGCAATTGTATGCTTGTTTGGTGTGCCCTTTTGGGGTTTATTTTGTTTGTGTGGGCCTTTTGGGCTTTGCTTGGGGTGTGGGATTGGTTTGAAGAGCATGATGATGGATCCTATTGAAGACAAAGTTGAAGATCAAAACCAAAGGTTGTTGAAGATTGTTTGCTTGCTTGGAGTGGATTGAAGACCCTAGGACATAGGAGCTAGATAGAGCCTTAAAATAGAAAATTTCTTCACAAATATGGATGGCTTCTTTTGCCTCCATTCTTATCTGTGATTAAAAGTCTCTCCTTAATACTCACATCCCTCCTTTGGAAGGATTAGTGACTGTATCTGGGAGATAGAACTTTGAGAGAAACAGTCTGTATTATGTTAACTTTCTGTAGGCCACCTTTGGTGCTCAGCAGACTGTTCAACATCCAAACTCATGTTGTGAACTGTTTATCATCTAGGAAAGCTTGCTTTGAAGAAGCCCTTGAAGATTGAGGATGAAGTTCATTGCCTTGAAGACTGATAGAAGCAGGAGCTTGTGCTGTCAGGTTTTGCTGTTTAGAGCTGCTGGTGCTGTTTAGAGCTGGTGATGTATTGTTTGAGTTTCTTGACTGTATTGTTTGTTAATTGTCCCCTTGAGATTGAGGTGAAGCTGTTTCACTTCGCTCATTGTTTTCTAGGTTCGAGGTTGAGTGGGACTCCCTTGCCTCGCTTGTATTGCTGCATTCATGCATTTTACTGCTTTACTGTATATATGCTGTTTCTTTTCCGTTTATCCCCTTAGGATCTCTGTTTCTCTCTGCGCAAGAGAGAAATATGACAGACATTAGGTTCTCATCCATGCATGACAACATTAGGATAGATTTTGATTCCCTTTTCAACCATAGGTTTTAGAGTTGCTGTCTCTCTTCTTTCTCAAAACAATCAGAAAAATACAATAAAAGGATAAACATCAATAAAAAACAGTTCTTGCGTAAAAGACTGTAAACCAATCAAAAACGTCATTTTTGTCCGCTTGGACCCATAATCAGGAAAACCCTTTTCAGAAGGAGATAAAAAAACAATCAAGACAGACTTGTGTCGTACGTGGCCCGAACTACGTTTGCTCTGATCTTTCATGCTGTTTGAAAGTACGTAGGCATAGGATGCGATATCCTAGCGAGCAACCTTCCCCTCCTTTCCCGTAGGTAGGCGAACTACGTTGACTCTGATTTCTCGTTCCAGACGGGAATACGTAGGCATAAAGTGCGATACTTTGCCGAGTCATTTTATTTTCTCTTAACCTCAGACCTGTAGAATAGATAAAATAACAATCCGTACCAGAAAACAAGCGTGGATCCCGTCGAGTACGACGGACGTGAGGGGTGTAACATCCTAATTTTTCCATACACTAAATAATATATCTAGTTAGATTTGAGATTTTAACAATGCTAGTTATTAAAAATTAAATGTTGAAACTAACACTTATAATAATTAATTTATTAATTAATTACTTTTTATATTTATTACTTTTATTCTTCAATTTGAATATCATCGTTTCATTTTATAAACTAAACTTTGAAATTTAAATTGGTACTTAAAACCCTTAACTTTAAGTTAATTAATTATTCATATTATTATTATCATTATTGTTGTTCTTGTTTTGTTATTATTAATTGATTTTATTTTATTTGAATATTATCATTTTACTCTATAAACCAATTAATAAATAAAATAATCTTAAGACAATAAAAATATCAAATAACTATCCTTTTTACTATTTTTATTATTATTAATATTATTAACATTTTACTTTTTATAAAAGAAATATATATCTCATTTTCTATTAATATCCTACATAATATTATGTCATGAAATCAAGCTCCCATACCTTTGTCATAAATTATTTTCACAAAGTCATACTAGAACACCTAAAGCACTATTGATGAAAGATTAGTAAATATTTGATAGAGACATATTTACTAGCAAGAGTTGAAAAGTTGGAAGGTATGGGCAAAAGATGATAAATTATGTTATTTTAATATTTTACAACTAGTATAAATAGGGGTCTCTTCCACCCCATTTTCATTCATTCAATCACAAATCATCTTTCTTACTTCTTTACTTCTTTCCTTCTCTAATTTCTTCATATAGCAATATTAGTTTTAGTTATCGAAGTTCCCACGATATCGGTTCGTAACCTTTAGAGTATTTTGTGGTAAAAGTTCTTCTAAAGTTTCAAGGGAGTTTTATACGTCAAAGTTCTGCCCAAATCATTTTCATAAGTAATCGGTTCTTGGCAAAGATCGAAGACAACACTTGTGGACTTTCAACAACACTCAACAAAAGGTGGGGGCAAGATTTCGTATACGATTGGGACGGTTAGCGTAAAATAACTTAATATATATGTGTGTAGTGGTGACCTAAGCCCTACTAGCGATAAATAATTAAGGAGAGCCTATTCTCAAATAATGATTTTCACAAATCACTAGGCGAGGTTACGCCGGCCTTAATTAATTATCATAGGAATAATCTTTGACAATTTGGTATTGTATTGTGCTTGCATTATTCGGTTAATTTTATAATTGTTTATTTTATTTATACTTGAATGATTGTGATTGATAGATTAAGGAAATAATCGGTTAATGAGAGAAAAACATTGCTAGATATTAAGTAATTGATCCCCATTAACATAAGGAAAGTTGGATACAATGAGTAGTTATATTTGGTTGGGTTCTGGCTAAGGAAAGACTTGGTCGACTATGCCGTTTACAGTCCACCTCTCTTACCTGGGAAGTTAACCATACAATTACCCATTATACAAACTGAACTTATTATGTAAGGACAAAGATCAAATATGGCAAGACATTGGATGGATTTGGTACTCAACCTAAGTATCTAGATAATAAGTATAACTTGAAAAGTTGATACGATAATTCCCCATTATTAACTTAATACTTATGGCTAAGAGTTGCCACAAGATGAGTGAGTGATCATATAGACTTGCATTAAGGAATGTGTAAGTCCACCGCCGTGCGGTATGGGACGCACGAGGTTGATCAGTCGCCTGCAATCCCGACGGGGATTATTATCTATGCATGCTAGGCAAGACAAGGTTCTTGGCCTGAATTCTCAGGGACGATCGACTTATAACACCTAGGCTCCATGTGAAGTTAGGTGGCGTAGCTCTTGGTAATTGGGAGTACGTTGGTGGCATGTGGTCTAGTGATATCTGATCTTGGTAAATGGGATAGATATCATTGACAGCGTTTAGTGGCCTGAGTCAGCATATAGTTCAGGGATGCATTAGAATAAATAAAGTATATGTAATTGTGGGTATAAGATACGCTTGTTTGTATAAATATGGTTTCCATATATATTATTATTTTACACATTCATTCCCACTTTTAAACTTGTACATGAATCTTAGCCCTGTGTCATTTTTGTTTTGCATTTTGGATTATTTTATGACGATCAGACGATGAGCTCGAATCTTGCGTACTTCCCGACAACTCAGAAGGAAAGGATATGAAGTGACGTGGAGATGTGTTACTATAACATCTAGATTGGGAGCTGTTAGTGTTTTGTCAAACGCTAATCACATCCCTACTACTACAGTCAGTATAAGTGTCAGTCTTGTTGGACTTAGGAGGTCCCTTTTGGTATGCTTTCTTTTTGGTTTCCTTTCTGTACTTTTATTTTATGTTTTATCTATGTGGCAAGGCCGCTAGTCTTAACGGTGTCAAACTCTGTAAAATATATTTGAAGCATATGTATGTGAAACAGTATGTTTTTAAATAATTAAGTATTGTCCTTTAAAAATTTCAAATTTTTCTGTATTTTTATAAGGTTTCATTAGAATTCCACTAATGGGACATAGGCTGTCTCATTTAATGGTATCAGAGCTGGTCGATTCAGCTCGGACCGTAAGTGTCTAGAATTATACTGACTGTATCAAGTTGGATTCCAAACTGGATGATAACTTTTCTTCTGTGCATTGAGTCTTCATCTTGAGAGCCTTCTAGTATAATGGTCTAGGAAACTTATTTAGCACACTTTATTTTTCCTCCCCAACGGTCACAAACCCAACGGTAACGTAACGGACACTTCACAAAATTCACTTTATAAATACTTCACACCCATCCATTATTTTCATATCAATTCCTAAATATTTATCTATACCTTTCAAATGGCTAAATCCTTTCTTTTATTCATCACTCTTCTTGTCATTATTTTGTTTGTTATTGGTATCATCAAGCATGAAGAATTAGGTAAAGATTTCGTAGCAATAATGATAATTATAGTTTTACCACTATTAGTCTTAGCTTGGTTTACAAGTAGAGGTTTTTGAATGAGACATGGTCACGATTTTTGTAATCGTTGTTATTAAATAAATTGATACATTTTTGTTTATACATTAAATGTTGATTATGTTTTCCTGAATTCTAGTTATATTTAAGATATTAATTCAACATTTTAGACACAATTATCCCTTGCCTGTGGGAGACTTGATAAAAATCCTTATCGATGAATCATTCATTGGGATATAAATATACATAATTGTTATGTTCTTTATGTCTTGTGAATGATTGAACCTAATAACTATTCCTTTTCAGGAAGTTATGGTTCAGAACGTCAGAGGTGCGAGGCGTGGTAGGAGTGCTGCTAGAGGCACTACTAGAGGTATACGTAGGAATGCGAGTGATGAAGTTACTCCTGAAGGAGCACCTACCATTCCCATTGGACGAGAAGATCATTCCCAAACTGGAACGAACTCTCAAGCTGACACTCGAGATGTTCGTGAACTTGCTGCAGCTGTGTTAGTTCAAACACAACAAAATGCTCAAATCCTGCAAATCACTCGAGATCATCAACTCTTTCAGCAACAACAAAGGGAAATGGTGCATGAGGATACAGGATTGAACTCGTTTCTGAAAGGAAAACCACCACAGTTTGGTGGTGACTTTAATCCGGAGGGTGCTGAGAAATGGTTGCAAGAAATGGAGAAGATATTTTCTTTCACTCACTGTAGAGAGAATAGAAGGGTTGGTTATGCAACATTCATGCTGACAGGCGATGCTGAAGCTTGGTGGAGAGGAAAGTATAGATTATTGGAAGAGGAAGGAAGAGAAATCAATTGGACCTTGTTCAAAGAAGAATTTTTGGGGAAGTATTTTCCAAAGTTATGTAGGAAAGAGAAGGAGAGAGAATTTCAGAATCTACGTCAAGGTGTGATGACGGTGGGAGAATATACTAGGAAGTTTGAATCCTTGCTAAAGTATTCTGAGTTTTACCGCTTGCATCCAAGGGAAGAATGGATGTGTGAAAAGTATCAAGATGGATTGAAATATGATATCCAGAGGGCAGTTTTACCTCTGCATATTATGCGCTTTGGTGAGCTAGTAGAAAGGTGTCTGGAGTTGGAAGGGATTGACAATAGGAAGAATCAATATGGATCAGGAGGATCAACCCAAAACAACAATCACAAGGGCCACTTTAACCGAGGCCACGGAGGAAGAATCCAACGAGGGGGTAGGCCATATCAAAGGCCTACACCTTATCATAACCAGGATTCTAGAAGGTTAATGTTCAAGTGTTACAGCTGTGGAGGGGCACATCTTAACAAAGATTGTCCAAATAGAAATATTGGAACTTGTTTTCGCTGTGGTCAGAAAGGCCACTTTCTCAAAGATTGTCCCCAAGGACAAAGTCAACCAACAGGCCAGAGGAGCGGCCTAATAAACAATAACAACATAGGGAGAGCAAGAAATGGAGGCCCAAGTGTTGGTCAGAGACCTCAGAATCAAAATAAGCCAACCACAGGAAGAGTATTTACAATTAGAGGAGCTGAGATCTCAAAGTCAGCTGGGTTAATTCAAGGTATGTGTTTAATTGGAGATAAGTTGGTATCAGTTTTATTCGATTCAGGAGCTACACATTCTTTTATATCTACCTCTTGTGCTGAATTTTTGGGATTCGAAATTGTTGATCACGATTATAAGTTGACTATCACAACTCCCTCGGGAGAAAGAATGGTAACTTATTCAGTCTGTGTAGACTGTCCAATAATCTTAGAAAATAGAAGATTCTTAGTAGATCTTGTGGTACTCCCGCTACAAGACCTAGATGTCATCTTAGGAATGGATTGGTTATCAGCCAACGATGTCAACTTGAGATGCAAGGAGAAAATTTTTACATTTGGAGAAGATAGTGGAGAAATCAGCAAAGCTGAAACCCTCACTCAAAGTTTTATGATGCTATTCTCCATGTCAGTAGGAGAAACCCCTAGTGTGGAAAATTTTCCCGTAGTCTGTGAATTCCCGGAAGTCTTTCCAGAAGAAGTTCCAGGTTTACCACCGGTTAGGGAAGTGGAATTTTCTATAGACTTGGTTCCAGGAACTGGACCAATTTCTATATCTCCTTATCGAATGTCACCCTCAGAGCTTGCGGAGTTAAAGAAACAATTAGACGAGATGTTAGAGAAAGAATTTATTAGACCAAGTGTATCGCCATGGGGAGCTCCAATCTTGTTTGTGAAGAAGAAGGATGGTTCTTCTAGACTTTGTGTGGATTACAGACAACTCAATAAAGCCACTGTGAAAAACAAGTATCCTTTGCCTAGAATCGACGACTTGATGGATCAGTTAAAAGGAGCATCAGTATTCTCAAAGATTGACTTGAAGTCTGGATATCATCAGATCAGGGTGAAGGAAGATGATATTCCAAAAACAGCTTTTAGATCCCGTTATGGACACTATGAGTACTTAGTTATGCCATTTGGTTTGACTAATGCTCCAGCAGTATTCATGGATTACATGAATAGGATCTTTAGGTCATACTTAGATCAATTTGTTGTAGTTTTCATTGATGACATTCTGATTTATTCCAAGAATGAGGTAGAGCACAGAGAACATTTGAGAATTGTGCTACAGATATTAAAGGACCTTCAATTGTACGCGAAATTCTCGAAATGTGAATTTTGGTTGAAGGAGGTACAATTTCTTGGTCATGTAATTAGTAAAGAAGGTATTGCAGTAGACCCAAGTAAAGTCGAAGCAATAACAAAGTGGGAGAGTCCAAAGAATGTTGGCGAGATTCGAAGTTTTCTTGGACTAGCTGGATATTATCGGAGGTTCATTGAAGGATTTTCAAAGATCGCTTTGCCCATGACTCAGTTAACGAGGAAAGGTAAAAACTTTGAATGGACTAAAGAGTGTGAAGAAAGTTTTCAGAAGCTAAAGGAAAGATTGACTTCATCACCAATACTCATCTTACCAGACCCATTAGGAAATTTTGATGTGTATTGTGATGCGTCATATCAAGGTCTTGGGTGTGTGTTGATGCAAGAAAGGAAAGTGATAGCTTATGCATCAAGACAATTGAAGGTGCATGAGAGGAACTACCCAACTCACGACCTAGAGTTAGCGGCAATTGTGTTTGCCTTAAAGATTTGGAGGCATTATCTTTATGGATCAAAGTTCACTGTGTTAAGTGATCACAAAAGCCTGAAGCATTTATTTGATCAGAAAGATTTAAACATGAGACAAAGGCGCTGGATGGAATTCTTGAAGGACTATGATTTTGAGTTGCAATATCATCCCGGAAAGGCCAATGTTGTAGCAGACGCTTTGAGTCGAAAGAAACTTCATGTATCTGCAATGATGTTGAAGGAAGAAGAGTTGATTGACAAATTCGTGGATTTAAACTTAGGAGTACATCACAATGAAGGAAGTATATTCATAGGCGCTATTGTCGTGTCTAATGAATTTCTGAAATGGATCAAAGATGAACAACAACTTGATGACCGTCTAGTGAGCATAAAGGAAAATATAAGAAATGGTCAAAATGGAGAGTTTAACATAAGGAGTGATGGAATCCTAAGGTTTAAAGAAAGGTTGTGTGTACCTCAAAATCAGGATATTCAAAAGTTGATTTTGGAAGAGGGCCACAAAAGTAAGTTGAGTTTTCATCCAGGAGCCACAAAGATGTATCAAGACTTGAAGAAAATGTTTTGGTGGGTTGGAATGAAGAGACATATAGCAGAATATGTTCAAAGTTGCTTGGTATGTCAGAAGGCAAAGATTGAACATCAGAAGCCAGCCGGATTGCTACAACCTTTAGATATTCCAGAGTGGAAGTGGGACGGAATAGCCATGGATTTTGTAACCGCTTTGCCTAAGACTCAGAAACAACATGATGCAATTTGGGTGATCATTGATAGGTTGACAAAGAGTGCACATTTCATTCCCATCAACCAGACGTTTAAATTAGAGAGACTAGCTCAGGTATATGTAAAGGAGATTGTTAGATTGCATGGAATACCTTCAAGTATAGTCAGTGATAGAGATCCCAGATTCACATCAAATTTTTGGCATCAGTTGCATTTAGAGTTAGGAACAAAACTGAGGTTAAGTTCAGCTTATCATCCCCAAACGGATGGCCAGTCTGAGAGGACGATTCAATCGTTAGAGGATTTGTTGAGAGCTTGTGCTCTTGAACACAAAGGAAGTTGGGACGAGTTCTTACCATTGATTGAGTTTACTTACAACAATAGTTTTCACTCAAGTATCGGCATGGCTCCATATGAAGCATTATACGGAAGAAAGTGTCGTACACCTTTATGTTGGTATGAGGTTGGAGAAAATAAAATATTGGGTTCAGAATTCGTGCAACAAACGACAGATCAGGTTAAACTTATTAGAGAAAAAATGAAGGCAGCACAGGACCGTCAAAAGAGTTATAATGATAAGAGGAGAAGACCTTTGGAGTTCGAGGCAGGAGATCACGTGTTCATTAGGGTAACTCCTAGGGCGGGAATTGCACGAGCAATCAAAACTAGGAAGTTAACACCAAGGTTTATCGGGCCTTTTCAAATTCTACGGCGGATTGGACCTGTAGCGTATCACATTGCTTTGCCGCCAAACTTGTCTAATCTTCATGATGTATTTCATGTATCACAACTGAGGAAGTATTATCCGGACCCTTCACATGTCATTGAGCCTGAAACTGTGGAACTTAGAGATAATTTGGAATATGAGGCTATACCTGTCAAGATCTTAGATCATCGTATTAAAGAACTTCGTGGAAAGCAAATACCATTGGTTAGAGTCGTGTGGGATGATGTAACTGGTGATTCTACTTGGGAAAGAGAAGAAGACATGCGTCAGAAGTATCCACATATGTTTTAGGTACGCTAAATTTCGAGGACGAAATTTCTTTTAAGGGGGGTGGTAATGTAACATCCTAATTTTTCCATACACTAAATAATATATCTAGTTAGATTTGAGATTTTAACAATGCTAGTTATTAAAAATTAAATGTTGAAACTAACACTTATAATAATTAATTTATTAATTAATTACTTTTTATATTTATTACTTTTATTCTTCAATTTGAATATCATCGTTTCATTTTATAAACTAAACTTTGAAATTTAAATTGGTACTTAAAACCCTTAACTTTAAGTTAATTAATTATTCATATTATTATTATCATTATTGTTGTTCTTGTTTTGTTATTATTAATTGATTTTATTTTATTTGAATATTATCATTTTACTCTATAAACCAATTAATAAATAAAATAATCTTAAGACAATAAAAATATCAAATAACTATCCTTTTTACTATTTTTATTATTATTAATATTATTAACATTTTACTTTTTATAAAAGAAATATATATCTCATTTTCTATTAATATCCTACATAATATTATGTCATGAAATCAAGCTCCCATACCTTTGTCATAAATTATTTTCACAAAGTCATACTAGAACACCTAAAGCACTATTGATGAAAGATTAGTAAATATTTGATAGAGACATATTTACTAGCAAGAGTTGAAAAGTTGGAAGGTATGGGCAAAAGATGATAAATTATGTTATTTTAATATTTTACAACTAGTATAAATAGGGGTCTCTTCCACCCCATTTTCATTCATTCAATCACAAATCATCTTTCTTACTTCTTTACTTCTTTCCTTCTCTAATTTCTTCATATAGCAATATTAGTTTTAGTTATCGAAGTTCCCACGATATCGGTTCGTAACCTTTAGAGTATTTTGTGGTAAAAGTTCTTCTAAAGTTTCAAGGGAGTTTTATACGTCAAAGTTCTGCCCAAATCATTTTCATAAGTAATCGGTTCTTGGCAAAGATCGAAGACAACACTTGTGGACTTTCAACAACACTCAACAAAAGGTGGGGGCAAGATTTCGTATACGATTGGGACGGTTAGCGTAAAATAACTTAATATATATGTGTGTAGTGGTGACCTAAGCCCTACTAGCGATAAATAATTAAGGAGAGCCTATTCTCAAATAATGATTTTCACAAATCACTAGGCGAGGTTACGCCGGCCTTAATTAATTATCATAGGAATAATCTTTGACAATTTGGTATTGTATTGTGCTTGCATTATTCGGTTAATTTTATAATTGTTTATTTTATTTATACTTGAATGATTGTGATTGATAGATTAAGGAAATAATCGGTTAATGAGAGAAAAACATTGCTAGATATTAAGTAATTGATCCCCATTAACATAAGGAAAGTTGGATACAATGAGTAGTTATATTTGGTTGGGTTCTGGCTAAGGAAAGACTTGGTCGACTATGCCGTTTACAGTCCACCTCTCTTACCTGGGAAGTTAACCATACAATTACCCATTATACAAACTGAACTTATTATGTAAGGACAAAGATCAAATATGGCAAGACATTGGATGGATTTGGTACTCAACCTAAGTATCTAGATAATAAGTATAACTTGAAAAGTTGATACGATAATTCCCCATTATTAACTTAATACTTATGGCTAAGAGTTGCCACAAGATGAGTGAGTGATCATATAGACTTGCATTAAGGAATGTGTAAGTCCACCGCCGTGCGGTATGGGACGCACGAGGTTGATCAGTCGCCTGCAATCCCGACGGGGATTATTATCTATGCATGCTAGGCAAGACAAGGTTCTTGGCCTGAATTCTCAGGGACGATCGACTTATAACACCTAGGCTCCATGTGAAGTTAGGTGGCGTAGCTCTTGGTAATTGGGAGTACGTTGGTGGCATGTGGTCTAGTGATATCTGATCTTGGTAAATGGGATAGATATCATTGACAGCGTTTAGTGGCCTGAGTCAGCATATAGTTCAGGGATGCATTAGAATAAATAAAGTATATGTAATTGTGGGTATAAGATACGCTTGTTTGTATAAATATGGTTTCCATATATATTATTATTTTACACATTCATTCCCACTTTTAAACTTGTACATGAATCTTAGCCCTGTGTCATTTTTGTTTTGCATTTTGGATTATTTTATGACGATCAGACGATGAGCTCGAATCTTGCGTACTTCCCGACAACTCAGAAGGAAAGGATATGAAGTGACGTGGAGATGTGTTACTATAACATCTAGATTGGGAGCTGTTAGTGTTTTGTCAAACGCTAATCACATCCCTACTACTACAGTCAGTATAAGTGTCAGTCTTGTTGGACTTAGGAGGTCCCTTTTGGTATGCTTTCTTTTTGGTTTCCTTTCTGTACTTTTATTTTATGTTTTATCTATGTGGCAAGGCCGCTAGTCTTAACGGTGTCAAACTCTGTAAAATATATTTGAAGCATATGTATGTGAAACAGTATGTTTTTAAATAATTAAGTATTGTCCTTTAAAAATTTCAAATTTTTCTGTATTTTTATAAGGTTTCATTAGAATTCCACTAATGGGACATAGGCTGTCTCAAGGGGTGCTAATACCTTCCCCTTGCGTAACCGACTCCCGAATCCAGGATTTGGTTGCGATGACCATTCCTTTCCCGTCTTTGCGGTAGGTTTACTTTGAGCGTTTCCTTTCCCTTCGTTGGGATAAATAACGCACGGTGGCGACTCTTCTGTTCAGCCGACGCCGATTTTCGCAGTAGCGACAGCTGGTGACTCTGCTGGGGACTCCAACGGTTCCCTATGCGAGTCAATCCTAGCGCTTGTTTTCCCGTTGAGGATTTTGTATGGATTTACTTTTCAGTCATTTACTTTCAGCACTATTTTATTGTGATTATTGTTGTGGGTATGAGGGGGTTCTGTGATTGAGAGATAAGTCGGACCTGGGCTTGAGTGCACCTAGAATTAGAGTGGAAATTAGTGGGCGCGTGCTTGCTTTGCAAGCACTAGTGTCTCATGAAATCCACGCTCGGACGAGGTTCTTCTGGTTGACTTCTTTTTCAACCCTTTGGGTTGAGGGGGTTGTTGGTTAGTTGGATTGTCGACTCCGGGGACCGATCATTTGGAAGTTGGCTAAGTGAGGCCTCTTCAGGACATGATGATGCCACACCTTCTGGGTATCGTATCATCAGTTTTAAAAGTCTATGACGCCGACGACCGCATAGGATGCCGTACCTTGTGTCAGTTGTTAGGACACCTACCTGTGAGAGGGGTTGGGCATGCAGGTAACTTGACCTCCAGAATACCGGTTATCTTAATTGAGATCCAGGGGTGTTGATATTTGAGGATGGCATTATTGGGTCTGTCAGAGACCAGGTTGGAGCATCGTGGATGATCTTGAGCAGTTTAAGAGTCTGTTTGAGGCCAAAGTTGTGAATTGAACTTCTCAGCCAGGGGCTTGTGATCCCTTGTTGCATTGCTTGCATATTGCATTGTTTGCATCATCATGTGCATATCATTAACGTGTGTCTGTGCTGTAGGTGCATTTTTATACTTTCTGATTCTAGTGCTCCGGACTTCCATCTGTTATTATGAGTATTGTGAAGAAGACCGTCGCGTACAAGTTGCCTACTCCCGATGTTTCTTCGCTACTTGGTTTGATATCTCTAGCTGATGATGAGGTGAAGAGAAGCTTCAGGAAGAGTTATGGGAAACTACTCAGGCTGGTCTATAAACCCTCCGGGCATGAGCGTAACAGATTGTATGCGCTGATGCAGTTCTATGATCCCCCGCTGAGGTGTTTTACTTTCCCTGACTTCATTTTGGCTCCGACCATGGAGGAATATGCTGAGATCTTGGAATTGACTATCCAGAACAAGGTGCCCTTCATTCATATGGGTGCTGAGCCCAAGCTGGAGGATTTGGCTTTTGCTTTGCACTTAGACCCCTGAGAACTGCTGTTAACCTCGTGGAATGGAGTTTCTGGTTTTTCTCTCAAGTTCTTAGTTGGAAAAGCACAAGAGTACGCCAAGAGTGGTTGTTGGGTTGTGTTTAATGCTATCCTTGCTTTGTGTATCTATGGCATTGTGTTGTTCCCTAATATGCCTGACTTCGTCGATTTGGATGCATTCTATATATTTGCTTCAGGCAATCCTGTGCCCACCCTGATTGGAGACTTCTATCACTCACTGCATTATAAGAATGAGAATAGGAGGGGCAAGAACGTCTCTTGTTGTGTGCCTTTGCTGTATATGTGGTTTGAGAGTCATCTGCCCAAGAAGGGTATTTTTGCTGAGTCTGCAGCTACGGTGGATTGGTCTGAGCATCTGATGGGACTTTCTTCAGGAGATGTTGTCTGGTTCGACAGAGCTTTATTGGGATCTGATATTATCTACAGCTGTGCCGGATATCCCAATGTTCCTCTGATTGGGAGGAAAGGGTGCATCAACTACAATCCATCATTATTGATTAGGCAATTCGGTTATGCCCTGAAAAACCCGCCAAAGGAGGAAGAAATACATGAATCTCTGTATTTCACCGGTAACTTGAGTGAGGAATTATTGGCCAAGCTTCAGCACGCTTGGAATCATATCTGCAGAAGAGGGAAACCATTGCTAGGCAAGAATGATTGTCAGGCCTACCCGCCGTACAAGGTGTGGATCCAGGAGAGGGTAAGACAGGTACATATGCCTTTTCCAGCAGTATCACGTCCTGTTCCCATCCCAGTGGAAGAACCAACTACTATAGCTGTTGAGCTCTATGAGTGAGTCGTGAAAGAAAAAAAGGACTTGATAAAGATCAATGAAGAGTTAGAAAAGGAACTGGCTCAGATGCGGAGTGAGAAGAACAAGGCTGTGCATTCTTTCCAACAGCAGACTGAGTTAGTAAACAGGCTAGGTGCTGAACTGACCGAAGAGAAAAAGAAGCGTGAACGCCTGGGGAAAGAATTCAGAAGCTCTCATGATATGTTAGAGTCCAAGAAGAAGGCACTCGATGCCGCCCACCGGGAAATCTCTTCTTGCAACAAAACATGGAATGCTACGCTAACCAACAACAAAAAGAAGGAAGACAAATTGAAGCAGCAAATTTCTGAACTCGAAGATCAGTTGAAGGATAGCAATAAAAATTATGAAGAGGAGGTGATGGCAAGATATAGTCTTCATAACTCATTGAACAAAGCCATTGAATGCAAGAAGGAGGCTGTGTCTCAGAAACGGAAGCTAGAGGATCGCTTCGGAGAAGGGGCACGTGAGGAATCTGCTGGTGATTTACGACGTGTTCTCAAGCGAAGAGATCTACTTGTTGAGGGTTTGCTTACCCGACCAAATCATCTAGAGACTAAGAAGTTATTAGAGGAGTACCAGGCGTATGGTCGCACTTGACTATTTCATGTATTAATGTGTATGCTTTATTTGCATTGTGCTGGCCATCACCAGGATTGTTGGTTGAGGTCGTGCCTTCTTATTGTACGCTCATTGATATTGTATTCCTGACTTGGTGGGTTTCTCTGCAATGTATGAGGTGTTTTCTATGATTCGGCTCCAAATTTCGTATTGCTGTCACTGTCACCACACCGACACATTAGCACTAGAATTGGGGAGTGATATTCCCTAATGCACAGACACATGTCGCATTTGCATACACATTCATATTGCATTACAGGTGATTATTGAATTGTATCTCATTTCCTGCACCGTACAGGTCTTTTCAGGATTGAAAGACAACGCCCGCACCGATACTCCACTCGTACCAACTGCAAAAGAGTTATGGATCAGATGCAGAATGAAATGCAGGACATGCGTGAGAAGCTGGCGCTATTCATGCAGACAATGGAGACCATTGTGAAAGGCCAAGAAAACTTGCAAGCTTTGGTGCAGCCTTTGCTAGTGAGAAATGTTGGGCACGGAAATGAAGACCACAATTCTGTGCGTGTTGACACCATTCACGGGGATGGTACTCCTACACCGGTAGCTCCACCTGTGACGAACATACCTGCTGTGAATGTGAACAATGGCACTGACGCCGGGAACGGTAATACAGGAATCGGTAATGAGACGGTCATCAACAATGTTGGATTCGGAGATGCTAATCTGGGCGGTGCTAATCTGGGGCATCCAGTCACGATCAGAAGACTCTCAGGAGATTGGCTGGTAATTTCTATCTGAATCCGGACGGTGTCCTATACAAGAGAAATCACGACTTGGTGCTACTACGTTGTGTAGACGAGAAAGAGGCGAAGTTGCTCATGGAGGAAATACATGAGGGTACATTTGGTACACATGCTGGTGGGCATGCTATGACGAGGAAGCTGCTGCGGGCAGGTTATTACTGGCTAACTATGGAAACCGATTGTTTCAAGTTTGCGAAGAGGTGTCATAAGTGCCAGATCTATGCAGATAAGATCCATGTGCCTCCGAGTCCTCTGAACGTGATGTCGTCACCGTGGCCATTCTCAATATGGGGAATCGACATGATTGGAAAGATCGAGCCGACGACATCTAACGGACACCGGTTCATTTTGGTAGCAATTGATTATTTTACCAAGTGGGTAGAAGCGGCATCATATGCAAATGTGACCAAGCAGGTGGTAGCCAGGTTTATCAAATGAGATATCATTTGCAGATATGGAATCCCCGAGCGGATTATTACCGACAACGGTTCGAACTTAAATAACAAGATGATGAAGGAGCTGTGTCAGAGTTTTAAGATCGAGCATCACAACTCTTCTCCTTATCGACCCAAGATGAATGGCGCTGTTGAAGCGGCCAATAAGAACATAAAGAAGATTTTTCAGAAGATGGTGGTGACCTATAAGGACTGGCATGAGATGCTACCTTTCGTTTTGCACGGTTATCGTACGACGGTACGCACATCAACCGGGGCCACCCCGTTCTCGTTGGTATACGGAATGGAAGCAGTGTTACCACTGGAGGTTGAGATTCCTTCCCTGAGGGTATTACGAGATGTCCAACTGGACGAGGCAGAATGGGTGAAAGACAGGTTGAACCAACTGAGTTTAATGGATGAGAAGAGGTTAGCTTCTCTAGCATATGGTCGGTTGTACCAGAGCCGAATGAAGAAAGCGTATGATAAGAAGATACATCCTCAGAGCTTTCAGACGGGCGACCTTGTGTTGAAAAGGATTCTCCCGCCACAGGCAGATCACAGGGGCAAGTGGACCCCCAACTACGAAGGGCCATACGTCGTCAGAAAAGTCTTTTCAGGAGGAGCTTTATTGTTGTCCACCATGGACGGTGAAGACTTTACGTCGCCTGTGAATTCAGACGCAGTTAAAAAATACTTTGCTTGAAATTGACCCGCTGGACAAAAAAAAAAGAGAGTCTAGGCAAAAATGGGGCATCCTGGCGAGGCAAAAACAGAATGAAAGGTTCGGGCAAAAATTAGGGATAAAATTGAAAAAAATGTGTACACCTGCGAAGTTGAAAACCTACACTGGGCGGCTTCGGCAAAAAAGGGTATCCCGGTGAACTGAAAACCCGTAAAGGACGGTTCACGCAAAAGTTAGGGATTTGAAGAGCAAATGACTGCGTCCGAATTTGATACTGCGGTGCACAGTGGTGCGGGAGAATATACCTGAGAGGTCGATTATCAGATACAATCTCTTCAGAAGTTTGAATACCGGGAAAGCGTTAAAGTCAGGCGAGTCATAGGAGGATCAGCTCATGATGTTCGTCTGCATCACGTCGCCGACATGTGTGCAAATTTGATTTGTTACTGTATATATGCTTCTTGTGCATACTTGTATATTTGTTGTGCGTAGCTTCCTCTTTTCAGGAGTTACATCCAGTGTACAAAACTCTGCCCATTCAGGGGCCCAATCAATAAAACATGTTATTCAGTATTTGATGCTTGTTCTTTACTGTTTTGTACATGACAAACGCCAATGTTTAATAAAACTAGCAAGTGTATAACATCGTTGGCCCTTGCCTATAATTGCTAAAACTTTGAATTGACTGGAAATGATGTCACTAACACTAACCTGAATAGATTTGTTTGTATAGACTTGTCTTGTCTCGTTTGTGGGGTTGCAGGGTTCTTGACCATACGAAGTGGACGATCAGAAGATTGTAGTCCTAACCAGAAGCTCGTAACAAAAAGACTTGACCATTATGTGAAGTGAATCCCCATGCAGGTCGCGACAATGTTCCTTACTGAAGAAGGATCAAATTCCCCAGCTAGTCGCAGCTTATCCGAAGGACATTCTCCAGCAGGGTCGTTTACCCTCAACAGAATTGACGATTTCAAGATCGAAGGCTGTATTCAGACAGTGTGGTGTCCCCCGAAAGGATTCCCCATCCCGAGCATAGTGGTTTAACCTCAGAAGACTAATAGTTCCAAACTTGTGAGCTGTACTCAGACAGTCTACTCTCCCCAGCAGAGATTCCCTTCCCAGTAGGGTCATTTATTCTTCCCAACGGAGTCAGTTGATTTTCCCCAAGAAAGTCGTTTCGTCTTTTCAGCAAGGGTTCTCTTTCCTCCCAGTGGAAATCAAAGGTTAAAGCTCTCCCCGACAGAGTTGGTTGTGTGTCCTGGCATTTATTTTGCTGGAATACTTTGTGATACCCGTTCACTCCCTAGCAGGGTGATATTTGTCCTCGACGGCCAAGATTGAGGAAGCAAGCTTGTTAGAGCTATCCCAGCAGTTCGAGCCTGCATTTGCATTGGCATATAGTGTCATATTTGCATCTACCAAATGAAAAACGCGTAGCATTTCTGTCGCGGTGAAATTTGGATACCAAACTATTGATTAGTTTGAATCTTTAATTCATTTTGCAACCGAACTTTGATTTGTCCAAAGGAAGGGATAAAGATCGAAATTCCCACAATGCAATGCAAATGCAAGCTAGAGAGTTTTAGGTTCGGGGGTTGGTTAAACTTAGGGAAGGTACTAGCATCCTAAGTTTCTGTAGTACTCTACAGGAACCTCTTGTTTTATATTTGTTTATTGCTATGTGTTTATCTGCTTAAGGATGAAAGACCTAGTGGTTTATATCTAAGTATACTCGATAAGATGTCGCATCTTATGCCTACATATCCTTACGGGAGTGGAATCAGAGTACTTGTAGTTCACCCTAAAGGGTTAGAGGAGTTCTTTGACTGTGGTCAAAGTTCCTACGGGTTTAGGGTAGTTGTTTTGATTGGGTTTAGGAGAAGAGACGAGTCTTCATGTTAAGGGAGAGATAACCACCACAAGTGTAAAGGGGGTCGTAGGAAATGGTCTTTGCATCGTCTTAAGAAAAGGGCTTAAGTACTCGGATGGTCGCCAAGTATGCCTTTATCGCTCTTAAGGCAAAGTTCCTACATGTTTGATTGTATTGTTGTGGGGGTGGAGATTATATCTCACTTAAGATGATTAACATCTATTCTCTATTTGTGTTTGAAAAGTTTGTATTGTTGATTGTTTTTTTTTTGTCTAAGTTGTAAAGATAAAAGACAAGGTCCTTCCTATGGGGTAGGATCTATCCTAAGCGATCAACTTGAGTGGGATCAAGGATCGAGGGGATTATGATGCAAATGATGTGCAACTACAGACAACGTTGAATTATGTGTAGGTTTTTCCTTTGGACGGATGCGATGCAATAATATAAATACGATAATGTAAATTGCAATAAGTAAATTGCGGAAATGTAAACCATACACGTACGCATGAAAGCGCTGAGGTGCAGGTGAAAGTGAATGTGTCGTGAAGTGGTTGCACGATTGATTTTATATTCTGCGCTGTTGGTTGATTTTAACTGGTCGATTTGATTTTAGTTTTGAATTAAAAAAAAAGTTGATTTGATTTTAGTTTTGTCTATTTAAATTAATCATATTTTCCTAAAAGAAAAGGTTTTAAGTAAGAATTTAATATATTAAAATAAGAGGTTTTATTATTATTACTACCAAATGTCATTTATAAAAAACTTATTATAAAGGTTTATTAAAATTGTAAAGATTGATTTTTATTAATAAAATAAGTAGATCATGAAATGAATTTAATAAAATGGTTCTAATATAATTAATTATAAAATATTTTTATTATATTATAGATTTATTAAAAAACAAAGACTTTTAATTATTATAAAAAAGCTAACAAGTAAATTGATTAAAAAAGGGGGTTTGCTGTAATTTATTTAAAACAAACAGGCATATTATGTTAATTAAAAAAAAAGGGTTTATTAGTTTGATTCTTAAAAAGGTTGATTAAGGTGTTAATTGGTGATTAGGGGGTGATTATGTGGGTGTGTGTGTGGTTAGTGGCGTGTGTTGTGATAATTGGCAGATTACAAATAAACAAAACAATGAAAGAAAAAAAGAAAAAAAAAACGCGATGAACCCTAAATCGGTTTCCCCTTCTCCCTCGACGTCATTCTCGTTTCAATCTCCGACTGTCCCTCTCTCCTTCGTCTCAATCATACCTCTTCCATTTCTTTCGCTCTATTCAACCTGCAACAACAATAACACGGTCAACATATTCAGAAATTTTGTGAAGGGTAAAGTTTTACCGAAGATAACAGCGGCGGTGAAAGGAGTTCTTCATCGGCGGAAAGGATTCGCGGCGGTGGAAAGGATTCGTGATGGTGGAAAGGATTCTTTGATGACTTCGATTTGCGGCGGCCGGGGAATGCTTCGGGGGCGGCTTGAGGAGATAAGTTTCCCCCTTTTTGAGTTTATCGGTTTTCTAGGTTTTTTTGGTTTATGAAATTTGGTTTCTTGTGATGATGTTCGATCCGTCCTCTCTCCGTTCATTTCCTTCGCTCTTATATAGACTTCAACTTGGGATTTCCACTGAATTTGATTAAAATCAAATTAATTGTGGATTTGGACCTTCTATTTTTGTTTTAGCTGAGATTGGCAATCTTTCCTTTTCCATCTGATTCTGTTTAATTTCCGTTAAATGAAAAATCAAACTCTGATATTGTGTGTTAATTGCAATAATACGGATATTCCCCACGGTATATTCTTTGATTTGATTTGCTAATCCTGGTTTTGCGTTTCATGGCAGGTGTGGATAGTGGCTCGTTTTTTGCAACTGGTTTCCTATGGCGTGCAGGTGCTTCTTGAATGTACGACCTTATCTTAGCATTGCTCAGAGCAGTAGGCAAAGCTTCCAATGAAGTTAGCGCACATAGCAGATTCCTGATTAATACCGAAAGGGGTGTATCGTTGGATATAGGCTTCATCAGTAGACATGCTCAACAAATCATTAGACAGCGCTCTGAGATTCTTCAAAATATCAGTCAATCCTTTCTCAGAATCATGTAATTCTGGTGCCAGGTATTTTGCTTTAATATGCTCCGCCATATTATGAACAAAGTCTTCGTCGAGTTTGCACTTTCTAGCTTCTGATGATGTAGGAGATTGTTGAGTAATTGTGGCCTTGTACAGGATGTTTTCTCTTGGTTGATGGTGCGTATCATGGCGGGTATTGTTCCACAATTTTGCTGAATCCACTTTCAATTCTACGAATTTCAACAGGTTTAAGTTCTCCGATGAACTTGCTTTGATTTGCCTTGTAATTCGTGAATCTGCAGCGTGTAAAAGCAATGTTACGATATGGTAGTTTACTTCGGATGCTCGCACTTGGGGCTAGGGAGTCCTTGGTAGCAAATATCCTTGATTCCTCTCTGGTGGGCTTTAGTGGTGAAGATAGATTGCTTTCTCAATCTTGAGTTCTAGATGGCATTGTGTTACTAACATCTTCTTCTCGTTTTGCAGCAATAACGTTTTGATGGCTGGGTGCAATCATGTGCGAATTGCTTCGAAACCGCTGACGTGAGTACTATAGAGATTGCTGCCATGGTATGCCTACTTGGAATTGGCTGTGTGAAATATTGCAGGTTATCTCTAGTGATTGTTCTGATAAT
Organism: Lathyrus sativus; assembly: GCA_963859935.3. NCBI lineage: Eukaryota > Viridiplantae > Streptophyta > Magnoliopsida > Fabales > Fabaceae > Lathyrus > Lathyrus sativus. The sequence continues at coordinate 326,279,382 of OZ012740.1, forward strand.
TTGTGGTGAGTTTGGATGGGTTACAACAAGGTGGTTGTTATGAACCTGTAGTGACAGCATGAACAACCTACGTGAGTTTGCGGTTTGTATTGGGACTTCACTGCCATGGCTTTTGACAGAAGGAGCAAGATTCAGGTGTAGCATAAACATGGTACGAGTCTTTGATAGATAAATCATAATCAATAGCATGATGTCTTGAATGAAATATGGAGATGTTAATTGATGTGGTTGTTTCATTGTAACAGGTAGTATTCTCCGGTGGCTCCGTTTAGTTTATGTTCAGGCTGCACTATCAACCTGTTCATGCTCAGGATTTCCTTCTAATTCAATTGCAGGGAGGAAGTTTATGCTGATAGCCAAACAAAGGATGGTAAAGATTTAGGCCAACGGTTGCGAGAGATTTTGATGAAGGAAGAGAAGGCCACGACAAGCAATTACGGATGAACTCATGCAAATAAGGATAAAGATGACGGCTGGTGCAGCGAGAGTACCGTGGCCGGCATTAGTACATGTTTGATCCTTTTATTCTGATTGTACTTTAAAGCGTCGGCAAGGCCTTTGGATGGAGCTATGACCTGTTTGTTATGAAGATCCTCACCCAATCATGTGTTTTTGCCGGTGTTCGACGCGGAGAATTCATGGCCAAGTATGATCCTTTAAGATAGAATTGCTGGAAACAAGAGATTTATTCATATACTCGGTCCCGACGATGCCGGCAGAAGCTTTGAAGATTAGGGGAAGTGACATTGCAGCTTGTTTTCCTTTATCATTTTAGAGTTGATTTGGCTTCCATTAGGATCTTCTCCTTTTATCTCTTTTGGAACAACTTTCAACAATTATGTAGGGTCATGGACCATTTTACAAGATGCTTTGTAAAGTTTCTTCTTGTAATATATGCATATTGTCACTGCGAGACCTGGTATTTATTTGTAAATTCTTAAATCGTAACTCTTAAATCATAACCAGATGGTTTCAAAAGACAACTTTAGTTTTGAATTTCTTCCACCCGCCATAGTGGTATTGTTAGGGAAAAGTAACTAAGTCCATAACAGGAAGGAAGTGGCATAAGTAACATGGGAGCTAATGTTGCAGAGTTAACACCACGTGCGTAATCTGGCTCAATTGATTGCAAATAAAGAAATTGGATAAAGTCCTTCAATGAGCTAAACTTGATTGTTTGTATCTGAACTTGAATATGTGTCTTAAACCCATAATGAATGTGATTTATGCACTTGAAAACATCCACACTTGAAATTAACTTGAGCAACGAACGTGTAAACCTTGAAAAATACTTAGAATGGATTTGAGTTTACGGCTTCCGCTTGCGATTTGTAACTATTGCAATATGCACGAGTTGGTTAGTCGCATAAATATTAAATTTTAAAATAAAGTCAAATAATAACTATAAAACGCAAGAAGGGGTGAAATCTTATGGTCAAAAATTAGGGTGCAACAGATGCCCCTATTTAAGTTACTCCTATTCGGAGATATGGAGATCGAAATCTCCGTCTCGACGAGATAGGAGGGACTTAAATACAAACATTGTACGAATTTTTGGCCATAAGAAGCCACCGAATGCAAATGATATGCAATGATATGAGAATGCAAGACAGTGAGTTCTGTGGTGAAATGGTGCCACATGGAGAAACTAGACACGACACACGGGAAAACCAACAGGCTCGACAAAAGGAGACTCCACGGGGACAGGAGACAACCAACACTAAGGAATCTCCAGAAGTATAACAATACCTCACACACCGGGGATATGGTAATGGGAAAGAAGCTTCTAGTCGAAAGATATGCTTATTATCATAAAGTTGTGGTTGGTAATAATCCTAATGAATTGAGTCGATGGTTCAGTTTTATTCGTATTCTTCCTTTTCTTTCTGTGTTTTTTTTTGTCTTTTGTTTTGGAACTCAACTTGAGATGGTGAAATGTATAACTTCCCCGAGCGTTATGATAAGGGTACCACGAGCCGGTCTCAGTCTTTGCTTGAAATGTCAAAATCTTGTAGGTGGTAGAATCACTGTAGATGTAAATGTCGTTGTAGATGTTGAACTTCCCCTTGCATCATGGTATGGGAACCATGAGCTGGTCTCGGTTCCTGATGTCGAACTTCCCCTTGCACCATGGTATGGGAACCATGAGCTGGTCTCGGTTCCTGATGTCGAACTTCCCCTTGCACCATGGTATGGGAACCATGAGCTGGTCTCGGTTCCTAATGTCGAACTTCCCCTTGCACCATGGTATGGGAACCATGAGCTGGTCTCGGTTCCTGATGTCGAACTTCTCCTTGCACCATGGTATGGGAACCATGTGCTGGTCTCAGTCCCTGCCCAAAATGATGGAAACTCGTGAGAGCATCTTCACAAAGAGGGGTTGTAAATTTGTTGATTGTAGATGTCGTTGTAGACTGTAAATGTAGTTCGTTGTAGAACCCTGTAGGTGTAGTTCGTTGTAGAACCCTGTAGGTGTAGTTCGTTGTAGAACCCTGTAGGTGTAGTTCGCTGTGGAACCCTGTAGGTGTAGTTCGTTGTAGAATCCTGTAGGTGTAGTTCGTTGTAGAACCCTGTAGTTCGTTGTAGAACCCTGTAGGTGATAAATGTTGTTGATGTAGTCTGTAATGTACTCTGTTGTAAATGTGATTGTAAATGTAGATGTAATCTGTTGTTGAAGAACTGTAAATTGTAATTTGTTGATGTAATCTTGTAAATGTAGAGTTTGTAGAGGTAAATCTTGTAAATGTAGAATTTGTATATGTAATCTTGTAAATGTAGAATTTGTATATGTAATCTTGTACTTGTAATTGTAAATTGTAGATGCAGTTTGTATTGTATTGGCAATTTGTAGAATATGCACCGGGGATCTTCAAAGGAGCTGTAAACCGGTTGATTTGTGGAGTGTCCTCTTGTAAGGAGATGTATTGTTGATATTACTCATAATGAACTCTCTGGGGAAGATCTTTTTTTTTTTTTTTTGTATCTTTGTTGTAATTGTAAGATATGTGAAATTGTTGTAGCAGAAATCCTCAAATGGGGAAATATCTGTAATGTTCTCTGTTTTGACTTGATAATCTCGAAATGATCCACTGGGGATGGACAAATTGTCTTGAGGAAATTGTTGTTTGTCGTTTTGAGAATAAATCTGCCCAAAACGAGTTGCTCAAATAAAGAGATTTTCTGTCTTCAACTGTAAGTTGTTGAGGAGATCTTGTATTATTGCCGAAGAAGCGTCACGTCTTCAATGGTGATCCTTATGATGTCAAAGTGCAAAATAAATGCACTCCTGATCCATGCTCAAAAGCTGGAGATGTTCATAGTGTGATTGCCAAAGACCGAAGTTCAATTCGGGAAATAACCGAAGAGAAACTGTCAAGCAAGACTCAACCATAGAGGCATAAACTCCAATGGGAATGTACTGAAACAACTGTCTTCCACGAGGATCGAACTTCGTGGGGAAATAGAAATATTGAATTTTTGCTTAGGGCTGACAATTCTATTTGGAAGGAATAAGACACACCCAAATACCCAAGGGTAAACGCGATCGAAGAGATAGAGTAAAACATACAAAGGGTGCACAAATGCAAATGTTATGCTCTCTACTTATATGATATGCGTATGCTTATGCTGACAAAACAGACGAAAGCAACGACCGAATACGGGATAAACGTCTCGAAACAAACATCCGACCAATCTTCGAAGATAGAAGTATCACTAGGGATATGCGGAGAACTAGATATAGGATCTCAATCCTGCTTCAAAGCTTCAAAAAAAACTTCAACTGGGGAAAAGAGATCAATCCATTTGGGATGTAACCTCTTGATAAGTTTGAAAGGTCGTCCGAGGTTGCAGACGGAGGTATCCAAACTGAAGTTTCATAGGGGATAAAATAAATATCCTGGTTACCGTAGTTGTTGAACACGTTGGGGTTGAGCTTCCTGAGGATGAAATATACATCTTTTTGCTCCAATCTTCAAATGCCCCAAGTCACATAGTTTAAGAGAAAAACGTCTCGAGAGGATTTTATAGAAAACATGATGTCCAAATGCCCCACTGTTTTCAAACTCTCGGAGAGATTCGCTGAATCTCGACGTAACTGCCCCTGATTGGCGGTATAACTGAGTCTTCTAAATTGTGCTTTAGATGAAAGTCAAACTCGTACGGATCAAACTTCTTGAAGAGTAAATTGCTCCATGTGGGCGCGGTCTTCGAGTCCATTGGAGTCCGTGTAATCTTTCTAAGATGTCAAGCGTATTTTAGCAAGTTAGAAATATCAATTTCGAAATGGTTAATGCAACGCACATTAGTCTTGAAGTTTTGAAAAAAGATATCGTTATAACTTGTGATCGAAATCACTAGTTGGGTTATAAATTAAAATTACTTATAAAGCCGATTTAATTTTAGTGTAGCTCAAGGAGTCAGGAAACAACATCTCATCGAGTATGCTTTCGAACTAACCTTACTTCAATTAGGACTTTGAGGGTCGTATATGGGTTTAATTTATGACTTGTAGAATGGAGGTAGAAAGGGTTAGTATGTTTGTGCCCACCCAATTTTTGAAAGATGTTCATCATTTTTGATATCACCCTGCCCCAGGTTAAGAAAATGAGGTTTCGGTTTGGGAGGAAAAAAACAAGTCTTTTCTCAAGGCTTAAAAGAAAGGTTTGACTATTTTGGTGTTTAGGAGGTTTAAAATAATGCCTTACATCATCAGTAGGGTTTTTATTCGAAGCATACAACAAGAGATCATATGTTTTACTTCATCATCCTCCTTCCAATTCTCTGTCAGAGCAAGAGATCGGGTAAACATCGGCATTATAAATAATTTTGAAAAAAAACAATTTGAGTGAAAACGAATGGATTTCTTCAAGACAAACAGTTATTGCATTACTTATTCAAAATAGAAAGTCCTTACATGCCAAATATGCTTTCAACCAAAGAAATAAACACACAAACAAACAAAAGAAATAGAAGGTTCTTCTGGAGTTTTCACTTATATCAGCGTAGTGGCATTCCATTCATGATCGGTCTTTCCCCTTTGAATGTTAGCACTTCATTATCGATCATTTCTTGAACTTTCCCTTGAAAAACTTTGCAATCTTCGATCGAATGCCCCAGCACTCCATCGTGAAATTCACAGCTGGTGTTTGGGTTGAACCACGGCGAGTGAGAGTTCATGGTTCTAGTCTTTCTAGGTGTCATTACCGAGTTTCAGATGAAATAAAACCATAATTGACGGTAAGTCAATGGGATAAGATCAAACCAATGAGTTTCTTCTTTCAGAGTATTCAGAGGTACTTTCTGATTCGGAAACTGTCTTTGAACATGTCGATGCTGATCTGGAAATGGCACCCTTCGCTTGGGAGGTAATTGCTGCTCGCGCTGAGCGGGCATTGCATACTCATGTTGAGGGAGGGATATCGGAGTTGTGGATCCTATGGACGATCCACTGTCACCTGTTTTATCTGGAACTATTCCCAAACTGTAATTGTATTGCTTTACAAAAGCAACAGCTAAGTCTTCCCAGGACTGAATGTGGTTCCTTTGTAGCTTCATATACCATGTTAACGGTGCTCCACCCAAACTTTCTTGAAAGCAGTGAACCATTAGTTTGTCGTTCCCAAGGTAAGCAGTCATCTTCTGACAAAACATCATCAAATGATACCTTGGACAAATTGTACCTTTGTACACTTCGAAGGCGGGCATTTGGAATCCCGGGGGGACAACTAAGTTTGGAACTAGGCGCAAGTCACGAGCATAGAAATCAGGTGCATGGTTCCTCTTCATCATTTTCCATCGTTCCTTGAAGTCACGAAATTCATTTTCGAATGCTATAAGCCCAGGATCGTCCATTTCCTTCTCAGCATGAATATTCCGCAAGTCAGCAAACGGGTTGTCTTGCACAAGTTGAAGTTGCGCGGGTACAAAGTCATCAGAGGGACGGTGAAACGTCGGTTTATACCTTACTCTGAAGTTAGTCGTGCGATCCATATCTCCTTACTATCCTTCGGTAATACCTCGAGCTCGGTCAGATGGTCGAGACGGCGACTGACAGCAAAAGATGGAAAACCGAAATGAGCCACAACAAAGGAAAGACACATGCACAAATGTAAAATGCCATGCTAAATGCAGAATGTTAATGCGAAAATGCAGATGTAGGAGGAGACTTCAAGAAACTCAAAGTGTTTTTCAGTATTATAATGTAGAATAATTAAAAACTTTTCATTCTTGAGAAACAATGCAAAGCAAAGTACTCTTTTAAGAGTTTATTACAACAAAAGCAAAAGAAAACTTAGAACTCTATCCCACAGTCTTCTCCTTTGTACGGAGCTCCTCGATCAGCTGATCTATACGCTCCTACAGCGCCGCTTTCTCGATGATGAGTCGTTCCACACACTCCTTCCAAGCCATGGTAGTTGAGGGGAGATCATCACTGGTAACAGCACTTGAAGAGGCATGAGGATAAAATAACTCTCCTTGCGCCTTTCTCTTCCTGGCAACTTCTATTTCCGGAGTCTTTTGAAGTCTTTCCTTCTCTACCTTGAGGGTGAAGAACTTATTCTTCCAAGCAGTCCTCAATTTCTGGGCTTCATCTAAAGCAATCTTTACTTGTTCTATTTCATCCACATCGAACCAGTCGGGGTCATGAGCAGACAATACCATAGGTTCATGAAAAGGAAAAGGCATCTTGAGATCGAGAGCCCTTTCTCGCACCCAATGCAGATAATCCTCAGAAACAGCACAACTGGGGTATCCTGAAGCAGTTGTTCCTTCCATATCAATATATTTCCATGCATAAATGATGACAGTCTTTAGGTCTAGATCCTCTTCTCCTTTGAAATAGATCTCTTCCAACGAAACCAGGTCAGACACTTGGATCATAGGGTGTCCAAACTGTCTACGGGCCAAAGCGGGATTGTAACTTATACATCCTTCTCTTCCAATAAGCGGTACGTTGGGGAATCCTCCGATGCTAGGAATCATAGGCACGCCTCCATAGGCGGGACCATACCAAACAATGTCCGAATGGGTGAGGGCCATAAGTATCTCGGACCATCGAGGGGTTGCTACCTCATCCCAAAGGGGCGAATACCAAGTCAAACGAGCGATGAACCATGAGTACAGCAAAGCGGTACAACATACAATGTGTCCTCCTCCTTCGGCATTCTTTGAGTGAATCGAGAAGTACGTATCAGCAAGCAAGGTGGGTACTGGATTCTTGAGTATGAACAGCTTGATCGCATCCATATCAACAAAATTGTCAAATTTAGGGAACCAGAAAGTCCCATAAACCAACAAAGCGAAATTGGCTTCCAAGATGAGAACCTTCTTTCTTTCAGCATGGTAACGGACTTTTTCGATCAAAAAGTCAGCGGGAAAACCAAGGACTCCTTCCTTGGTGGTTAGGTGTGTTTGAACATCTTCAAGACTGAGATGAGTGGCATTTGCAATTTCTTGGTGACTAGGCGTGTCTTCCCTTCCGGTGAATAGGGGTCGAACAGTCACAGGCATCCTCAAGAGTTCTGAGTACTCTTCCAAGGTCGGCATCAATTGGTAGTCCGGAAAAGTGAAGCAGTGATACATCGGGTCATAAAACTGAACCAATGTTTCCAACAACCCTTCTTTCATCCTCAGCTCGAGGAAACGGAAGACTCCTCCATATTCTACTGCGAAGGCAAAGCGATCCTCGACGAGTTCGGCTAGTTCTCTCAAGCTTTCGATGTCGGGACTCTGAAAAGTGTACTTCAGGGTTTCTCTTCTGAAATCCATGATTACAACACCTACAGAACGAATTTGAGTTTCTTGAAGTGAACAAGGGAAAAGAATGCAATGCAAGATGATTAGGACTTCATGTGATTCCTCTATTTATGGGCATTGCGGTAAAAGGAAACTTTTTATTAAATTTGAAACGGACTACATAAATATTCTTTTAAAGAGTCCCAAATAAAAGCTAAATAAAAGCTAGTAAAGACACTAAAGAAGCTTTGAATGTTGCTGCTTGAGCTGTTCTTCTAGTTGCGTCTTCTCACAGATAAGGTTGTCCACAATTAGTTTCCAAATAGTGCATTGTGGGTCGAAGAAAAATAAATCCTCCATGACTTTCCTCTTCTTGCAGGGGAGTAGCTCTTCATCCTTCAGCTGTAGCTGTTTCTGAAGTTCATCCCTCTCCTTTTGAAGTTCAGCCTTCTGCTTCTGACACTCATCATTTTCTGCCACTGCTACATGGTACTTATCCCTCCATGATTCTAGCTCATGTTGAGACTTCCTTAAGGACACCTCTAACTTCTCGGCTTCAGACATAAAGACATAAGTGGGCTCTCTCCTTGGAGCTATGGGATCTTGACGGGAATAGGGCATCTTTAGCTTGGTTGCCCTTTTTCTGACCCACTGGAGGTATGGTTCTAAAGACACACAATTAGGCCTCCCTAGACTTCTCTTCCCCTTCTTGTGTACACTACGCCATGCATTTAGAATCTTTCCTCGGAGTTCCATATCATTTTTGAAGAATATACCCTCTACTTGAACACTCCTGGGGGGTTCCTTCAACGGGTATCCCAACTGTCGACGAGCTAAAACAGGATTGTAGCTGATCCCTCCATCAAAGCTAAGCAATGGCACGTTAGCAAAGTCACCACAACTATCAATGATTAATACTCCATCATACACTCGATTGTACCAATCAATGTCGGAATGGGTCAAAGCCATAACTCTTGGAGACCAATGCTCTTTGCCAATGTTTGTAAAAGAGCTAGACTTCGGCAAGTGCGAAATAAACCACTTGTAAAGTAAAGGTACGCAGCAAGTAATCATCCCCCCACCACGAAGGTTTCGGAGATGTATAGAGTGATATGCATTTCCCAACAGAGTTGGCTCTGGGTTGTTCTTCATAAAGATCTTGAATGCTTTGAGATCGATGAAACCTTCAAAACTTGGGAATAGAAACAACCCATAAACAAGCAAAGCAAAAATTGCCTCGAACGGAGTCTTATTAGAATAATCAGCATAGAATGAAGCCTTCTCGATTAGGAAACCTGTCTTTAAACCAAGAACTCCATCCTTAGTAACTAGGTTGGCTTTGACGTCAGATACCTTCAAACGGAGGGCTTTAGCAATATCTTTCTCATCAGGGTTCTTTTCCAAGAAGGGAAAAGAAGATTCTTCCAAGATAGGTAGACCAACTAAAAAAGAGTACTCTTCCAATGTAGGTAACAGCTGAAAGTCTGGAAAGGTGAAACAATGGTAGAGAGGATCATAGAACTGTAGCAAAGTGGCAAGAAGTCCTTCATTTGCTGAGCAACCTAACAAGGATATCAGCTTCCCATATTTGTTCTTGAGTTCCTCTTGATCTTTGATGAAACCCCACAACTTCTTTAGGTCATCCAATTTGGGACTCTTAAAAGTATATTTCACAGTATGTCTTTTATTTGAAGTCATAGTGACCTACAATGTCCATAAACGAAAGTAAATCCCATGAAGTCCAACGCAGAATGATGTAATATGAATGCAGCAAACACAAGTATTCACATAAGGACACAAAGATAAACAAACAAGGGGCGCCCTAGGTTTGCAACGAGCATGGAGTAAAGGTGTACCCTTCCCAAAGGTTTAAGGACTAAAGGTTGTTTGTACCTGCAGAACAAGGTTCTAATGGGACTCAGAATCATCAGCCCATCTATCGGATATTATCAATTTCCCAATTACTCGAGGATTAATAATATTCTCAAGAGAACTTCTTTTGAGTGTAGCTTCGCGTAGCACTATTTCGGAAGTACTTCCTCATAGTCTCGCACTACATCCTAATAAAGGCCAAAGTTTGGTTAAGGTAACTACAGTCCTCAATATCATAGGCTCCAAAGTCGAAAATAATGAGTGTCTTCACGATTGCTCGTTCAACAGTACTATTTCGAAAGGGCCTCAACTGAGCGGGATTCTCGATTCAACTTAGTAGGGATTCCACTCCCTACAAGCCTCCTCGACTATATCACCATCCTATCTTAATTTCTCTCAAGTTTGGGTGTAGAACTTTATCTTACCACTCAAAGACAACAATCCCAAAAGAAATACAAGAGAAATCATGTAAACAATTAATCAAGTAGGCAGACACATAAAGCAGTAAACAAATAAAATAAGATAGGGAAACCCACTAAAGGAATCCCCAGTGAAGTCGCCATTTCTGTCGCGGTGAAATTTGGATACCAAACTATTGATTAGTTTGAATCTTTAATTCATTTTGCAACCGAACTTTGATTTGCCCAAAGGAAGGGATAAAGATCGAAATTCCCACAATGCAATGCAGATGCAAGCTAGAGAGTTTTAGGTTCGGGGGTTGGTTAAACTTAGGGAAGGTACTAGCATCCTAAGTTTCTGTAGTACTCTACAGGAACCTCTTGTTTTATATTTGTTTATTGCTATGTGTTTATCTGCTTAAGGATGAAAGACCTAGTGGTTTATATCTAAGTATACTCGATAAGATGTCGCATCTTATGCCTACATATCCTTACGGGAGTGGAATCAGAGTACTTGTAGTTCACCCTAAAGGGTTAGAGGAGTTCTTTGACTGTGGTCAAAGTTCCTACGGGTTTAGGGTAGTTGTTTTGATTGGGTTTAGGAGAAGAGACGAGTCTTCATGTTAAGGGAGAGATAACCACCACAAGTGTAAAGGGGGTCGTAGGAAATGGTCTTTGCATCGTCTTAAGAAAAGGGCTTAAGTACTCGGATGGTCGCCAAGTATGCCTTTATCGCTCTTAAGGCAAAGTTCCTACATGTTTGATTGTATTATTGTGGGGGTGGAGATTATATCTCACTTAAGATGATTAACATCTATTCTCTATTTGTGTTTGAAAAGTTTGTATTGTTGATTGTTTTGTGTTTGTCTAAGTTGTAAAGATAAAAGACAAGGTCCTTCCTATGGGGTAGGATCTATCCTAAGCGATCAACTTGAGTGGGATCAAGGATCGAGGGGATTATGATGCAAATGATGTGCAACTACACACAACGTTGAATTATGTGTAGGTTTTTCCTTTGGACGGATGCGATGCAATAATATAAATACGATAATGTAAATTGCAATAAGTAAACTGCGGAAATGTAAACCATACACGTACGCATGAAAGCGCTGAGGTGCAGGTGAAAGTGAATGTGTCGTGAAGTGGTTGCACGATTGATTTTATATTCTGCGCTGTTGGTTGATTTTAACTGGTCGATTTGATTTTAGTTTTGAATTAAAAAAAAAGTTGATTTGATTTTAGTTTTGTCTATTTAAATTAATCATATTTTCCTAAAAGAAAAGGTTTTAAGTAAGAATTTAATATATTAAAATAAGAGGTTTTATTATTATTACTACCAAATGTCATTTATAAAAAACTTATTATAAAGGTTTATTAAAATTGTAAAGATTGATTTTTATTAATAAAATAAGTAGATCATGAAATGAATTTAATAAAATTGTTCTAATATAATTAATTATAAAATATTTTTATTATATTATAGATTTATTAAAAAACAAAGACTTTTAATTATTATAAAAAAGCTAACAAGTAAATTGATTAAAAAAGGGGGTTTGCTGTAATTTATTTAAAACAAACAGGCATAATATCTTAATTAAAAAAAAAGGGTTTATTAGTTTGATTCTTAAAAAGGTTGATTTAGGTGTTAATTGGTGATTAGAGGGTGATTATGTGGGTGTGTGTGTGGTTAGTGGCGTGTGTTGTGATAATTGGCAGATTACAAATAAACAAAACAATGAAAGAAAAAAAGAAGAAAAAAAACGCGATGAACCCTAAATCGGTTTCCCCTTCTCCCTCGACGTCATTCTCGTTTCAATCTCCGACCGTCCCTCTCTCCTTCGTCTCAATCATACCTCTTCCATTTCTTTCGCTCTATTCAACCTGCAACAACAATAACACGGTCAACATATTCAGAAATTTTGTGAAGGGTAAAGTTTTACCGAAGATAACAGCGGCGGTGAAAGGAGTTCTTCATCGGCGGAAAGGATTCGCGGCGGTGGAAAGGATTCGTGATGGTGGAAAGGATTCTTTGATGACTTCGATTTGCGGCGGCCGTGGAATGCTTCGGCGGCGGCTTGAGGAGATAAGTTTCCCCCTTTCTGAGTTTATCGGTTTTCTAGGTTTTTTTGGTTTATGAAATTTGGTTTCTTGTGATGATGTTCGATCCGTCCTCTCTCTGTTCATTTCCTTCGCTCTTATATAGACTTCAACTTGGGATTTCCACTGAATTTGATTAAAATCAAATTAATTGTGGATTTGGACCTTCTGTTTTTGTTTTAGCTGAGATTGGCAATCTTTCCTTTTCCATCTGATTCTGTTTAATTTTTGTTAAATGAAAAATCAAACTCTGATATTGTGTGTTAATTGAAATAATACGGATATTCCCCACGGTATATTCTTTGATTTGATTTGCTAATCCTGGTTTTGCGTTTCATGGCAGGTGTGGATAGTGTAATACCCCAAATTTTACCCTTATATTTAGTCAGTCATTTTGCATATCATCTCATATGTACATTTGCTAACCACTAACAAGTTATGAAGGTGTTTGTTTTGCAGATTTGGTCCCAGGGGTATTTTGGTCATCTTACACAAATTCTACCAATGCCTTGAAGACGGTCTGTTATTAAAATTCTGAGGCATTTGATACGTTATGGTTTTGAGGTATTTACCTATCACCAGGGCTGATCATATTGAGATTTTTGGCATTTGGTCAGCGGAATTTAATTACGAGTAGTGTTACTGTTGATGCTGAAAATGTTGCGATTACGGTGCCCATATGTGTTTGGTTATGAAATGGTTGGTTAACATTTTAATCGGATGATGAGATTAGGATTACAAATGAGACGAGTGCACCAATAAGAATACCACTTGGGAATATTTATGTTTTATGCCTATGTTAACGAATTTAAATACTTGTGGATTTATTCACAATTGTTTATATTTTTTAACTAAGAATAAAATATAAATAAATTCAAAACTTTGAGAATTTTATTTCATAAATAATGTCATCATACAAGAAGTGGAAATTGCTTCATATTTTATAAGTGCTGTTACAAGGAAGTACATTAAAGTTCTAAATCCTAAGGGATTACATTAAAGCATCTATCCTAAATCCTAAGAGCATCTAAAGGTCTTCATGTTGTATTTGAACTTCTCCATGAATCCTCAGCTAACCTGCACATCAAAAGAAAACAAACAGTACAGAAAAATGTTAGAAGTTTTTTCGACACTCTCAGAACAATGTCATCATCGACTGCCGGGAGTGGCACAACCGAAGCTGCGTCCTACCCCCGTTACCAATCCGCGCCATGGGCGTCAGATCAGGTAATACATGTTCTTATCAATATGGGACATCCGAGAGATAGAAAAAAATAAATGAAGTGGGACTGATTCGTTTTGCCGCGATTGGATTTCCAAACTGATACGAGAATAAGGCAACATAGGCAAGTTTTGACTCAGACCCGGATGCCGGCAGGTCTGAGCCACCTTGGTTCAAAAACTTCCAACACCTGAAAAGCCACAAGCATCATCAGCATAAACAAAACCAGGAAGGGGCTCGCGCCAATACAGGTATGAATAGCCACCAAAGAAACAAGTCTGTTACCAAACAGAAGTCATAAGCTCCACAAAACATGAGCAGATAAGTCAATTCACCATATGTACAACAGCACATGTTCATAAGCAAAGAAACAAATTCATGCTTAGAAAAAGGGTAGAGCCAGTTCGGTTCAGAAAAAATCTGTGAAATCAGTTTAGGCTCGACTCAGGAAAAGAGACATCAGTTCAGTTCAGAAAACAGCATGGCAGGACAACATATCAGTTCACCAACAGAAGAAAAAGAAAGATAAGCAAGTGTGAACAAGAGCATCAAAAATCACAGCAGTTCGTTCGACGTGTGATGAACCAAATGCCAATTCGGCTCACAAACCATCATTGGAAACACATCAACAACTTCGATATCCGAAGTCCACAAGCCTAACAGCAAAAATTCAAAGCTCTTAATGCCAAGGTGGTTCACAAGACACGCCAAAGAGAAGTGGAATGCTCTACCCGCAGGTTACAGTACAACCAAGTTCAACAAACAAACCATAAACTGCACCAAAAATATTGGAATATCAGCATAGTACCATCCAAAGGCTTTACCCTGTAATCAAACCAAACATCAGCAAATCGTATCAGATTACATATATCAAGCAAGCTCATAATCCAAATGGTGAACTAGAGGCCGTAACAAAAGTCAGAAGAGGATTCATAAAATCCCCGTTCGCCATGATAGGTCAAAAGCACATAATCATGTCTAAGATAAAAAAAGCCAACTCAATTCATGAACATCAGAATACCACATTGGAAAATCGAAGAAGGTAGAATGGGGCTCAGTCATGAGCATCATTGCCCCAACAAATAAGTCACCAAAACAAGTTATCAGATCATACTCAGTTCATGAAACGAACAAACGAACAAATACATGGCTCAGCTCAACATGATAGCCAATAATCATCACCAAGTCAATCAGAAGCAGCAATATGTTCAGAAGCCAGGATGTAGTATCCTGCTCCAAGTGGTTCAGACTAAGCGTCATCACTACCACGTACCCGTCTCGGCGGCAAAGATCAAGGCAAAATGTCCACCCTGAAAGAAGAAAAAGAAAAGTAAGTGCTAATGATCAGGATTGAATCAAAACAAAGCGCAGCAGGAATCAAATCAGTATCTAAAAGCAATCCAATTCGCAAATGGAAAGTTTCGAGTCAGGTCCAAATCATGCCCCATTGGAACTCAATCTGGGAAAAATAGAAACAAATCAAAATGAATCCATCAAGAAATCCCGTGGATTAATATCAGAGGCCAATCAACCCAATCTGAAGGCAAATCATATCAGAAAATAATAGAGATTTTGATTCAATGTCAATCCCGAAGCAGATCAAAACAAATCATTTCAGGTGATTAAATCGAATACCAATCAAATCCTAAAAGGGGATTGTATCAGATGGAACCAAATCGTATCCCATTAGAACTCATTTTAAATCAATCAAATTCATACCAGAAAAATGAATTGAGATCCCAATCGTATCAGAAAGCATCGTATTGGAGACCAATCTGGAAGAATCAGAACCAAATAATTTCACCACAAAATCAAATCTCAGAAAAAAAACACAAGTTTAAGGCCCAAAAAGAGAGATAAAAGAAATTATAAATAGGGGAATACAACCTGATGCGAAGGGAGTTGAAACCCTAGAACGTAACCGCGAGAGAGAGAACGAAGAACACCCAGATCGCGGAGAAACCCTAGCGAAGAAATCGCACGCAGAAAACCCTAAACGGCGTGAGCTCAGACGAAGCGATCGTCATCATCGCTCAGAGAGATCACCATCACTGAACGCGAATCCACAATACCCCGAGAGATCACCTTCATCGTTCACGAAGAACGACGGGCAATCAACTCCACGGCCTCAGCTTCAGCATCATCGCCAAATCAAATGTAAATGCATTATCTCACATATTTTTGTGATTCGTATTTTGTTTCAGGAACAGATAAGGTCACGGCGCGAGGAAAAAGAGAGGAGAAAGATACGAGAGGAAGAACGAATGGAAACGGCGCCGCGAGCTGGGGTCAGGGAACCCTAATTTTCACTTTGTCTGCCACTTGGGTTGGGTCCGGGTGTGATGACCGGCCCAACCCTTTCCCTTTTTATTTTTTTTGTTGTTTTATTTTTTTTATTTAATTTGTTATATGTTTTAAAAAAAAAAAAACTTTTTCTTAACATTTCAATTTCATAAATTTTTTTGAAAAATATTTTTTCATTTTAATCCTTTTAAAACATAAGAATAAATTAAAACTCTTTTTTCTTAAAAAATATAAATTAAAACTTTTTTAAAACATTTGTAAATATAAAATGAATTTTTTTTAATAAAATAGATAAAAACTCTTTTTTTTTAAAAAAATATAAAAATAAAAAACCCTTTTAAATTTCTCCTTTGCAAGCCAATATTAAATTAGTAAGATTTTAAATAAACAGTAGTGAAATCTCAATCTTCTCTGCCTACTAACGGGTGTTCGTTTTTGCAGTCCATATTTATCATGTCGAGTTTTCATTTAAGTTTCGTTTATATTTGTATCTGCTTCTCAGTTGTAACCTCGCGAACCTAATAATCACGTTTACTTTTCGCATTTAAATTTCCGCTAATGTATGGTTTAAATTTCTGCTAATGTACTGCAATATTGCTGTCACATTACACGCTCCGAAGGAACTAGGTCTAGCATTTGACCGCCGTGTCAATAGTCCTCAACTTCAAACCCTTACACCTTTTCCACCCTAAATTTTCATACATGTCTCGCTGTGGACAAGATTACAATTTTACCCCTAGCATTAGGTCAAAGAGCCGCCGCGCTCATCTTAGGGTTTCCCGCCGCAGAATCCCTAACCTAACCTAACCCTAATGCGCTTAACAATTCAACATAGAGATTTGGAGTTTCTACACTCCACGTAAGCGTGTCCTTAAGACATGTTTATTCCCCGTGAGACCTTGACCACAGTCAAGAAGTCTCTAACCTCCCTTTTGAAGGGAACTACAATTACTCTGATTCCACTCCCGTAAGGATACGTAGGCACAAGATGCGATGTCTTGCCGAGTAAACTTAGAATTAACCCCTTAGGTCTCTTTTCTCACTCTTAATCTTTTGTACATATACCTTAAGCAAATAAATAAAGCAAATAGTAAACATTTGAACAAAAGGTTCCCGTAGAGTACTACGGAAGTTTAGGGTGCTAATACCTTCCCTAAATTTAACTAACCCCCGAACCCTAGATCTTTCCCCGCATTGTGTTTACGATGCAAACTAGGTTTTCCCTCTTTTGACCTTTTCCTTCGGATAAATCAAAGAGCGGTTGTGAATTGAATTGCGATTCAAACTGATTAATAGTTTGTGATCCTATTTCCACCGCAACAGAAAACGGCGACTTCACTGGGGATTGTCTTAACTTTTGAGGGTTATCCCTAACTTGTTCATCTTTATTACTATCTGTGTTATTATTCATTTGCATGTATATATTTGTGCTCTGATTTGGGGACTGGTCCTTGTGCTGTGAGATAAGTCCTACGCCCGGTCTAGTGACATTATTATAGGATGGGGATATATTCGATGAGGCTTATAGGGAGTTGAATCCCGACCAAGCTGATTCGAGAATCACCACTCAGTTGAGACCCTTTCGAAAATGGTTCGGTTGAACGAGTAATCGCGAAAACTTTTTCCATGGTCGATTGGAGTCTGTGATATTGAGGACCGTAGTACCTTAACACCACCTTGGCCTTGTTTAGGACGTAGTGCGGGAGCTATGTGGGAGTAATCCTACAACGGCTGCTACGCGATACTACACTCAAAAGAGGTTCTCTTGAGAATATTATTCACCCCCGAGTCAGTCGGAAGGTTGATAATATCCGAAAGATGGGCTGATGACTTTGGGCACTTTGTAGAACCTTGTTCGGCAGGTACAACTAACCTATAGTACACTCCTTTTGGGATGGGTAGACCTTGACTCCGCTCACGTTCCTTTAACCTAGGACTTTGTGTGTTTTCATGCATTGCATCCATAAAGCACCTCATTGCATTGTATTTCATGGAGTTCAAATATCATTTATGGATATCGCGGGATACCATAAATAAAAAAAAATAAAATGAAAAAAAGATTTCCTTGGTATTCCGCAATATTCGTAAATATTTGAATTCCATGAAATCTTCATTTGCATTCACATTTTAGCATCATACTTTTGCATTGCATGTGTCTCCCGGTTTCTCATACTCGGTTCTCTCACCCTCCAGTTTTGTCACCCTGAGTTCTCTGCATCAATACGACCCTTCAAAAGAATGGAAGATCAAAACCAAGAGATCAACCGTGTCGGCCATGAATTCGAAGATCTTCGAGGAAGTGTAGGGCAGATTTTGGAGATGTTACGAGCTCTTAGTGTGAAGGTGGATGCTCAGTCTACTGTTGTTTCTAAGACTAATACCGTTATGGAACCTCAACCAGCTGTTACTGTCGAGAATGTACCTCCTCACGGTCTTCAATCCGGTTTGGTGCCTCCCAGTGCTCAACCAGTTCGACGAGCTACCCCTCCAAAGTGCAAAACTTCTAACGCCGACCATGGTAAAGGACCTACACGTTCAAGGAACCGCAAAAAGGCTACTCCTCAACCTTTACAATATCAGCAGAGTTATGTTCAAGGTTATCCGTTTCTATATGCTCAACAACCCTATGTAGCTACTGTTGCACCTCCTTTCGATCAGCAGTTTCCTACATGCCAGCCTGTACAGTCAGCTCCGGTATATCAGGCACCAGTTTATCAACAACCTTCCGGTTATTCGCCTATGCAAGTTCCTGTCGACAGTCAACGAGTACCCAACGCTCCTGTTCACCAGCAATCACAGGATCAGGTTCCTTATCCCCGTAAGAGTCAGTATAAGCCTTGTCCTCCAATTCCGATGACTTTCACTGAATTATACCCCCATTTGGTACAACAGGGTCTGATTACCACCCGTGCTTTGGGTCCTCCACCTAATCCATTACCTGCAAGTTACAACGCTACCGCTCATTGTTTATTTCATGAGGGTGCGCCCGGCCATGATCTAGAGAATTGCTATGCTCTTAAGAAAGTTGTCAGAGATTTGCTAGAAGCGAAGAAGTTGTCTTTTAGCAATGCTCAGCCGAAGATCGAGACTCCTCTCGGGGTCCCTCACTTGTCGGGTTCGAATTCTGCAAAGCATGCTACTCCTGTGGCAAATCAGTCGAATCCAGTAATTATTCAAAGGCCTAGCCTGCTTCATTTCAGTAACCCTCAAGATGATATGACCGGGATCAACAAAGAATCTGGGAAAGTTATTTTGAAGCAACGACTGAAAACTGTTGAAGATGTGACCAGCGTAACTGGGGCAAACCATGATGACTCACAGTGATCATAAGCCAAACGTCCTTTCCATTGAGGCTCCGCCAAAGGAGACTGTTACGTTTGAATGCAAGATTTCATAAACATTTAGAAGGATTTTTTCGACAGTTCATTTGTTTATTTATATGCATTTCTCTTTGATTAAGCATATTTAGCATGTACGAATTTGTTTATCTTTGATTGATTAATGCAACGCATATGTTTGTCTTGAATAAGTCCATTCGTTTCACTCATTCAAAACATATTTTTCATAAATTATAATGCCAACTTTACCCGATCTCTTGTTCTGATAGAGAATTGGGAGGAGGATGACGAACCCAAAACGTCAGATTTCTTGTCGTATGCTTTCGATTGAAACCCGCTGATGATGTAAGGCATTGTTTCAAATCCCAAACACTGGAGATATAAGGATGTTAATCCCTAGTCAACCTCTTTGAGCCTTGAAGTAGGAGTTTTCTTTCTTTTAAGAACCTTCATCATAACCTGGGGCAGGGTAGGTTTCAGTTAAACCGATCGAGCGCTTAGATCCTCAAAAAGGAAGAGCAAACCTTCAAGAATTTATCCTTAGCATCTTAAGAAGTCCAATACAATGACTATCCCTCGGTTACCTAAGGAGTGGGGCAGTCGCGATCTTTCCAAGAGATTTACACGACTTGTGTATAAAAGAATATTCAAAAAATAAGAGCCTGCTAAGTCAAAACCTATGAAGGAGACTTAGGCAAAACTGGGGCATCCCGCTGGACTCCAAAGTCAGATCAAAAGACGTTGTCCAGGCAAAAGTTAGGGAATAAGAACACCAAACCAGTAGTTTTTTAGAACCCCTATAAAGAACAAGGTCGTGTGACCAATTGCCAAAAGAAATAGGTGAGTGACTGCCATGTCCAAAGCCTTGATAAGTTCTCGACCATAGCAAATCCGCTTGAGATATGAGCGTTCGTATCCGGTTAACTGAATTAGGATTGGAGAACATCACGAAGAATGGGTGGGTACAAATATAACTTTGAGCTTTTATCCTTTGTTTCTTAAACCGTGAACCGAGCCACGATACAACCTTTAAAAGACCTAATTGAAGTAGGACTTCGGTTGAAAGCATACTCGACAAGATCACGTTTCCTGACTCCTACGAACTATGCTCAGAAAAATTCATGTTGGCATTATAATTAAAACTTATATCCTGACTAGTGATTTCGGTCACAAGTTATTGCGATATCTTTTTCAAAACAAAAATTCAAGACAAATATATGTGCGCATTGACAAGCTCTGGATGGGCATTTCCAGCATGACGACTTTGCTTGATATCTTAGAGATCTACATATGAACATAACCCGTGGAACTTAAAGATCCTGCTAAACAGGGGCAGGCAGTTTCCCAGTTCGCTTACCAACGCGAGTCTGACATTCTTGAAGAGCTGTCTCTCAAAGACTTCATCGTGACACGATTAATTTGTGCCAGTTACGTCGAGACCTGACAAAACTCTCAAAGAGTTTGAAAACAGTGGGGCAACCAGACTCCGTGTTCTCTATAAAATCCTCTTGAGATGACCATACCTCACAACGCAAGTATCCTGGGGCACCGTGTTTTCTAAAAAAAGGGAACCAAATGGCGACTACTATAAGGTCCTTCAAGATCAAAACCATGGGGTTTCACAACTTTTCTTCGCGCACCCGAGGGATTTTACTCACAGCGGCCTTCATTCCCCAGTAAACCTCAGTGTTGCAACAGGCTCCTAAACTATTGCCTCATCACAGTCCCCAGAGAGACTATAAGCTGACAACTTTTTCTTGGGTAACTCAAAAGTGTCCCTCAGGTTTTCTTCTCCCCATGTGAAGACGTGATACTGTACACCCAAGCAGATTACCTTCTCCCCAGAGAATTCAGAACTTTAAAACCAGATTTGGTTCTACCATTGATCTTTCTTACCCATGATTGACGTATTGGTTGCAGAGAACGCAGGGTATTTCCGTCGAGATGTTTATTTCATCTCTTGTCCCGTCTCTAGTCTGTTTCGTCAGCATACGCAAGGGCATAAGCATCACATGCCTATTTCATTACATATTCATTACATATTCATTACATATTCATTACATACTCATTACATACTCATTTCATAACATCTTGCATATTTAACTACATAGACATTAACATACATTCATATCAACATATTCATTAAACATACACGTTAGCATGCACAGGTTCATTGTGTCTCTATCATTGGTCGTTACCGCCGAGTAACTGGGTTCGTCCATTCTCTTCAAATAGATTGTCAGCCCTAAGCATAAAATACATATGTGTTTCCAAGTTTCCCTACGGAGCTCGATCCTCGTGGATGACGGTTACTTCAGCTATCTTTCCTCGCCAGGATAAGATATCTACCCTTCGAGTTCATTCCCTCGATGGAGTCTTGATTACCAGTTTTCTTTCTAGCTCGATCCTAGATTGAATCTCAGTCTTGTCGGTCGTCGAGCCCAACCGGACGTGCATTTATTTTGCACCATCTAAAGGTTTTCACCATACCATGACAGATACGCGACTATCTCGCTTGAGAAGTTTATCACTGTACCCGGACGTGCATTTATTTTGCACTATCTTTCAAGAAAATCAACTACAATCCTTTACAGATACACGCCAGTTCACGCCTGGAAAATCTATCAGTACAACACTTTACAATCTTACATGTTACAACATCAGTACAACACTTTACATCTTACAGCATCGGTATGCAACATTTCTCACATAAGAAGCCGATCCTATCTTCGTTATGACTCACAGCAAATGGCCATCTCCATGGAGCAGCTGGGCTTCCATTTTTCCTGTCGTCTTGAAGTATGGGGAGGTTGAACCAAATCGTATTCAGGAGAGCACGATCTTGAAGTACGGGGAGGTTTGAGCAGAATCATATTCAGGAGAGCACGATTCTGAAGTATGAGGAAGTTCAGTTAGCCCTTTTCATATTCAGGAGAGCACGATTCTGAAGTATGAAGAATTTCATTTACCCAAAAGAGCGGAATCATATTCGGGAGAGCACGATTCTGAAGTATGAGGAAGTTCAGTTAGCCCTTTTCATATTCAGGAGAGCACGATTCTGAATTATGAAGAAGTTCATTTACCCTTTAGTAAAAGAAGGAGCGGAATCATATTCAGGAGAGCACGATTCTGAAGTATGAGGATGTCCAGTTAGCCCTTTTCATATTCAGGAGAGCACGATTCTGAAGTATGAAGAATTTCATTTACAAGAAAGAGCCGAATCATATTCAGGAGAGCACGATTCTGAGGTATGATGAAGTTCAGTTCACCCTTTTCATATTCAGGAGAGCACGATTCTGAAGTATGGAGAGTTTCATTTACGCGAGAAAGCCGAATCATATTCAGGAGAGCACGATTCTGAGGTATGATGAAGTTCAGTTTACCCTTTTTATGTTCAGGAGAGCACGATCTTGAAGCATAGAGAAGTTTATTTATCTTTCAGTAAGAGAAAAATCAGAATCGTATTCCAGGCGCCGACCCTAAATGCGAGAAAATTTATTTATCCGATAAGCAGCAACCTATTTATTTGAGTGCTTATCCATTTTGGCATATAAATCCCTTCCAATGATGAGTAACAATTCTCCCGCGAGAAGCTTATCAGGGCATTTCCCATCAAAGTCCATTTATTTTGGCATACAGCCGGTTTTTACCCTGTATATTTGATACGGATTTCCGAAAGGTCCGTTTGATCCTGTCGCGAGAGATAGTCTACAGAAGTTTGGATGTTATTCTTTGCTCAATGCTCCAGCATTCTGTAATCGATCTTGCAATCGTACGTGACCCAGTTTTTATATTCCCCAGTGGGGGCCGTCTCACAAGTGTCACCTCCATTTGAGAATCTCGTTCCCAGGATGACAATTGGTCGTGTTCGCACCAGTTGACTATCATTTTAGGATTCCCCAGTGTTTGTACTGTGTCTCAGCATGACGTTTTCCCCATTGTGTTCTTCTCGTAGCGTCTGCCTCGTAGCGCTTGTCATCATTTTCATATTCATCAGCGTACGCATCACATCATACCCATGTCATCTGCATTAAGCGGTCCTCGCTTTGTCCATAGCATTGCATACCGTCGCATATAAGGGCAAAATTTTCGGTTATCTATATTTAAATCTCTCCACCACGATTCCTCGAGTCTCTGTCACTCAAATCGTCCGGTGTAGCTATTTAAATAGGGGCAACTGTAATACCCCAAATTTTACCCTTATATTTAGTCAGTCATTTTGCATATCATCTCATATGTACATTTGCTAACCACTAACAAGTTATGAAGGTGTTTGTTTTGCAGATTTGGTCCCAGGGGTATTTTGGTCATCTTACACAAATTCTACCAATGCCTTGAAGACGGTGTGTTATTAAAATTCTGAGGCATTTGATACGTTATGGTTTTGAGGTATTTACCTATCACCAGGGCTGATCATATTGAGATTTTTGGCATTTGGTCAGCGGAATTTAATTACGAGTAGTGTTACTGTTGATGCTGAAAATGTTGCGATTACGGTGCCCATATGTGTTTGGTTATGAAATGGTTGGTTAACATTTTAATCGGATGATGAGATTAGGATTACAAATGAGACGAGTGCACCAATAAGAATACCACTTGGGAATATTTATGTTTTATGCCTATGTTAACGAATTTAAATACTTGTGGATTTATTCACAATTGTTTATATTTTTTAACTAAGAATAAAATATAAATAAATTCAAAACTTTGAGAATTTTATTTCATAAATAATGTCATCATACAAGAAGTGGAGATTGCTTCATATTTTATAAGTGTTGTTACAAGGAAGTACATTAAAGTTCTAAATCCTAAGGGATTACATTAAAGCATCTATCCTAAATCCTAAGAGCATCTAAAGGTCTTCATGTTGTATTTGAACTTCTCCATGAATCCTCAGCTAACCTGCACATCAAAAGAAAACAAACAGTACAGAAAAATGTTAGAAGTTTTTTCGACACTCTCAGAACAATGTCATCATCGACTGCCGGGAGTGGCACAACCGAAGCTGCGTCCTACCCCCGTTACCAATCCGCGCCATGGGCGTCAGATCAGGTAATACATGTTCTTATCAATATGGGACATCCGAGAGATAGAAAAAAATAAATGAAGTGGGACTGATTCGTTTTTCCGCGATTGGATTTCCAAACTGATACGAGAATAAGGCAACATAGGCAAGTTTTGACTCAGACCCGGATGCCGGCAGGTCTGAGCCACCTTGGTTCCAAAACTTCCAACACCTGAAAAGCCACAAGCATCATCAGCATAAACAAAACCAGGAAGGGGCTCGCGCCAATACAGGTATGAATAGCCACCAAAGAAACAAGTCTGTTACCAAACAGAAGTCATAAGCTCCACAAAACATGAGCAGATAAGTCAATTCACCATATGTACAACAACACATGTTCATAAGCAAAGAAACAAATTCATGCTTAGAAAAAGGGTAGAGCCAGTTCGGTTCAGAAAAAATCTGTGAAATCAGTTTAGGCTCGACTCAGGAAAAGAGACATCAGTTCAGTTCAGAAAACAGCATGGCAGGACAACATATCAGTTCACCAACAGAAGAAAAAGAAAGATAAGCAAGTGTGAACAAGAGCATCAAAAATCACAGCAGTTCGTTCGACGTGTGATGAACCAAATGCCAATTCGGCTCACAAACCATCATTGGAAACACATCAACAACTTCGATATCCGAAGTCCACAAGCCTAACAGCAAAAATTCAAAGCTCTTAATGCCAAGGTGGTTCACAAGACACGCCAAAGAGAAGTGGAATGCTCTACCCGCAGGTTACAGTACAGCCAAGTTCAACAAACAAACCATAAACTGCACCAAAAATATTGGAATATCAGCATAGTACCATCCAAAGGCTTTACCCTGTAATCAAACCAAACATCAGCAAATCGTATCAGATTACATATATCAAGCAAGCTCATAATCCAAATGGTGAACTAGAGGCCGTAACAAAAGTCAGAAGAGGATTCATAAAATCCCCGTTCGCCATGATAGGTCAAAAGCACATAATCATGTCTAAGATAAAAAAAGCCAACTCAATTCATGAACATCAGAATACCACATTGGAAAATCGAAGAAGGTAGAATGGGGCTCAGTCATGAGCATCATTGCCCCAACAAATAAGTCACCAAAACAAGTTATCAGATCATATTCAGTTCATGAAACGAACAAACGAACAAATACATGGCTCAGCTCAACATGATAGCCAATAATCATCACCAAGTCAATCAGAAGCAGCAATATGTTCAGAAGCCAGGATGTAGTATCCTGCTCCAAGTGGTTCAGACTAAGCGTCATCACTACCACGTACCCGTCTCGGCGGCAAAGATCAAGGCAAAATGTCCACCCTGAAAGAAGAAAAAGAAAAGTAAGTGCTAATGATCAGGATTGAATCAAAACAAAGCGCAGCAGGAATCAAATCAGTATCTAAAAGCAATCCAATTCGCAAATGGAAAGTTTCGAGTCAGGTCCAAATCATGCCCCATTGGAACTCAATCTGGGAAAAATAGAAACAAATCAAAATGAATCCATCAAGAAATCCCGTGGATTAATATCAGAGGCCAATCAACCCAATCTGAAGGCAAATCATATCAGAAAATAATAGAGATTTTGATTCAATGTCAATCCCGAAGCAGATCAAAACAAATCATTTCAGGTGATTAAATCGAATACCAATCAAATCCTAAAAGGGGATTGTATCAGATGGAACCAAATCGTATCCCATTAGAACTCATTTTAAATCAATCAAATTCATACCAGAAAAATGAATTGAGATCCCAATCGTATCAGAAAGCATCGTATTGGAGACCAATCTGGAAGAATCAGAACCAAATAATATCACCACAAAATCAAATCTCAGAAAAAAACACAAGTTTAAGGCCCAAAAAGAGAGATAAAAGAAATTATAAATAGGGGAATACAACCTGATGCGAAGGGAGTTGAAACCCTAGAACGTAACCGCGAGAGAGAGAACGAAGAACACCCAGATCGCGGAGAAACCCTAGCGAAGAAATCGCACGCAGAAAACCCTAAACGGCGTGAGCTCAGACGAAGCGATCGTCATCATCGCTCAGAGAGATCACCATCACTGAACGCGAATCCACAATACCCCGAGAGATCACCTTCATCGTTCACGAAGAACGACGGGCAATCAACTCCACGGCCTCAGCTTCAGCATCATCGGCCAAATCAAATGTAAATGCATTATCTCACATATTTTTGTGATTCGTATTTTGTTTCAGGAACAGATAAGGTCACGGCGCGAGGTAGAAGAGAGGAGAAAGATACGAGAGGAAGAACGAATGGAAACGGCGCCGCGAGCTGGGGTCAGGGAACCCTAATTTTCACTTTGTCTGCCACTTGGGTTGGGTCCGGGTGTGATGACCGGCCCAACCCTTTCCCTTTTTATTTTTTTTGTTGTTTTATTTTTTTTATTTAATTTGTTATATGTTTTAAAAAAAAAAAACTTTTTCTTAACATTTCAATTTCATAAATTTTTTTGAAAAATATTTTTTCATTTTAATCCTTTTAAAACATAAGAATAAATTAAAACTCTTTTTTCTTAAAAAATATAAATTAAAACTTTTTTAAAACATTTGTAAATATAAAATGAAATTTTTTTAATAAAATAGATAAAAACTCTTTTTTTTTTAAAAAAATATAAAAATAAAAAACCCTTTTAAATTTCTCCTTTGCAAGCCAATATTAAATTAGTAAGATTTTAAATAAACAGTAGTGAAATCTCAATCTTCTCTGCCTACTAACGGGTGTTCGTTTTTGCAGTCCATATTTATCATGTCGAGTTTTCATTTAAGTTTCGTTTATATTTGTATCTGCTTCTCAGTTGTAACCTCGCGAACCTAATAATCGCGTTTACTTTTCGCATTTAAATTTCCGCTAATGTATGGTTTAAATTTCTGCTGATGTACTGCAATATTGCTGTCACATTACACGCTCCGAAGGAACTAGGTCTAGCATTTGACCGCCGTGTCAATAGTCCTCAACTTCAAACCCTTACACCTTTTCCACCCTAAATTTTCATACATGTCTCGCTGTGGACAAGATTACAATTTTACCCCTAGCATTAGGTCAAAGAGCCGCCGCGCTCATCTTAGGGTTTCCCGCCGCGGAATCCCTAACCTAACCTAACCCTAATGCGCTTAACAATTCAACATAGAGATTTGGAGTTTCTACACTCCACGTAAGCGTGTCCTTAAGACATGTTTATTCCCCGTGAGACCTTGACCACAGTCAAGAAGTCTCTAACCTCCCTTTTGAGGGGAACTACGATTACTCTGATTCCACTCCCGTAAGGATACGTAGGCACAAGATGCGATGTCTTGCCGAGTAAACTTAGAATTAACCCCTTAGGTCTCTTTTCTCACTCTTAATCTTTTGTACATATACCTTAAGCAAATAAATAAAGCAAATAGTAAACATTTGAACAAAAGGTTCCCGTAGAGTACTACGGAAGTTTAGGGTGCTAATACCTTCCCTAAATTTAACTAACCCCCGAACCCTAGATCTTTCCCCGCATTGTGTTTACGATGCAAAATAGGTTTTCCCTCTTTTGACCTTTTCCTTCGGATAAATCAAAGAGCGATTGTGAATTGAATTGCGATTCAAACTGATTAATAGTTTGTGATCCTATTTCCACCGCAACAGATAGTGACTCGTTTTTTGCAACTGGTTTCCTATGGCGTGCAGATGCTTCTTGAATGTACGACCTTATCTTAGCATTGCTCAGAGCAGTAGGCAAAGCTTCCAATGAAGTTAGCGCACATAGCAGATTCCTGATTAATATCGAAAGGGGTGTATTGTTGGATAGAGGCTTCATCAGTAGACATGCTCAACAAATCATTAGACAGCGCTCTGAGATTCTTCAAAATATCAGTCAATCCTTTCTCAGAATCATGTAATTCTGGTGCCAGGTATTTTGCTTTAATATGCTCCGCCATATTATGAACAAAGTCTTCGTCGAGTTTGCACTTTCTAGCTTCTGATGATGTAGGAGATTGTTGAGTGATTGTGGCCTTGTACAGGATGTTTTCTCTTGGTTGATGGTGCGTATCATGGCGGGTATTGTTCCACAATTTTGCTGAATCCACTTTCAATTATACGAATTTCAACAGGTTTAAGTCCTCCGATGAACTTGCTTTGATTTGCCTTGTAATTCGTGAAGCTGCAGCGTGTAAAAGCAATGTTACGATATGGTAGTTTACTTCGGATGCTCGCACTTGGGGCTAGGGAGTCCTTGGTAGCAAATATCCTTGATTCCTCTCTGGTGGGCTTTAGTGGTGAAGATAGATTGCTTTCTCAATCTTGAGTTCTAGATGGCATTGTGTTACTAACATCTTCTTCTCATTTTGCAGCAATAACGTTTTGATGGCTGGGTGCAATCATGTGCGGATTGCTTCGAAGCCGCTGACGTGAGTACTATAGAGATTGCTGCCATGGTATGCTTACTTGGAATTGGCTGTGTGAAATATTGCAGGTTATCTCTAGTGATTGTTCTGATAATTTGTGGTGAGTTTGGATGGGTTACAACAAGGTGGTTGTTATGAACCTGTAGTGACAACATGAACAGCCTACGTGAGTCTGCGGTTTGTATTGGGACTTCACTGCCATGGCTTTTGACAGAAGGAGCGAGATTCAGGTGTAGCATAAACATGGTACGGGTCTTTGATAGATAAATCATAATCAATAGCATGATGTCTTGAATGAAATATGGAGATGTTAATTGATGTGGTTGTTTCATTGTAACAGGTAGTATTCTCCGGTGGCTCCGTTTAGTTTATGTTCAGGCTGCACTATCAACCTGTTCATGCTCAGGATTTCCTTCTAATTCAATTGCAGGGAGGAAGTTTATGTTGATAGCCAAACAAAGGATGGTAAAGATTTAGGCCAACGGTTGCGAGAGATTTTGATGAAGGAAGAGAAGGCCACAGCAAGCAATTACGGATGAACTCATGCAAATAAGGATAAAGATGATGGCTGGTGCAGCGAGAGTACCGTGGCCGGCATTAGTACATGTTTGATCCTTTTATTCTGATTGTACTTTAAAGCGTCGGCAAGGCCTTTGGATGGAGCTATGACCTGTTTGTTATGAAGATCCTCACCCAATCATGTGTTTTTGCCGGTGTTCGACGCGGAGAATTCATGGCCAAGTATGATCCTTTAAGATAGAATTGCTGGAAACAAGAGATTTATTCATATACTCGGTCCCGATGATGCCGGCAGAAGCTTTGAAGATTAGGGGAAGTGACATTGCAGCTTGTTTTCCTTTATCATTTTAGAGTTGATTTGGCTTCCATTAGGATCTTCTCCTTTTATCTCTTTTGGAACAGCTTTCAACAATTATGTAGGGTCATGGACCATTTTACAAGATGCTTTGTAAAGTTTCTTCTTGTAATATATGCATATTGTCACTGCGAGACCTGGTATTTATTTGTAAATTCTTAAATCGTAACTCTTAAATCATAACCAGATGGTTTCAAAAGACAACTTTAGTTTTGAATTTCTTCCACCCACCATAGTGGTATTGTTAGGGAAAAGTAACTAAGTCCATAACAGGAAGGAAGTGGCATAGGTAACATGGGAGCTAATGTTGCAGAGTTAACACCACGTGCGTAATCTGGCTCAATTGATTGCAAATAAAGAAATAGGATAAAGTCCTTCAATGAGCTAAACTTGATTGTTTGTATCTGAACTTGAATATGTGTCTTAAACCCATAATGAATGTGATTTATGCACTTGAAAACATCCACACTTGAAATTAACTTGAGCAACGAACGTGTAAACCTTGAAAAGTACTTAGAATGGATTTGAGTTTACGGCTTCCGCTTGCGATTTGTAACTATTGCAATCTGCACGAGTTGGTTAGTCGCATAAATATTAAATTTTAAAATAAAGTCAAATAATAAATATAAAACGCAAGAAGAGGTGAAATCTTATGGTCAAAAATTAGGGTGCAACAATTTCCATGTCGAATGGAGCATTACGCCATTATCAAACATACGTATTATGAAACATAAGCCAGGTTGGTTAACCTCTTGTTTTCAAGTGTTGTTTCCCTTGCAGGTGGAGGGAGCTCTTGCTCAAATTAATTACCAAACATTCAAGGTCTCGGCGTGAGACATGTAATGATAATGTTCGTTTTGTCATTATTCCCCACAGAGTTGCTTGTTTAAGTTTCTCTTACCCCTCCAGCGGAGTATTTCTTCAAGGGTGTTGTTATGCCAGTATCAAAAGATTTCGTGAATCAATTTTTGGAAGTTGCCGCCTATGTCGAAATAGGTGTCTGGCAGTTTGGGTTCGGAAAATCCCCAGTAGAGTCCTTTTTAAATTTATCGCCATGTCAGCATTTAAGATTGAAAGATTGGACCTTTATGTGTTACCCATTTGACTGATGGAGTTAGCTACTGCAAAGATAGGCAGAGGAGCTGTATTCAATAGTATTTACCCGTAGCAAAGGCGGAGTTATTTTCCTGTATTTGGCAGAGTATTTTCCCGTAGCGATGGCGGAGTATTACCCGTAGCAAAGGCGGAGTTATTTTCCTGTATTTGGCAGAGTATTTTCCCGTAGCGATGGCGGAGTATTACCCGTAGCAAAGGCGGAGTTATTTTCCTGTATTTGGCAGAGTATTTTCCCGTAGCGATGGCGGAGTATTACCCGTAGCAAAGGCGGAGTTATTTTCCTGTATTTGGTAGAGTATTTTCCCGTAGCGATGGCGGAGTATTACCCGTAGCAAAGGCGGAGTTATTTTCCTGTATTTGGCAGAGTATTTTCCCGTAGCGATGGCGGAGTATTACCCGTAGCAAAGGCGGAGTTATTTTCCTGTATTGGGCAGAGTTATTTCCCGTAGCAAAGGCGGAGTTATTTTCCTGTATTTGGCAGAGTATTTTCCCGTAGTGATGGCGGAGTATTACCCGTAGCAAAGGCGGAGTTATTTTCCTGTATTTGGCAGAGTATTTTCCCGTAGCGATGGCGGAGTATTACCCGTAGCAAAGGCGGAGTTATTTTCCTATATTTGGCAGAGTATTTTCCCGTAGCAAAGGCGGAGTATTACCCGTAGCAAAGGCGGAGTTATTTTCCTGCATTGGGCAGAGTTATTTCCCGTAGCAAAGGCGGAGTTATTTTCCTGTGTGATGGACAGGGTACGTCCCGTAGCAAAGGCGGAGTTATTTTCCTGTGTGATGGACAGGGTACGTCCCGTAGCAAAGGCGGAGTTATTTTCCTGTGTGATTTTCCTGTGTGATGGACAGGGTACGTCCCGTAGCAAAGGCGGAGTTATTTTCCTGTATGGATGGACAGTGTGTGTCCCGTAGCAAGGGCGGAGTTATTTTCCCGTAGCAAGGGCGGAGTTATGGATGGGCAGAAGAAGACTTTCCTGTATGGCAAGATAGAATTGCGTTCTTATACAAGACAGAAGTACTTCTCCCAGTGAAGTCAATAAGTTTACCCCAGTATTGACAAGATAGTGTTGAAATCAGATTCGTAGATAGTGTTCCCCGAGTAGTGGTGCAGTTTATCTCGCAAGTTATTTCTGACAGTTGGCAAATTTCCGGTTTTATTGGTATTCAACCGTCTCATACCTCGATTGTCTGAAGGCTCCGGGCGTTTCACCCAGTCGGGTCCAAGCCGTTTGAATAGGGGCAGCTGTTGCACCCTAAAATTTGACCAACTGGTTTGACCTGATTTGTGTTTTCATAGCTTTATCATTTGCATAGTAGATCATGCACATATTTCATTCATTTGCATAACATAGCATGGGCAAGTCATCCAACAAGGAATCAAGTGCTATTTTTCATCTCAAGGAATGTATTCAAGAGGTTCTTATCAAGATTCAAGCCTATTCAAGTCACCAAGAAAGAAATTGAAGCTTTGAGAAGTTTAAAGGCCAAGCAGTGGGTTTCTCTCCTATCTTGAGGGTATTTAAAGATCATCAGAGAAGTTGTGAGTTATGAATTGAGGGCATGGAATGTGTAGAGACATCATGAAAGACCTAGAGGGTCATTTTGAAAGTAAGACAAGTCATTGGTGTGGTTTCAAGAACTACAGTTGAAGACAGTCAACTAGGGTTTCATCTGGGTCAACCCTAGGTCAACCCTAAGTCTAATGCTTGATTGAAGGGCATCAAGGCCTATTGGAAGGATGTGGGGTTCATCATTTGATATGTGGATATGGATATGGTGTTGTGCCAAGGAGAAATCAAAAGAAATCAAGAAGAAGAGAAGTTTCTAAATTAGGGTTTCTGTGTAAAATTCCCTAATTTAGGTCAAACTTCCAAGCAAAGTAATTCAAAATGCAAGTCTCAAATGGATCCTTGGCCAACATGAAACTTGTATAGTATCTTCAAGACCTTTAATTTGAGTGGTGGAAGGCATCAAGGAGATTTATAGAACTCAAGTTATGGTTCTTGCAAGTTAGGGGTCCTCAGAGGCATCTCAAATTTGTCTGTGAAAGTTACTTGACTTCCAAGCAACTTTTACCCCATAAGGAGTTTTCAAATGGATTTTTTGCCAACATGAAAGTTGTTCCTCATGATCTTATCTTTCTAGAAAGGTATGGTATGCCTCAATCTGATTTGTGGAGCTCTACTTATGATCTTGACAAGCCAGGGGTATTTTTGGAAAGTAAGATTATAGGTCATTTCAATCATATGCCTAAAACTCCTACTTGCAAGCTTCAAATAAAAAAATGTCCAACATAAGATGTGTTCCAAATGGCATTTTTAGGCTAGATAAGAAGTCATGGTGAGATAGAATGGCTTTCTAGAAAGGTATGGTATGCCTCAATCCATGTGTTCCAAATGGATTTTTGGCCAACATGAAAGTTGTTCCTCATGATCTTAGCTTTCTAGAAAGGTATGGTATGCCTCAATCTGATTTGTGGAGCTCTACTTATGATCTTGACAAGCCAGGGGTATTTTGGGAAAGTAAGATTATAGGTCATTTCAATCATATGCCTAAAACTCCTACTTGCAAGCTTCAAATAAAAAAATGTCCAACATGAGATGTGTTCCAAATGGCATTTTTAGGCTAGATAAGAAGTCATGGTGAGATAGAATGGCTTGCATCACAAAATGCCCAAAAATGGCTTGAATATGGAAGAATTTCAAATGGATTCATGGAGGGAAAATGTAATTTTCAAGTTATGAGTCCAAAATGCATCATCCAAATACTCATTTCAATTGGAAAACATCTTTTAAAGACAATGACATTAACACTTTTTTTATTAGAGGTCAGAATCATGGACTTGCTTTGTAAACCTCTTACTTGAAATCCAAGTTACACAACCAAACTCCAACACAAGCTGATTTAAGCCCAGCTAACTATCCACACACATCCAATATCTCCTTAGAAGGTAAATTGAACACAAGACAAGTTGCATTGAGAGCTAAAACCAGAACTGATATGGTGATATCATCAAATGAGAAATTCATGACATGAGATATCCAAAATCTCATAGGAACATTCCAGATCTTTCTAGAGGGTTCTAACATCACCTATATATGAATTTGAGTTGATCTAAGCAAAGGTTGAACTTCATTTGGTGCAGAAAAGAGAGATTGAGATTCATCTTGCTCATTTGCAATTCAATATCGAATTCACACAATTCTTCATCATTTCTTCAATTTTTTGATCCAAATCAATTCAATAATCATCACTGAGAGTGTTCCAATCAAAATCTGAGAGAATCCAAGCCTGAATCGAGTTCTTGAAGTTTCACTTCTTCACTTGCAACTGAAATTCTGTTACACTGATTCAGGCCATTTGAGGAAGATCTATTGCATACAGAAGCAAGCAATCATCACACTGATCGATTCTGGAGCTTTGCAAGCATTGATTTGGAGGATTTCACCATCTGTTTTCTCCATTTTCACAGGTTAGTAACTTTCTCACCATGGCTTGAATTAGATAGAATTAGCAAGAATCTCTAGGTTAGAAATGATGTAGGTGGTTAGATGAAACTTTCTGGAGAGTTTGAGAAGGATTGGTGATGATTCATATGTGGACACAAATTCTGTTGAGATCAAGAATTCAGTGCATATGGAGTTATAGGCTTAGTTTTCTTAGTTAGAATTGATTAGTGATGAGTAAGGAAGACATTGAGACACTTAATTTGATGATTGGTGATGTTTGAATTTCTGATCAATTTTGGGGATGGGATCGGGTTTGCTGTTAGAGACCATATCAATTGAATCCAATGCCATATATGAACTCAGGGAGGAAAATAGAGTAGGTTAGGGTTTTGTTTCTTGATTTTTGATCAAGATTTGATGAGGTTCGAGCTGCTGAGTTTGGAGCTTTCTTGGAGCTTCATCAATGGAGTTTGGCTCCAATTTGGATTTGAATGGAGAAGATAAGGTCTCAGCCGTTGGATCTCACTTTTGACTTGGACCAAAGCATCCATCGTATGGCTCAGATCTCATTTCAATTGTGAAGGTTTTGGCTGAAGGGTGAAACGCAACGTTTCACTTAAAATGTTGTCTTGGGCTTAAGCTGAAGTTCCTATCCCCACCCCCTTCATGAGGCCCAATATATTTTGAACTGAAAATCATTGATATTTGCACCGTAGTTTTTCTTTTTTCTTTATGCTTTTCTCAATTAGTTTCTGATTAGTGAATTGGGCCCAGGCGCATTGCTATTCGTAACCCCCATTCTGGGCCCACGCGTGAACTGCATTGTATTTGTTTACTCTCTGCACCCCTCATCATTTCATTTTAATTTCTTTTTTATCATTTTATGTTAAACTTTGGAAAATCATATCAAATTGAAAATTAATGATTTTTTAATGGGAGTTTTTTCTCCCATTTCATATTTTTGTCTAGAAAAATATAAAATAAAAACATTTTTCATTTCATGCATTTTAGTATTTTTTTTGTATATTTTCTACTTTTATTGCATTTTATTTCCTTTATGATGATACATGATCTTGTAAATTTTTGTTTAGGTAGTTCCCATTACTTTTTTAGACCAATCTTTTTAGGACAATTAGATATACATATTAGGTACCCCTGAATTTTATTCCATAATTTTTAGGATTATTTTTAGGTAATTTTGATTAGTGAATATTAAGATGATCAGATTAGGGTTTATACACAACTTAGGGGCATTAAAACAATTTCTTTTGGGTTTTTTAGATTGAATTAGGACTTGGGGCATATAGGGTATTAAGGGTAGGTATAGTGGATCCCCTAGAAATAATATTAGAATTTTCCCTGCTATATTAATATTTTTGGTGTATTTTGCAATTGTATGCTTGCTTGGTGTGCCCTTTTGGGGTTTATTTTGTTCGTGTGGGCCTTTTGGGCTTTGCTTGGGGTGTGGGCTTGGTTTGAAGAGCATGATGATGGAGCCTATTGAAGACAAAGTTGAAGATCAAAACCAAAGGTTGCTGAAGATTGTTTGCTTGCTTGGAGTGGATTGAAGACCCTAGGACATAGGAGCTAGATAGAGCCTTAGAATAGAAAATTTCTTCACAAATATGGATGGCTTCTTTTGCCTCCATTCTTCTCTGTGATTAAAAGTCTCTCCTTAATACTCACATCCCTCCTTTGGAAGGATTAGTGACTGTATCTGGGAGATAGAACTTTGAGAGAAACAGTCTGTATTATGTTAACTTTCTGTAGGCCACCTTTGGTGCTCAGCAGACTGTTCAACATCCAAACTCATCTTGTGAACTGTTTATCATCTAGGAAAGATTGCTTTGAAGAAGCCCTTGAAGATTGAGGATGAAGTTCATTGCCTTGAAGACTGATAGAAGCAGGAGCTTGTGCTGTCAGGTTTTGCTGTTTAGAGCTGCTGGTGCTGTTTAGAGCAATGTATTGTTTGAGTTTCTTGACTGTATTGTTTGTTAATTTTCCCCTTGAGATTGAGGTGAAGCTGTTTCACTTCGCTCATTTTTTTCTAGGTTCGAGGTTGAG
This sequence comes from Lathyrus sativus, assembly GCA_963859935.3. Taxonomy (NCBI): domain Eukaryota; kingdom Viridiplantae; phylum Streptophyta; class Magnoliopsida; order Fabales; family Fabaceae; genus Lathyrus; species Lathyrus sativus. Next base: position 326,315,288 of record OZ012740.1, read on the forward strand.
TGGGACTCCCTTGCCTCGCTTGTATTGCTGCATTCATGCATTTTACTGCTTTACTGTATATATGTTGTTTCTTTTCCGTTTATCCCCTTAGGATCTCTGTTTCTCTCTGCGCAAGAGAGAAATATGACAGACATTAGGTTCTCATCCATGCATGACAACATTAGGATAGATTTTGATTCCCTTTTCAACCATAGGTTTTAGAGTTGCTGTCTCTCTTCTTTCTCAAAACAATCAGAAAAATACAATAAAAGGATAAACATCAATAAAAAACAGTTCTTGCGTAAAAGACTGTAAACCAATCAAAAACGTCATTTTTGTCTGCTTGGACCCATAATCAGGAAAACCCTTTTCAGAAGGAGATAAAAACAATCAAGACAGACTTGTTTCGTACGTGGCCCGAACTACGTTTGCTCTGATCTTTCATGCTGTTTGAAAGTACGTAGGCATAGGATGCGATATCCTAGCGAGCAACCTTCCCCTCCTTTCCCGTAGGTAGGCGAACTACGTTGACTCTGATTTCTCGTTCCAGACGGGAATACGTAGGCATAAAGTGCGATACTTTGCCGAGTTATTTTATTTTCTCTTAACCTCAGACCTGTAGAATAGATAGAATAACAATCCGTACCAGAAAACAAGCGTGGATCCCGTCGAGTACGACGGACGTGAGGGGTGCTAATACCTTCCCCTTGCGTAACCGACTCCCGAATCCAGGATTTGGTTGCGATGACCATTCCTTTCCCGTCTTTGCGGTAGGTTTACTTCGAGCGTTTCCTTTCCCTTCGTTGGGATAAATAACACACGGTGGTGACTCTTCTGTTCAGCCGACGCCGATTTTCGCAGTAGCGACAACAACCTCCTTGCATAATCTCTGTAAGGAATCAGATTCGGTTGGCGCGTTTCCCATTCTCCTTCGATCTGATTAACAACTAGCACTGAATCGCCATATACATCGAGATTCTTGATCCTCAGATCAATAGCTTCTTCCAGACCCATAATACATGCCTCGTATTCAACTTCATTGTTGGTGACTGGGAATGTCAATCTGGCAGTGAACGGGATGTGGGTACCATGAGGAGTTGTAATAATTGCCCCAATTCTGCTACCATAAGGGTTGACGGCACCATCGAATATCATTTGCCACTGGGAATCCTTCTCTGGGCCTTTACCATGCAGTGGTTCTTCACAATCTTTCACTTTGAGAAACATGATATCCTCGTCAGGAAAATCAAACTTCATTGGTTGGTAATCTTCGGTTGGCTGCTCAGCAAGGTATTCTGACAGAACACTTCCTTTGATGGCTTTCTGAGAAACATACTGTATATCATACTCTGTCAGTACCATTTGCCATATAGAAATTCTTCCCAAAAGTGCTTGCTTCTCAAAGACATACGTAATCGGATCCATCTTCGAAATCAACATGGTTGTGTGATTGAGCAGATACTGTCTCAAACGTTTGGCAGCCCAGGCGAGTGCATAACACGTTTTTTCGAGCATTGAGTAACGGGTCTCACAATCTGTGAACTTTTTACTCAAATAATAAATCGCATGCTCCTTTCTTCTAGTATCGTCGTGTTGACCGAGAACACAACCCATGGAATTCTCAAGAACCGTCAGGTACATGATTAAAGGCCTTCCAGCTACTGGGGGTATCAATATCGGAGGCTCCTGCAGATACTCTTTTATTTTATCAAAGGCTTTTTGACAATTTTCATTCCAGACAACCGCCTGATCTTTCTTTAACAGTTTGAACATTGGCTCACATGTGGCCATGAGATGCGATATGAACCGAGCAATTTAGTTCAATCTCCCCAGGAAACCACGGACTTCTTTTTCTGTTTTCGGTGCTGGCATGTCTTGTATGGCTTTTATCTTTGCAGGATCAACCTCGATTCCTTTTTTGTTGACAATAAACCCCAATAACTTTCCGGACCAAACTCCGAAAGTACACTTATTCGGATTCAACCTTAGTCTGAACTTTCTAAGCCTCTCAAACAGCTTCAACAGATTAACCAGATGCTCCTCCTCCATTTTGGATTTAGCAATCATATCGTCAACATAAACCTCAATCTCTTTATGCATCGTGTCATGAAAAAGCGTTGTCATAGCACGCTGATATGTTACTTCGGCGTTCTTCAAGCCAAAAGGCATCACCTTGTAGCAAAATGTTCCCCACGGTGTTATGAATGTTGTTTTCTCCATGTTCTCTGGTGCCATCTTTATCTGATTATAACCTGAGAAACCATCCATGAAGGAAAACACCGAAAATTGAGTCGTATTGTCGACCAATACGTTAATATGAGGGAGCGGGAAATCATCTTTAGGACTCACCTTGTTCAAATCCCGATAATCAACACACATACGCACCTTACCATCCTTCTTCGGTACAAGTACTATATTGGCGACCCACAGAGGGTAGGTAGTCACAGCTAAGAATCCATCATCCCACTCTTTTGGACCTCTTCTTTAATTTTGACTGTCATATCTGGTGTTGTTCTTCTCAGTTTCTGCTTGACCGGCGGACATTCCTCACGCAACGGTAAGCGATGAACCATTATGTCGGTATCAAGCCCAGGCATATCCTCATACGACCAAGCAAAGATGTCACTATACTCTCGAAGCATCTCGATCAATCTTTGCTTGACGTCTCTTTGTAGCGCAGCCCCTATTCGTACATTTCTGACCACTTCTTCAGAACCCAGATTAATGACCTCAATTTCCTCCTGATGAGGCAGAATGATTTTATCTTCTTGTTTCAAAAGTCTGGCTAATTCCTCCGGTAGGTCTTCATCCTCATCAATATCTTCTTCAGCTTGATAGATCGATTGATCAAAGTCGAAGCGAGTCATAGGAGGTTCTGTATCGGTGTCATCTACAATAGGAATCCTGCAATGAAAATGGTTAAATGTTTCAAACAATTTGCAAACAAATATGAACCACGTTGCCATTTTATTGTGAAAAATAAAATAAGAAAAACAGAGATCACAAAATTTGTATGAGAAAACGCCCTTTGATTAATTGATAAACAATGTTCAGACATAAACAAGTAAGGCCCTGAAATAAAATACCACTATGCCCCGGGTAGGACATAGGGTAGTACAATAATTGAAAAAACAAAGCATTACTGTTCGGTCGTCACTTGAATGACTTCTTCAATTGACCAGTTGTGTAGGCTCTGTCCCAGAATACATGGCTTGATCCAGGCATCCATGTCACATTCACTGTCTCCAGCTTCATCATCAGAAATGACACTGATCTGCTCAAAGAAGACACCTCCGCTAGTAAACCTGATCGGCCCCTTGAACTTCGGCTTGCTCTGTGAAGACGATGGGCGGTACCCTAGACCAAATTTGTCTTTCTTTTGCGGTATATCAATCACCTTCCCCCAGCCTTGGGCTGAACCAGCTTGCACCACAACCTGTGCTTCTTTAAAGGAAGACATAGCCACCTCAGGCTCTTTACTCATAACAGGAGTCTTGTTCTTGATCTTGACCGTTTCAAAGGCTTGGAAGAGAGTTTCATGGATCTCTCCATCCACTTCAACATACTTAAAGGATGATAAATGGCTGACCATAATATCCTCCTCTCTGCATACTGTCACGACGCTACCGCCAACCATGTATTTCAGCTTCTGATGCAGAGTTGATGTAACAGCCCCAACTGAATGAATCCAAGGGAGACCTAGTAAACAAATGTAGGTCGGCTGGATATCCATGATGTAAAACACAACATCAAAGACTCCAGGTCCAACCTGAATCGACAACGTTACCTCCCCAAACACGGATCTTCGGGTTTCATCAAACGCACGCACCACCAAATCACTTAGCGTGCAGATCAACCCCTTCGTATCCAACTTCATCAAAGCCTTCTTGGGAAGCACGTTTAAAGAAGATCCCGTATCCACAAGCACGTGAGACATGACAGTCCCTCGGCATTCCAAAGATATGTGCAGCGCACAATTGTGATTTCTGCCTCTAGGTGTCAAATCCAGGTCCGTAAAGCCTAAGACATTTCCTACGTTTACGTACGCCACCACTCCTTCAAGTTGATTGACTGAAATTTCCTGTGGCACGCAAGCAGTGTTCAGTATCTTCAGCAATGCATTCCGGTGCGCCTCAGAGCAAAGGAGCAATGATAGGATAGATATTTTGGACGAAGTTTGCTGCAAGTGATCGACTATCTTGTAGTCGCTTTTCCGAATCAGCCTCATGAATTCCTCCGCGTCTTTCAACAAAGATTCTCGTTCTCCAGATTGAGAAGTCTCTTCCACTACCGGTCTTTTCCCCTTATCCACTTTATTAGCAATAACCTCAAGTGATGAAAAGACTCGGCCACTGCGAGTAATACCTCCTACACTCACTAGATTGTCAACCGAACTTGCAGGGGTATCATTCAAATTTATCTTCTGCCCATTACAATACACTTCGGCTTCGTAATTCCACGGAACAACCTTAGTGCTCTCAAACGGCATAGGACCTGCTTTGGTGATAATTATCATTGGCGGCTTCGGTGCATAGATAGTAAGAGTTTTATAAGGGATGGAGATTGTCGCAATCTCATCCTTTTCTTCAGCCACTACATTCTCAGATTCTTTTCCAACAGAACGATCAAATTGTAAAACTCCTTCATCAATCATCTTCTGGATACATCTTCTCAATAAACCACATCCTCTCTCAGGATCAGCAGAACATTCAACACAACCCTCAACACAGCCCAGAAAGACACCTCCCTATAGCAGTCTGGCCTTTACAAAGCTTAAGGGTGTTTTCAGTTCATCAACATCCATCACTAGATTCAACACTTCGTCCTCGACAACTGCATTAACCCCAGCCTGCCCGTGATTCGGCATGGGATTCTACACCACGTTGGGAACATCATTAGAAAAATTGATAGCCTTACCGTCGATCATATCTTGCACTTTATGTTTGAAGGCTTTACAATTGTCTATAGTATGTCCTGGAGCACCCGAATGAAATTCACAGTGGGCATTTGCATCGTACCCAGGTGGAGGTTGTCTGGTCAAAGGAGTCAAAGTCCTTTTCTGAATCAATTGCAGTTGTAGCAAAGCCTGTAATAATTGGGAGTAAGGCATAGGAGGCGTATCAAAATGCCTATTTGCTGCACGACCTCTATCTTGGTATCTGCCATACTTCTGTTGATTTTGTTGCGGTCGTTGTTGCTGTTGTTGCTGACGCTGTTGTTGTTGTGGTTGTTGAACTGCTGGAATAGTGATGCTAGCAATCTGCTGATGCTGCCTATTCTGACCTTTATTCCTTCCCCTTGAACTGGATACAACATTAGTGTCTCCTTCTCGCCTTTTGTTTCAAAACACTTTCTTGTTTCCTCCTCCAGATGAGGATCCTTCTCTAGCATTGATCTTTCCTATCTTAATTCCATTCTCCACCCTTTCACCGGTGATAATCAAATCAGAAAAGCTTCCAGACATATTGCCGATAAGTTTCTCATAGTACACTCCTGGTAAGGTAGCAACAAACATATCCACAAGTTCTCGTTCTACCATTGGTGGTTGTACCCTAGCAGCAAGCTCTCGCCACCTCTGGGCATATTCTTTAAAGCATTCACTGCTCTTCTGAGAGAGATTCTGTAACTGGACTCTATTCGGAGCAAGGTCACTGTTGTACTAATAGTGCCTTACAAAAGCTTCGGCTAGTTCTTTCCAGCTACAAACATTAGCGAGCTCTAAGCTCATATACCATTCCAGCGATGGTCCGGATAAGCTATCCTGGAAAAAGTGCATCAAGAGCTTCTCGTCCTCAGAATGCGCAGACATATTATGATAATAAGACCTCAGATGAACCCTAGGGCAAGTGGTGCCCTTGTACTTATCGAAATCTGGGACCTTAAACTTTGGAGGTACCCTCAAGCCTGGAATCAACCCCATATTAGACATATCCAGCCCCATCGAGTTTTGGCATTCAAGCGATCTCATCTTCTCTTTGTTCATCTTAATCCTTCTGTCAGCCTCAGAAGGTATTTCAGCATTCACAATCCTTGGAGAAAACATATCTTCCTGCCTATCCTCATTCCAAGTGTGGTCCAAGCTACCATGTATCGCACCTGTAGTGTCGAGACCAAAACCATAACCATTTCCGTTACCATTACCACCATTGGCAAAACTAGCATGATTGAAACCTGTCACATTTCCAGCACCACCATCGTGACCACCCTCTCCAGCAGTAGGGATGACTAAAGTTGGCATAGAATTGTTCGCCCGAGGAGTTTCCTGATGAGGAGGGTTATAAGCAATCCCACCGTGTAGCACACCATCACTATTAACCCGCGCAATCAGAGGTTGCACCAAAGTCTGAAGTTGAGCCTGACCACTAGCAACCCCTTGCATGACCTCCATCAGTTGTGCCATACGATCTCTCATCTCTTGCATTTCTACCTGCATCTGATCCATCAGCATTTTCTGGTTTCCTCTGGTACCGTACCGGTGAGTTGTCACGTCAGCAATCCTGAAATACTAGTAAACCACAGGAGAAAATAAGGTTAAACATTCCGATGCACCTGCAAATGCGTGAAAAATGCTAAAATGCAGACATGTATTTATGCAAAAGGGATATTTCCCCCTCGATTCCAGTTTCCAGGAATAACATAACAATGGAGAACCTGCGGACAAGCATAGAATATCAACTCCTCATATATAGATAAAAAAAGTCATCAAGCAAAGTACAAACTATAGCTGAGTACAAATAAGGAAAGGACCTCGGCCAACAAGCATGGCGATGGTCGAATACATCAAATAAATAGCAACAATACAATAGAAGTAGACAAAACAGGTCAAGCAGGATGACGTGATCGGAAATCATCTAACAACCTCAACGTCTCTGGATGATCCGGCCTAGCAAGTAACCCCTAGATAAGCAAATCCTGCTGACTCATAGTATGTTGTAGGCTATCAACATGATCCTCCAAAGCTCTCTCTCCGAAACATGCCTCGAGTCTACGCCTCTTGGAACTAGCTCTCAGCTTGAGATCCTTCAAGCTCGCGATCGCTTCATTCAGCATGCACTCGCTGTCTCGTCTACATGATGCTTCTGCTGCAATCTCTTCATTTTTGGCATTAAGCTGAGCCTTCAGCTTGCTGATCTGCAGTTTTAACTTGTCTTTACGCTCCTTGTTGTTAGTGAGCGTGGCATTCCATATCGACTCAAACATGAAGATCCTCGTGTAAGCCTTATCCAACTCCTCCTTCTTAGTAGCAAGAACCCTGTAAGAAGCATTCAAATCTTGGCCTGTGCGCTCTCTGTCCTTAGTCTCCTTAGTCATATCAGTACCCAGCTTGTTCACAAGCTCGGTTTACCTCCTGAAAGAATGAAATGCATCTATCTTCTCACTGCGAAGCTGGATAATCTCTTTCTTTAATTCTTCATTCGCTTTCCTTAGCTCTTCTTTCTCTGCCAATACCTGATTATATTTCTGGATATCTACAGTAGTGGGTTCCTCGATCATGAGGGGATATAGTGGTGCAACTACAGGGAATAACATCAAGAACCTCGCAGCTCTATCATGAATCCAAGTCAAGTAAGGGTCATACGCTCGGCTGTTACTCTTCCCCAAAGCTAACTTCCCTTTCCGACAAATGTTATTCCATGCATGCTCAAGTCTACCCAGAGCCTCGCCCTCCAATAAGCAAGTAAGATACAGAGATTCTTGTATCTCCTCTTCTCTAGGAGGCTCTCTCAATGCGTACTCGAACCGTCCCACCAATAAAGAAGGATTATAATTGATGCAACCTTTCCTTCTGATCAAAGGAACATTAGGAAAACCACCACAACTATAAACAATATCCTTACCTAGCATGTCTCGATCAAACCAAACAATATTCTCTGCAGATAATCCCATCAATCTCTCTGACCACTTGGAAGTACTAGCAGTAGACACAAATGGATTCGTCGTAGGCATATGACTAGCAAACCAAGCATACAAAAGAGGAACACAACAAACTACATTCTTACCCCTTCGTTTCTCATTCTTGTAATGCACAGAATGATAAACGTCTCCGATTAAGGTGGGCACTGGGTTGCTTGAGGCCAATATATGAAATGCATCCAAATCCACAAAGTCGGGAAGATTAGGAAACAAAACAATGTCGTATATACATAGAGCAAGAACAGCACTAAATGCAACCCAGCAACCATCCTTAGCAAACTGTCTAGCTCTGTCAACGAGGAAAGCCAAAGGAAAACCATGCACTCCATTCCACTCTGTCAAACCCCCTTGTAACTCTGAAGCATCCACATGTACTATGGCAGCTAGCTTAGCCAGATCAGGCTTAGCATCAACATGAACAAAAGGCATTTGACTAAGAACAGGCACATCCAACAATACTGAGTACTCCTCTAAAGTAGGTGCTAGAACGTAATCAGGAAAGACAAAGCATCTCAAATGCGGATCATAAAACTGAAGAAAGGCATAAAGACCATCCACCTCATATGCTAAAGGCTTACAGACCCATCTCAATAATCTCCCGTAAGACTGCCTGAAATCCTCCATCACTTTCCCACCAGCTAGAGAAATCAAACTCAGTAGAGACCTAACATCTGGAGTCAGAAGCTTGTAAGCCACAGTTCTCTTCAAAGAATCCATGTCAGCAAGGAGGGAATAAGATCACCGGAATCGAAGGAGAAATATGCACCTGCAACACAAACACATGTTAATGTTATGCAGATGAAAATGCCAATGCAAATGCAAACAGGGGATCAAGATTGTTGTGTTGTCGGTCGAGAAAAACCAAAGCTTCGACTTAGCAAGAACAAAGTACTGATAACAGAACCACTGATAAACAAATTCACACTGCAAGGAACCAGGTATTCTGAAAGCTAAGGTTTCCTGCATAACCCAATCCCCCTCACAGGTATGAACATATCCACAGACAAAGGTTCGGCATCCTATGTGTTTGTCAGCGTCACAGACTTTCAAGAAATGATGATACGTTCACCATTTTTGGTTTGGCATCATCGTCTCCTAAAGAGGCCTCACTTAGCTGACTCACAGATGATCGGTTCCCAGAGTCGACAATCCTCAAATCCAAAATTCCCTCGAGCCCAAAGGGCCAGAAAGAAAGTTGTCTAAGAGAATCTCGTCCGAGTGTGAATTTCATGGTGAGCTAGTACGAGCAAAGCAATCACACCCACCACAAATCTCCACTACTAAATCTAGGTGTATACTCAAGCCTAGGTCCGGCTTATCACTCAATGGAACTTCCCATCCCACACCACAACAGTAATGATATATGATGCGGAAAATAAATGCGGGAAAGTAAATAAAGCACATATATACAACACCCAAAAAAATAAACACACAAGCGCTAGGATTGACTCGCATAGGGAAACAGAATCCCCAGCAGAGTCGCCAGCTGTCGCAACTGCGAAAAACAATCGGTGGAAAAACAGAAGAGTCGCCACTTTTGTTATTTATCCCAAAGAGAGGGAAAGGAAACGATCGCAAAAACCTAAAGAAAAAGGGAAAGACAAGGTCATCGCAACCATGTCTGGATTCGGGAGTCGATTATGCAAGGGGAAGGTATTAGCACCCCTCACGTCCGTCGTACTCGACGGGATCCATGCATTGTTGTCTATCTAAAAGGGTGTGTTGAAACTATCTAGCTAAAGGCTTAAGGACAAAAGAAAAAGAAAAGAGAACCTGACTCGGCAGAGCATCGCCGCTCTGTGCCTACATACTCCCTCATGCAATGGGAAAGTCAGAGTCAACGTAGTTCACCTAACTACGGGTAAAGAAGGGGGGAAGGCTGCTCGCCGAGACATCGCATCTCGTGCCTACGTACTTTCGTCTGGTACGAAAGATCAGAGCAAACGTAGTTTGGGCCAAAGGACCACAGGTTGGTTCAACAGTTTTTTAGGCCCGAGTAGGGTTAACAGATAGTTCTAGCAGTTGGTGTATGCAACTCGACCATTGGAGACTTAGGCGTTACTGTTTGTGGTAGAACTAAGAGTTAACGACACTCTTGTTTATGAAAATATTTTCCTTGATTAAGAACCCCAAAGGTTGAAAAAGGTTTGAATGGTTTTTGTATTTTTTAGAGAAGAAGTGTTTTGAATTTGGTTTGCAACTCATGTCGCACTAGAGACTATGACCTAAGAGCGAATGCGTCGTATATCACCCAAAGGGTGTACACTAAACACTCTAGGTCCTTGAGAGGAGGCCCCTCAATTACCATTTCTCAAGTAGCTTAAGGCCCGTAGCGTGCTACACTTGTCATTCTTTATTAAGTGTTTTATGGATGTTTGAAGATGAGAAGAGAAGAAGGAACACTAATGGGAGACTAATCAATCCTAAAAGTTATCATGCAAAGTGGACCTAAAGTTGATTTTCAAAAGGGGACTACCTAATGTTATCATGCATGGTTAGGCACCTAATGTCTATCATAACCTCAAGAGGTTAGAGGACTTATGGGGAACATGGCAAAGAAAAGCAAAAGAAGAAAAAGAAGAAGAAGAAGAAATGCATATGCAAATGAGAATGCAAACAAAATGCAACACATAGAATGATAGTGGGAGGAAAATTGTGTGGGGAAGTAGCCACCACAAGCTCATCTCAACCAAGCATGCATATGGAAATGCAAGAAAATAGAAGAAGGAGAAGTGCATAAGAAGAACTTAAACAAACCACACAAAGGTGCACCAAAAAGTGGGAAGAAATGACCTAAGTCAAGCAACATCAACCACACCAATAAACTCAAACCAAAATGAAAGGTAAACAAACCTCAAAGACAAGTGAGGATGGGAGACCAAATGAGGGCAGCAAGGACCCCATAATAAGTACTCAACCATAATCATCACTTATCAAACAAGAAGAAACACCAAAAGTGTCCTCAAGGATTCATCATTCTAGGTATGCTTCAAATACCTCCAAAAGAGGGACCAAGCCACCTTAAATGACACTCCAAGGTCATTGTACATAAGGGAGATGAAGAGAAGAAAGCTCACAATCAATATCAAAGCAAGACAAAAAGAAATGCAAGCAAAAGCACAAGGGAAACAAACATGTATCACATAGGAGCTCAAGTTGAAAGCACAAAAAGAAAGGCATTAAACAACAAGCTATGAACATAATTTTGACCTAAAAATGAACATGCAGCAAGCTCAACATGTCTAGAATGCGAAACAAGAAGAGTTGAGAGCTTATTGGATCCACAAAGGTCATTTCCAATCCAAACTAGGTCAAGCACTTGTGTGAGCTGTTCTATGAGATAACCTAACTTGTAAGTCACTTCAAAAATAGGAAAAGGGCTCAAAAAATATCAAATGCATAAAGAAGCTACACAAGTTGGCAAACAGAGGCCAAGAAACCAAGACAAATATTCTCTCAAAGCACCATCAAAAGAATCAAATCATTTGGATGTACCACTTTGAAATGGAAGAAACAAGTACAAAAAGAAAAGCCACAAAATTCAACCCAAAAGTCAACAACCAGGGGCAAAATGGTCCTCAAAAATTGATCAACTCATCATTGAGATGAGGATCAATTTTCAATCATTGGATCAAAAAGGAATGAGAGAAATAAATGCAAACACCAAACATGTTACAATTTAATTCAATTAAAACAATTCCAATACTTAATTCATTTTTTAATTGAAAATAAAATGGAAAAAATAATATAAAAATATCAAAAAAAATTAGACATCTCAAAGTTGATGAAAAATATTTTTGGTGAATTTTTGGAGTATTGGAATTATTTTATTTGATTTAAATTCTAAACTGAAAAATAAAATAAAACAAAAGAAATTAAAAAGAAAATGGAAAATGCTCGTGACAAATAGCAATGAAATCAAAGCACAAAATGAGAATTGGGCCCAGTTGAGGGTGCGCATAGCAGGTGCGCGCTAGGCCCAACAGAAAATTCAAAAAAAAAAAAAAATCTGGAAATCTGATGCATCAAGTCAAACTACGCATACCATGGACATTCAACATGAAGCGCTTGATTGTTTAGTAATTTCATCATACGGTTTAAAACGTGACAACACATTAATGAGTTTTTTAAAATGAATCACATACACACAAGTCAACGAAGGACCGCGATAGCTCTTAATCCTAATCGTTGGAAGAGAAATTTATCCATTCCAGCGCTCCCCACAGCGCCACGTACGTCGTCTTCCTCATGGAACAACCAGCCGGCCAGACTGAACTTCCGGTCACCCCTACCAACAGCTCCGGCCGCCGCGCATCAACAACAACACACACAGAATTCAATTCTTCACCATTTCGCACGATTTTTATATCAAAATTGCACTAGAGATCACGAGGATCTCATTTCTGGCCTCAAAATCCACATATCTTGCAATATACATCCAAACCGAAAACAACAAGAATGAACATCAAAAATCAAAGTTCACCAAAACCACTTTAATTTGATCCAAAACTCATCTAGAGCTCACGTAGATCATAGATCAAGCATCAAACAAGCAAAATCATGCATAAACAAGCCAAACCAGATCCAAACATTTTCAGGCATCATCCAACAATCACAACCAATGCCAGTTCGTTTTACATTTTAATGATCTACATTGGTCCTACGTCTCAAGTATGCAAAAATGGCAGTGAATTGATGCTTAACAAGAGTGTAATGTTGAATTTAAATTACCTAGTGGAGAACTTCCATTAAGCCTTCAAATGGAGCTCGAGCTTGAAGATAATTGCCCAGAATCGTTCACTGAACTCCAATAAAGCTTTCTCAATTCACAATTTCTCTTGAAACTGCTTCAATCTCCAAATTTGAAATTTGAATTTTCCACACTTTTTCAAAAATGAACTTGATGAATTTTGCTCCAATTTGCACTTCCGAGGGTTTGTTCATGGCCAAAACATTATATATGATGGATCTTGATGATAATTAGGCCCAATCTCAGCCTCTAACAGTCCAATCAAAAATCCAAAGAATTCAGTTTTTTCCAAGTTTCATGTACACGAAAATGCACTAATTTTGGCTCCAAAATGGTTGAAACAGCTTGCTGGTACCTCATGGAGCATGAATGGTCAGGATTGGAGCCTTGTTTGATCTCAATGGCTCATGTTGATTGTGTAACTTCATAGTGAAGAAACCTTGAAAATGGCTCATTTAAACACCTCAAATCCAAAATGTAAAATTGCCAAAGTGTTTAGAATGAAGTTTGCACTCAAAAAATGCACTTACTTGCACTAAATTGATTAAAAATGAAATAATTCCAATTTTGCCCCTTTAATCATTCTTCCATGAAAATTCAAATATCCAATCCTCAAACCAAGCCAATTTCTTAACTTCTCAATGCTTGACTAGGCAAATAACACCATTCAGGGCAAGTTTGATGTTGGAAAAATCTTCATTTTAACTGTGCAAGTTGGTGAAATGGACCTATAATTTTATGACCTGTAATCTTACTTTCCCAAAATACCCCTAACTTGTAAACCTCACAACTTGAGTTCTACAAATCAGATGAAAGACTTCTAGTACAATTTGGAAAGCCAAGACCAATACCTACAACTTTCATGTTGTCCAAAAGTTGAGGAGAAACATCCTTCTAGGTAAAAAATGGCTTGGAAGTTGGTTGACTTTTGTTGACCAAAATCACATCCCCTTGATGACATGTAACTTGTCTGGATCATAACTTGAGTTCTATAAATCCAATCAAGGACTTCTAGTACTCAAATTAAAGCTAAGAACATGCTCTACAAGTTTCATGTTGGTCAAAAGTTGAGATGAAACTTGTATATTGAGATAGGTGGTCTTGAAGTCAGGCACTAAATAGGGGATTTTACCTTGAGAACCCTAATTTAGTAACTTCTCACACACTTAACCCTTGATGAATTGAACTTGAAATAATATCTCATATATCTTAGCAAAACATCCCATTACCATAGAGACTTTGAATTGAGTTTTAATCTCCTTCAATTACACAATTGACTGAAGATTTGTTAGATGAAACCCTAATTGCAACACCTTCAACTGTAACCTTTCAAACTTAGCACAAACACTTGGATGAGCTCCACAATGACCCTCAAGGAACTCAATGAGCTCTCTCAACATATTATACCCATAACCATGCATTCACAAACCTCTGATGATCTTGAACTGGCCTCCAAGTTAGGAGCTGACCCACATACATCCATCCTATCCTTCATAAGACCATTACCCACTTCCTGATGACTTGATGACCATCCTGTTGCACCCTAAAATTTGCTCAACCTACTTCACTTAGTTTATGTTTCAATTGCATTAGCATTTGCATAAGGAGTCATGTACATAGTCTAATCATTTGCATAGCATAGCATAGCAAATCATCCAACAAGGGACCAAGTACTATTCTCATCTCTATGAGCCTATCAAGAGGTTCCTATTCAAATTCAATCTTACCCAAGTCATCAGAAAGAAATTGAAATCTAAAGAAGTCAGTGGACCAAGCAGTGGATCTATCTCCTATCTTGAGGGTGTTTGAAGATCATCAAAGAAGTTGTGAGTTGTGAATTGAGGTCATGGAGGGTATACAGACATCATGGAAGACATGAAGAGTCATTTTGAAAGTGAGACAAGTCATTGATGTGGTCACAAGAGTTGCAGTTGAAGACAGTCAACTAGGGTTTCATCTGGGTCAACCCTAGGTCAAATGATTGATTGAAAGGAATCAAGGCCTATTTGAAAGATGTGGGGTTCATCATTTGACATATAGATATTGATGTGGTGTTGTGCCAAGGAGAAATCAAGAGAAATCAAGAGGAAGAGGAGTTTTTAAATTAGGGTTTCTGTATAAAATCCCCTGATTTAGGTCAAACTTCCAAGCAAGATAATTTAAAATGCAAGCTTCAAATGGATCCTTGGCCAACATGAAAATTGTAGAGGATATCAAGACCTTTAATTTGAGTGGTGGAAGACATCAAGGAGATTTATAGAACTCAAGTTATGGTTCTGGCAAGTTACAGGTCATCTGAGGCATCTGAAATTTTGTCTGTGAAAGTTACTTGTCTTCCAAGCAACGTTTACCCCTCAAGGAGCTTTCAAATGGATTTCTGTTCAACATGAAAGTTGTTCCTAATTGCCTTAGATTTCTAGAAAGGTATGGTATGCCTTCATCTGATTTGTGTAACTCCACTTATGACCTTGGCAAGCAAAGGGTATTTTGGTCATTTGAGAATTACAGGTCATTTCAAGCCTATGCCTAAAACTCATACAAGGAAGCTTCAAATGAAAAACTTCACAACATCAAACTTGTTCCAAATGACATTTTGAGTCTATAAAAGTGATCATGAAAGTTTGGAAATGCTCATAGCTCAAGGTTCCAAATTTGGTCAATTAAAAGGTGAATTTAATGAATAAAAGTGACCTAAAAATGAGATTTTTCATAACATGGCCAAATGGGATGAAATTATAGGTCATTTTGATTGGAAAGAATGTTTTAAGACCATTGGCAATAGTGGATTTTTGAGTTTAGTTCAGAATTTGGAAGTTATCATTGGTTGCTTATGTATGAAGTTACACATGCCAAAACACAAGGGATTTGTGCACAAGAAGTTTCTAACAAGTTCTAGATGGTTCCATGAGCATCTATATATTGAGTAGGGTGGATCCAATCATTGGTTGGTGATTCATTTTTGGTTGAAACTCATAGTTACATCTCATTCCTCAATTTTGCAAATTACACCAAAACTCTATCAAATCTTCATCATTCTTCAAAATTCTTGATTCTATCATCATCTACATTCATCATAGAGCAAGTTTCTATCAAGATCTGGTTGAATTGAAGCAGAATTCGTGTGCTACCAAGTGTATCATTCAAATTGCAAAAGGAATTGGTTACAAGAATCCAAGGTGTTTAAGCAAGAACAAGTGCATACAGAATCAAGATCTTGATCTATTGATTGCCATTGGAGCATTGCTGAGCTTGAAGTGGTGATTTCCTCCATCTGTTTTCAACTTTAAACCAGGTTAGTATTTCCATCGAATTGGCTTAATTTAGTTAGCATGATGTAGGTTGGTTAGGATAAGAATGACCTAGGTAGTTAGAGGAATAATTCTGGAGAGTTTGGCTGAATTTCATGGAGGTTTTTACATGAGCACCAAAACTGTTTTGACTTAGAACACTTAGGTTAGGGCATGTTAATCTTAGCTAGATAGATTAGAATGATCAGCATAACATGTAGAACACATTAGTGTAAGAGTTAGCAAGAATCATCAAGGTTGATCTCAGTGTAAAGCGTTGGAACCAAGGTCTTCTACCTACCGGGTTTGGCTCTAGATTGAGTTTTAGAGAAAACTGAAACCATGGTTGTGTAGAGGAGAAGATGTAGGGCAGTTTTGGTTTTTGGATGAGAGCATTTAGTTGAGAGATGAGAGAGCACGATGATAGTGAAGATTCGTGCATGGAAGCAAATTTCTGAAACCCTAAGTGGCATTTGGAGAAGAAACATGATGATCGTTGGATGAAGTCTTCCTTGTTGACTGAAACTCAGATCGCGTGGCCAGGATTTGAAGTTGAGAAAGAGAGGGAAGAGTGAAACGTGAAACGCACCGTTTCACTTATGTCTTCAGACTGGGCTTAAGTTGCAATTGCTAGCCACACCACCACTTTCAAGGCCCAACCTCAATTGAACTGAGTTTCTTACTTTTCGCACCGTTTTTGTTTTTTTATTTTCTTTTGTGTTTTCTGATCAAACTGGGCCCAGACGCGCCTTGCTACGCGCACCCCCAGTCTGGGCCCATCATCCATTTTTCAATGCAAATAACTACTAACTGCACCCCTAACCATTCTAAATCATTTTAATTTCATTCATTTTTTCTTAATTCTTTGAAAAATCATAACAAATTGAAAATTCAATATTTTTGAGTGGTTATTTTTGCATCTTTTTTATATTTCTGTTAAGAAAATTGTCATATAATAAAATTAGAATTTTATTTTATTCTTGCATTTTTAGTATATTTTTCTTTTAAATAGGTTTTAAATGATGTTTAGTTTAATACTTGATCTTGTTGATTTTAGTTTAGTTAGATCCTTTTATATTTTGGACCCATTCTTTTTAGAGTACTTCACTTAGGACTTTAATTTTCATATGAAATTTAATTCATGATTTTAGGACTAAATTTTAGATGGTTTGTTTAGGTGTGATTAGGAGAATCAAAATTAGGGTTTAGATATAACATAGGTGTGATAAATCATTTCTTTTAGGAGTTGTAGGTTGAATTTTTGGGTATGGGACTATAGGGGTTATGGGTAAATAATAGATCCCTTAGGAAATATTAGACTTCCCCTATTCTACTATTACTATTAGTATATTGCTTGTATTTGATTGACTGTGTGGTGTGCCCTCTCTAGGGTTATTATTTTGACTGTGTGGGGTATTGGGCCTGCTTGGGGTTTGGGGTTTGAGCTGAAGACTTTGTTGATGAAGCCCATTGAAGACAAAAGAGAATGAAGACCAATTCCCAGAGTTGATGGAGAAATTCTTGCTGGTAGCTGTTGAGGAGTGTAGGATCTAGGAGTTAGGCAGAGCCCTAGAATAGCAACTTGATTCACAAATATGGAAGGTCTTGTTTGCCTCCATTCTTTCTCTATGATTCAAAGTCTCTTTTAAATATCCACCTCCTTCCTTTGGAAGGATTAGTGAATGTATTTAAAAGATAGAACTTTTGAGGGAAAACTGTCAGTGTCATGTTAACAGTTAGTGAGCCACCCTTGGTAGGCAATTGACTGCTTAACATCCAATTCATCTTGTTGACTGCTGCTCATCTTGGAGAGTGAGACTTGAAGAAAAGCCAGTGAAAGATTGAAGATAGAAACCTGGCTTGAAGGCTTGAAGATGAAGACTGATGCTTGCTTGAAGACAGATGTTGATGAAGACTGCTTTTGCTGCTTTTTGCTGTTTTTTTTTATGTATTGTCTGAATTTCCCGGACTGTATTGTTTGCCATTTAACCTGTTAGGTTGAAAGCGAATTTTGTTCGCTTTTGCCTGTTGTTTTCTAGGTTCGAGATTGAGTGTGACTCCCTTGCCTCGCTTGTATTGTTGCATTCATGCATTTTACTGCTTTATTGTATATATGCTTTTGTTTCTGTTTCCGTTTATCCCTTAGGATCTCTGTTTCTCTCTGCGCAAGAGAGGAGCATGATAGACATTAGGTCTTAACCCATGCATGATAACATTAGGTTAGTGTGATTCCCTTTGCAACCATAGGTTAGAATTCTGTCTCTTCTTTCTCAAAACAAACAGAAAAACACAATAATATTTCAAACACAATAAAAGACACTTCTTCCGTAAAAGAATGTGAACTCATTAAAACGTCATTTTTGTCTGCTTGGACTGTTAAGCAGAAAAACCTTTTTTCAGAAGGAATAAAAACAATCAAAACAGACTTGTGTCGTACGTGGCCCGAACTACGTTTGCTCTGATCTTTCATGCTGTATGAAAGTACGTAGGCATAGGATGCGATGTCCTAGCGAGCAACCTTCCCCTCCTTTCCCGTAGGTAGGCGAACTACGTTGACTCTGATTTCTCGTTCCAGACGGGAATACGTAGGCATAAAGTACGATACTTTGCCGAGTCGTTTTCTTTTCTTTTAACCCCAGACCTTAGAGTAGATAGAATAACAATCCGTACTAGAAAACAAGCGTGGATCCCGTCGAGTACGACGGACGTGAGGGGTGCTAATACCTTCCCTTTGCGTAACCGACTCCCGAATCCAGGTTTTGGTTGCGATGACCATTCCTTTCCCCGTTTTGCGGTAGGTTTACCTCGAGCGTTTCCTTTCCCTCCTTTGGGATAAATAACGCACGGTGGCGACTCTTCTGTTCAGCCGGCGCCGATTTTCGCAGTAGCGACAGCTGGCGACTCTGCTGGGGACTCCAACGGTTCCCTACGCGAGTCAATCCTAGCGCTTGTTTTCCCGTCGAGGATTTTGTATGGATTTACTTTTCTGTCATTTACTTTCAACATTATATTATTGTTATTATTGCTGTATTGGGGTTGTGACAGGTGTTCTATGATTGAGAGATAAGCCGGACTTGGGCTTGAGTGCACCTAGAATTAGAGTAGAAAGTAGTGGGCGCGTTCCGGCTTTGCTTGCATTAGTGTCCCACAAAATCTACACTCGGACGAGGTTCTTCTGGTTGACTTCTTTTTCTACCCTTTGGGTCGAAGGGGTTGTTGGTTAGCTGAATTGTCGACTCTGGGAACCGATCATTTGGAAGTTGGCTAAGTGAGGCCTCTTCAGGATTTGATGATGCCACTCCTTCTGGGAATCGTATCATCAACCCTGAAAGTCTGTGACACCGACGACCGCATAGGATGCCATACCGTTGTCAGTTACTAGGACACCTACCTGTGAGAGGGTTTGGGGTTATGCAGGTAACTAGACCTTCAGATACCGGTTGTTTCTTGATCTGAGATCCTGGGTATTTATGGACAGTCGAGAGGTCTATCAGAGACCAGTTGAAGTTATGATATGAGGTCTATCAGAGACTAGTCAGAGTTATGATATGAGGTCTATCAGAGACCAGTGTTGGAGCTTTGTATTGGGTCTGTCCAAGACCAGGGTTTGAGAAATTCTGGAGGGTCTATCAGAGACTTTTGATATGGTTCAGGCTTCTCAGCCATGGCATTTGGTCCCTGTTGCATCTATTTGCATTGCATTGCTTGCATAACCATTATCATTGCATCCCATTAACGTGTGTCTGTGCTGCAGGTGCATTTGCATATTCCCTGATTCTAGTGCCCCGAACTTCTGCTTATTGATCATGGCTGGTTTGAGAAAGACAGTTGCGTACAAGTTACCTACACCTGACATTACTCCCCTTCTTGGTCTGATGTCCCTTGCTGATGAGGAGGTTAGGAGAAGTTTCAGGATGAGTCATGGAAGATTGTTGAGACTGGTCTGCAAGCCAACTGATGTTGAGATGAATGGGCTGTACACCTTGATGCAATTCTATGACCCTACATTGAGATGTTTCACATTTGCTGACTTTATTCTGGGGCCTACTATGGAAGAATACGCGGAGTTTATCGAGCTGCCAGTACAGAATAAGGTTCCCTTTATTCACTCTGCCGCTAAGCCCCAGCTGGAGGACTTAGCTAAGGCCTTGCACATGAACGCTTCTGAACTATTACTGACTTCTTGGCTCGGGGTTCTAGGTTTCTCCCTTGATTTTCTGGTTGGCAAAGCTCAAGAGTACGCCAAGAGCGGGTGCTGGATAGTCTTTAATGCTATCTTGGCTCTATGCATCTACGGAATAGTGTTGTTTCCCAACTTACCCAATTTTGTGGACTTGGACGCTTTTCATCTGTTTGCTGCTGGCAACCCGGTACCCACTTTGATTGGAGATCTCTATCACTCATTGCACTACAAAAATGAAAATAGAAGAGGAAAGACTGTTTACTGTTGTGCGCCGCTGTTGAACATGTGATTTAAGAGCCATCTTCCCCTGAAGGGACCTTTTGTAGATAGTGCAACTACAGCTGATTGGCCAGAGCACCTGATGGGACTATCTTTCGAAGACATTGAGTGGTTCGACCGAGACTTGTTGGGGTCTGAGCTTATTTTCAGTTGTTCTGGGTACCCTAATGTTCCGTTAATAGGAAGAAAAGGGTGTATCAATTACAACCCATCTCTGTTTGTTCGCCAGTTGGGATATGCGTTGAAGAACCCACCCAGGGAGGAAGAAGTACATAAATCTATGTACTTCACCTGGGATTTGAATGGAGAGTTACTAGCCAAGCTTCAGCATGCATGGATGCGTATCAACAGAAGAGGGAAGCCACTGTTAGGGAAGAACGATTGTCAGGCTTATGCACCCTACAAAGTTTGGATCCAAGAGAGAGCAAGACAGTTGCTGATGCCATTTCCAACTGCACCGGTTCATGTTCATATTCCGGTGGAAGAATCAACCACAGTTACTAGGGAGGTCTACGAGCGAGTTGTGAAAGAAAAAGAAGCCTTGGTGAAGATCAATGAAGGTTTAGAAAAGGAACTGGCTCAGATGCGTAGTGAGAAGAACCAGGCTGTGCATTCTTTCCAACAGCAGATCGAGTTAGTAAACAGGCTAGGTGCTGAATTGACTGAAGAGAAGAAGAAGCGTGAGCGCCTGGGGAAAGAATTCAGAAGCTCTCATGACATGTTGGAGTCCAAAAAGAAAGCACTCGATGCCGCCCACCGGGAAATCTCTTCTTGTAACAAGACGTGGAATGCTACGCTAACCAACAACAAAAAGAGGGAAGACAAATTGAAGCAACAAATTTCTGAACTCGAAGAGCAGTTGAAGGCTAGCACCAAGAAGTATGAAGAGGAGGTAATGGCCAGATATAGTCTCCAGAATGCATTGAACAAGGCCATCGAGGGCAAGAAAGAAGCCGTGTCTCAGAAGCGGAAGCTAGAGGATCGCTTCGGAGAAGGGGCATGGGAGGAATCTGCTGGTGATTTGCGACGTGTTCTCAAGCGAAGAGATCTACTTGTTGAGGGTCTGCTTACCCGACCAAGTCATCCAGAGACTAAGAAGTTACTAGAGGAGTACCAGGCATATGGGAGTACTTAACCATTTCATGTTTTGACGTGTATGCTTTATTTGCATAGCGCTGACCATCACCAGGATTGTTGGTTGAGGTCATGCCTTCTTATTGCACACTCAGTGATATTGTATTCTGTGGCTTAATGGATTTCTCTGCAATATATGAGGTGTTTTCTATGATTCGGCTCCGAACATCGTATTGCTATCACTGTCACCACACTGACACATTCGCACTAGAATCGGGGAATGGTATTCCCTAATGCACAGACACATATTGCATTGCATCCCCATTCATATTGCATTACAGGTGATTATTGAATTGTATCTCATTTCCTGCACTGTACCAGGTCTTTTCAGGATTGAAAGTCAGCGCCCGCACCGATACTCCACTCGTACCAACTGCCGAAGAATTATGGATCAGATGCAGAATGAAATGCAGGACATGCGTGAGAAGCTGGCGCTCTTCATGCAGACCATGGAGACCATTGCGAAAGGCCAAGAGAATCTGCAAGCTTTGGTGCAACCTTTGTTGGTAAGAAATGCTGGGCACGGAAATGAAGACCATAACTCTGTGCGAGTCGACACTATTCACGGGGATGGTACCCCCACGCCGGTAGCTCCACCGGTGGTGAACATACCTGCTGTCAATGTGAACAACGGCGCTGCTGCCGGGAACGGTAACGTTGGAATCGGTAACGAGACTGTCGTCAACAACGTTGGGCTCGGAGATGTCAACCTGGGTGATAATATGGGAGGTAATGACTTCGGTAATAATGGATTCGGCTTCAATGACCACGGGTTTGATCATGCTGGGAAGTACGGCTTCAACACTCAGGCTTCGGACAGGACGGATTTGGTATGACTAATCAGGGTTATGGCGGGTTCGGAAATGGAAATGGCGCTGGGTTAATGGCCTTTGGACCTGCAGGAGTCGCTCCGGGGTATGGCAACCGGGGGCGAGGCCCTGTAATGAATCAGATTAGAGTTGGTCGTAACAACGGATACAATGGATACGGAACTGGGTACGGTAATTGGCAAGAAGATCAGCAGGAGGATGCTTTCTCCGGTGGAGGTTTCGAAGGTCCTATGGATGACTCTCAAAGGATCAGGATGCTCGAGGAGCAGATGAGGGGGGTCGTGAATCAAAGTGCTGTTGGCTTAGATATGACTACAATGGGTCTGGTGCCTGGCATGAGGGTGCCAATCAAATTCAAAGCTCCCACATTCGACAAATATAAGGGGGACACCTGTCCAAAAGTGCACGTGCGGTCATACTACAGAAGGATGTCGGCGTACTCAAACGATGAGAGGATGCTGATGCATTTCTTTCAAGATAGCTTGTCTGGTCCTTCCCTCGAGTGGTATATGGGATTGGAACCAACTCAGATAAAGACATGGAAGCAGCTGGCTGAAGCATTTGTGGCTCACTATAAGTACAACAGTGACTTGGCACCCAACCGGGTCCAATTGCAGGGGTTGTCCCAGAAGAAGGGCGAGAGCTTCGAAGAGTATGCGCAGAGATGGCGCGACATGGCTGCTCGAGTTCATCCTCCTCTAGAGGACAAAGAAATGAATGATATGTTCATAGGAACATTTACCGGTATGTTTTATGACAAGTTGTTTCACACTTCTTTGGGCAGTTTCTCAGATTTAATCCTGATGGGAGAGAAGATTGAAAGCAACATTAAACAGGGAAGATTCCAAGCTGAGGAATCCACTTCAGCTGGCAGTAACAGAAGGGCTTTCGGTGGGCGCCCTCAAGGTGATGCAAGCGCAGTGTTTGGGGGCCGAGGCCGAGGCCGGGGCAGAGGTCGAAACCACTACAATCAGCCGCAGCAGGTGGCAAGTGTTACTATTCCAATACAACAACAACAGCAACAGCAGCCACAACAGGGGGCACATCCTGTCCAGCGCAGAGCCCAGGGGGGCAAACCAAGGAGGGTGTTTGAAACGCCTCCTTCAACGTATGCAGAATTGCTACAGACGTTACTGGGTTTGAACTTGGTGGAAAAGAGAACTCTGGCGCCCATAACAGGCACTCCTCCATACGGTTACGATGCAAGCAGGCACTGTGAATTCCACTCTGGGGCTCCTGGCCACGATGTAGAGGGTTGCCACGCGTTCAAGCATGTGGTACAGGATCTATTGGATAGTAAGGCTATCAATTTTGGACAGGCGGGTCCGAACATAGTGCAAAAGCCCATGCCCAACCATGGAGCAAACGCCATTTTAACCGAGGAGAGTTTAAACTTGATTACGAATGTTGACGACCTCAAGACACCGTTGTGCGAGATAAAGAGACGGTTATTGCAAGGAGGTGTGTATCCAGGTTGCGACGAGTATTGCTTAGAGTGTTGGACCCAAGCCGGGGGTTGTGATGAATTGAAGAAGGGTATTCAGACCTTAATAGATGGAGGCACATTACAATTCGACCGAACGGCAGTTGAAGAACCTGTAGAGGTATTAGCAGACAAACAAAGTGATGTAGCTACTGTGACGATTCCCCGAAAAACGATAACTATAACGGCGCCGGCCAAGCGACCGCCGATCACTATCACCAAGGCTGGACCAATCCCTTATGAGAGCACTAAGGCAGTCCCCTGGACCTATGGGTTGGAAGTATACTGTGATGGGGTGAAAATTGATGTTAGTAAGCAGCCAGTCGAGACTGTAGACAACGTCGTCGGTACCGGAGGTATGACAAGAAGTGGGAGAATCTTCATATCGCCTGAGGTAGAGGCTGAACGACTGGCGAAAGGAAAAGGAAAGATGAATGAGAATGTCCCGGTGCAGGGGAACGAAAAAGAAGCATCGTCAAAGGATGTGGAAGAGTTCATGCGCCTTATTCGTAAGAGCGATTATAAGATTGTTGAGCACCTTCAACAGACGCCGTCAAAGATATCCATACTGTCGTTGCTATTGTGTTCTGAAGCTCACAGAAATGCATTGCTGAATGTTCTGGATACTTCCTTCGTACCCCAAGATGTTTCCGTGAATCAGCTAGAAGGGGTGTTGGCACATGTGAACGCAGGCCATAACTTGGGATTTACGGACTTTGATTTGACCCCGAAGGGGAGAGAGCATAACATGGCGTTGCACGTCTCAGTTGAGTGTAGGGGCTCAGTCACGTCTCATGTACTGGTCGATACCGGATCTTCTTTAAACGTGCTGCCCAAGAAAGCAATGATGAAATTGGACGTCAGGGGAATCATGTGTACGCCTAGTGACTTGGTGGTCAGGGCATTTGATGGTACACGAAGAACAGTCTTTGGATCCATAACATTACCTCTACAGGTGGGGCCGGAGGTTTTCGCGACTGAATTTTATATCATGGATATCCAGCCAGCATAGAGCTGCCTTCTCGGACGACCCTGGATCCATGGGGCTGGGGCAGTCACATCTACCTTGCATCAAAAGTTGAAATACATGGTAGGGGACAGTGTGGTCACAGTCTGTGGAGAAGAAGATATATTGGTTAGCCATCTGTCATCATTCAAGTATGTAGAGGTCGAC
Organism: Lathyrus sativus; assembly: GCA_963859935.3. NCBI lineage: Eukaryota > Viridiplantae > Streptophyta > Magnoliopsida > Fabales > Fabaceae > Lathyrus > Lathyrus sativus. The sequence goes on from OZ012740.1 coordinate 326,340,301, forward strand.
GGCGAGATTCATGAAACACCCTGTCAAGCCTTTGAAGGATTGCGCATCAAAGACAAAGGGCCCGGGCCGAGTAAAGCGTCAGAGGTAGCCGTCTCGTCATACAAGGAGGCTCAAGCTCTAGTAGAGACTGGTGAGACAAAGGGTTGGGGCAAGGTGCTGGATATTCCCGTGAAGATGGACCGATTTGGGCTGGGATATCAACCGTCGTCATCAACACCTGCTGCTGGGGCACCCCGTTTCAGAGGACCGATCACCATCACTGCTAGTGGAGTGTGTCACGAGGCCATCAACGCTATTTCAGATTCCGAAGAAGGAGACAGTGATTGTGACATGGGCGCCTAGATTCAGCCGAGCGTGCCAGGACAAGGATTATGCAATTGGTCTATTCAGGAGATTGTTCCTGTGACACTCAAACAGTAATACTTTGTTTTCTTAATTGTTGAATAATCTGGTGTCGTGCCCGAGGCATCATGATTTTGCTTAGGGCTGTGCTGTTATGTACATTGCGTTGTTTAATCATTAAATAAAAGGCGTTTTCATGTACAAATATTGCGCTCTCTGTTTTTCCTGTTTTGTGTTTTACAATAAAATGGCCACGGGGTTATTCGCTTTATACGCATTTTGAAGCATTTAACCATTCCTTTTGCAGGATAACATTTTCAGATGACATCATTGAACCGCCTATGACTCGTCTCGACTTTGAGCACCCGGTATTTCAGGCCGAAGAAGAGATTGTCGAAGATGGCGACGTGCCCGAAGAATTGTCTTGGTTGGTAAAGCAAGAAGAACGAGTCATTCTGCCTCATGAGGAGGTCATTGAAATTATTAACCTGGGGTCGGAAGGGGTTGAAAAGAACATCCGTATAGGAGCCGCGCTGCAGAGTGACGTCAAGCGAAGACTGGTTGAAATGCTCAGAGAGTATAGTGATGTGTTCGCTTGGTCGTATGAAGACATGCCTGGGCTTGATACAGATATGGTTGTGCACCGTCTGCCGTTGAAAGAAGAATGCCCGCCGGTCAAGCAGAAGCTTCGCAGAACTAGACCTGATATGGCTGTGAAAATTAAAGAGGAGGTTCAAAAGCAGTGGGATGCTGGTTTCCTAGCTGTGACAAAATATCCCTCATGGGTCGCTAACATTGTCCCAGTGCCAAAGAAAGACGGTAAAGTGAGAATGTGCCTAGATTACCGTGATTTGAATAAAGCGAGCCCGAAAGATGATTTTCCGCTTCCTCACATCGATGTGCTGGTTGACAACACTGCTCAATTCTCCGTATTCTCCTTCATGGATGGCTTCTCGGGCTATAATCAGATTAAAATGGCGCCAGAAGACATGGAGAAGAATACCTTCATTACGCCTTGGGGAACATTTTATTATAAAGTGATGCCCTTCGGATTGAAGAATGCTGGGGCAACGTATCAGCGTGCAATGATGACTCTTTTCCATGATATGATGCATAAGGAGATCGAAGTTTATGTCGATGATATGATTGCCAAATTCCAGAAGGAGGAAGAGCATTTGGTGAATTTGCTGAAGTTATTCAAAAGGCTTAGGAAGTTCAGGCTGAGACTGAACCCTAACAAGTGCACCTTCGGGGTGAGATCGGGTAAACTGCTGGGGTTTATCGTGATCGAAAGAGGAATAGAGGTTGATCCTGCAAAAATAAAAGCAATACAAGAGATGCCGACACCTAGAACAGAAAAAGAGGTGCGCGGGTTTTTAGGGAGGTTGAACTACATCGCCCGGTTCATATCTCACCTAACGGCTACGTGTGAACCATTATTCAAGCTGTTGAGAAAAGACCAAGCTGTAACGTGGAATGAAAATTGTCAAAAGGCGTTCGATAAAATAAAGCAGTATTTGCAGGAGCCTCCTATTTTGATACCCCCAGTGGCAGGGAGACCCTTAATTATGTATTTGACAGTTCTTGAGGGAAGTATGGGTTGTGTTCTCGGTCAACACGACGAGACAGGAAGAAAAGAGCATGTGATCTACTACTTGAGTAAGAAGTTTACTGAATGCGAATCTCGATATTCAATGCTCGAAAAAACTTGTTGCGCGCTGGCCTGGGCCGCCAAGCGTTTGAGGCAATACATGCTGAATCATACAACCATGCTCATCTCGAAGATGGATCCTATCAAATATGTATTCGAAAAGCAGGCGTTATCGGGGAGAATTGCCCGTTGGCAGATGGTTTTGACTGAATACGACATCCAGTATGTCTCGCAGAAGGCTATAAAGGGGAGTGTATTGTCTGAGTACTTGGCAGAGCAGCCTATTGAGGATTACCAATCGATGAGGTTTGATTTTCCTGACGAGGATATCATGTACCTAAAGATGAAAGATTGTGAAGAGTCGTTGCCAGACGAAGGACCAGAATTGGGCTCCAAATGGAAGTTGATATTTGACGGAGCTGTGAACGCATATGGTAGCGGAATAGGGGCAATCATCACCACTCCACACGGGTCGCACATCCCGTTTACTGCTCGATTGACCTTTCCAGTTACCAATAATGAAGCCGAATACGAAGCTTGTATCATGGGGCTTGAAGAAGCCATTGATTTGCGAATCAAAAATCTGGATGTATACGGAGACTCAGCTCTGGTGGTGAATCAAATAAAAGGGGGATGGGAGACACGTCAGCCTAATTTAATACCATATATGAATTATGCAAGGAGATTGTTGCCTTTCTTCGACAAGGTTGAATTGCATCATGTACCGCGAGCAGAGAATCAGATAGCTGACGCCCTGGCCACTTTGTCTTCCATGTACAAAGTCAACTTCTGGAACGAGGCTCCCAGAATTGTTATCTCTCGGCTCGACAGACCTACCTTCGTGTTTGCCATTGACGAAGCATCCGATGATAAACCATGGTATTTTGATATCCTTAATTTCCTGAAGAACAAAGAATATCCGACTGGGGCATCCAGTCACGATCAAAAGACTCTCAGGAGATTGGCGGGTAATTTCTACCTGAATCCGGATGGTGTCCTGTACAGACGAAATCACGACTTGGTGTTACTACGTTGTGTAGATGAGAAAGAGGCGAAGCTGCTCATGGAGGAAATACATGAGGGTACCTTTGGTACGCATGGTGGTGGGCATGCTATGACGAGGAAGCTGCTGCGGGCAGGTTATTTTTGGCTAACTATGGAAACTGATTGTTTCAAGTTTGCGAGGAAGTGTCACAAGTGCCAAATATATGCAGATAAGATCCATGTGCCTCTGAGTCCTCTGAATGTGATGTCATCGCCATGGCCATTCTCGATGTGGGGAATTGATATGATTGGAAAGATCGAGCCGACGGCTTCTAACGGACACCGGTTCATTCTGGTAGCAATCGATTACTTCACCAAATGGGTGGAGGCGGCATCTTACGCAAACGTGACTAAGCAGGTGGTAGCCAGATTCATCAAGAGAGATATCATTTGCAGATATGGAATCCCCGAGCGGATAATTACTGACAACGGTTCAAACCTGAATAACAAAATGATGAAGGAGCTCTGTCAGAATTTCAAGATCGAGCATCACAACTCCTCCCCTTACCGACCCAAGATGAATGGCGCTGTTGAAGCGGCCAATAAGAATATAAAGAAGATCGTTCAGAAGATGGTGGTGACCTATAAGGACTGGCATGAGATGCTACCTTTTGCGTTGCACGGTTATCGTACGACGGTACACACATCAACCGGGGCAACCCCGTTCTCTTTGGTATATGGAATGGAAGCCGTGCTACCGCTGGAAGTTGAGATTCCTTCGCTGAGAGTATTACGAGATGTCCAACTAGACGAGGCAGAATGGGTGAAAGACAGGTTGAACCAGCTGAGTTTAATGGATGAGAAGAGGCTAGCCTCTCTAGCATACGGTCGTTTGTACCAGAGCCGAATGAAGAAAGCATATGATAAGAAGATACATCCTCGGAGCTTTCAGACGGGCGACCTCGTGCTGAAAAGGATTCTCCCGCCACAGGCAGATCACAGGGGCAAGTGGACCCCCAACTACGAAGGGCCATACGTTGTCAGAAAAGTCTTTTCAGGAGGGGCTTTATTGTTGTCCACCATGGACGGTGAAGACTTTACGTCGCCTGTGAATTCGGACGCAGTTAAAAAATACTTTGCTTGAAATTGACCCGCTGGACAGAAAAAAGAGAGTCCAGGCAAAAATGGGGCATCCTGGCGAACCAAAAACAGAATGAAAGGTTCGGGAAAAAGTTAGGGATAAAAATGGAAAAAATGTACACCCGCGAAGTTGAAAACCTACCCTGGGCGGCTTCGGCAAAAAAGGGTATCCCGGTGAACTGAAAACCCGTAAAGGGTGGTTCACGCAAAAGTTAGGGATTTGAAAAGCAAATGACTGCGGTCCGAATTTGATACTGCAGTGAGCATTGGCGCGGGAGAATATACCTGAGGGGTCGATTATCAGATGCAATCTCTTCGGAAGGGTGGATACCGGGAAAGCATTAGAGTCGGGCGAGTCATAGGAGGATCAGCTCGTGATGTTCATCTGCATCCCGTTGCCGACATGTGTGTAAATTTGATTTGTCATTATATTTATGCCTTTTGTGCATACTTGTATATTTGTTGTGCGTAGCTTCCTCTTTTCAGGAGTTACATCCCGTGTACAAAACTCTGCCCATTTAGGGGCCTAATCAATAAAACATGTTATTCAGTACTTGATGCTGGTTCTTTACTATTTTGTACATGATAAACGCCTAGGTTTAATGAAACTAGCGTGTGTATAACGTCACTGGCCCTTGCCAATAATTGCTAAAACTTTGAATTAACTGAAAATAATGTCACTAACGCTAACCTGAATAGATTTGGTTGCGTAGACATGTCTTGTCTTGTTTGTGGTGTTGCAGGGTTTGTAGCCGTATGAAGTGGACGATCAAAAGATTGCAGTATGGACCAGAAGCTCGTAACGAAAGACTCGATCCCCACGCAGGTCGCGCTTCTAAGATAACAATGTTCCTTACTAAAGAAGGATCGAATTCCCCAGCTAGTCGCAGCTTAGCCGAAGGACATTCTCCAGCAAAGTCATTTATCCTCAGCAGAGTTTGGCGATTCCAAGAGTGTAGACTGTATTTGGACAGTGTGGTGTCCCCTAACAGGATTCCCCCATCCCGAGCAGAGTGGTTTAGCCTCAGAAGATTAACATTTCCAACTCGTGAGCTGTACTTAGACAGTCTACCCTTCCCAGTAGGGTCATTTACTCTCCCCTAGCGGAGTCAGTTGATTTTCCCCAAGAGAGTCGTTTCGTCCCCAGCGGAGTTCTCTTTCCAGCAAGTGTTGTCTTTCCTCCCAGTGAAACTCAAAGATAAAAAAAAGAAAAAACTCTCCCCGGCAGAGTTGGTTGTGTGTCCCGACATTTATTTTGTCGGAATACCGTGTGATACCCGTTCACTCCCCAGCAGAAGTCCAATCATGATTGGCGCATTCAATTATCCCTTAGCGAAGTTGGCTTCACTCTTCCAGCATTTATTTTGCTGGAATAATTCTGTGGCACCTGGTTACCCCCAGCGGAGTTGGCGTTGTCTTCAGCATTTATTTTGCTGAAGCGGTTTCTGTATCCCAGCAGTTCGAGTCTGCATTTGCATCGGCATATAGTGTCATACTTGCATCCACCAAATAAAAAAACGCGTAGCATTTCCATGTCGAATGGAGCATTACGCCATTTGTCAAACATATGCATTCTGAAACATAAACCAGGTTGGTTAACCGTTTGTTTTCAAGTGTTGTTTCCCTTGCAGGTGGAGGGAGCTCTTGCTCAAATTAATTGCCAAACATTCAGGACCTCGGCGTGAGATATGTAATGATAATGTCAGTTGTGGCATTGTTCCCCACAGAGTTATTAGGTTAAGTTTCTCTTTGTCCCCGAGCAGAGTTATTTGTTTAAATTTCTCTTGTTTTCCCCGCCGGAGTTGCTTGTTGAAGTTTCTCTAAGTCCGGCCAGCGGATTATTTTCTTAAAATTTGTTGTTACGTCAGCATCAAAGGGTTTCATGAATCAGAATTTCAGAGGCTGCAGCCGGTTATCAGAACAGGCGTCCGGTAGTTTGGTTTCTAGATATCCCCAGTAGAGTCCGCTTCAAAGTCGCTGTCACGTCAGTGCTAAAAGGTTTATGGGTTGGGACCAATCGAGTTAGTTACTGTGGAGATAAGCAGAGAAACTGTATTCGGAGTATCTTCTCGTAGGAACAGACGGATGGATTTTCTTACTGGTTGACAGGAGTATTTCCCCGGAGTCGTCAAAATTTTATTTCCTATATTGATAGGAGTTCCTCGCATTGACGAAATGTGAGTCTTGACGTGGACAAGTTTTATTTCCTCAGCGGGTCGAAGATGTGAGTCCTGACGTGGAAAAATCAAGACGAAGCGTGAGTCCTGACGTGGACAAGTTTTATTTCCTCAGCGGGTCGAAGATGTGAGTCCTGACGTGGATAAATCAAGACGAGGTGAGTCCTAACGTGGACGATGTATTACTAACGTGGAAAGTTTATTCCTAACGTGGAAGGTTTAGTCCTAACATGGACGATGTATTCCTAACGTGGAAAGTTTATTCCTAACGTGGAAGGTTTAGTCCTAACGTGGATGATGTATTCCTAACGTGGAAGGTTTAGTCCTAACGTGGACGATGTATTCCTAACGTGGAAGGTTTAGTCCTAACGTGGACAATTTATTCCTAACGGGGAAAGTTTATTCCTAACGTGGAAATTTTATTCCTAACGTGGACGATTTATTCCTGACGTGGACAATTCATTCCTATGTTGATAGGATCCCCTCGTGCTGATGAAATGCAGACGAGTCATCCCCAGCGAAGTCGCCGAGATTTTTCCGTGTTGACGGCAGGTGGAGTCCTGACGTGGACAAGTTTTAGTTGAGATTTCTTCGTGTTGACGAAACAGGCGTCCTAACATGGACAAAGTTCTATTCCTGTGTTGTTGAGATGTGAATCCTGACGTGGACAGATTTGTGTATTCGAGATTTGGCGAAATTTGAGTCCAGATGTGGACAAGGTTACTCCTGTGATAACAGAATCTCTATTCGTGTTGACGAATTTGTCTCTTCTTGTGTTGATAAGGTTAGTCCAGTTGTGGACAGAGGTGTTTTGCGAAAAGTGTTCAGTATCTGTGGCGTTACATAGGTGGTTGAAGTTGAAATCAGAACTATCAGACGTCGGATCAGTTGTTGCCGTAACAACCAGATTCAGTTGGTGGATGTCGTTCCCCAAACAGTGGTACAGTTTATTTCTGCGGTTGGCAAATTTCCGGGTTCTTAGTATTCAACTGTCTCGCACCTCGAATGTTTGAAGGCCGTTCGCTATTCACCCAGTCGGGTCCAAGTCGCTTGAATAGGGGCAGCTGTTGCACCCTAAAATTTGCTCAACCTACTTCACTTAGTTTATGTTTCAATTGCATTAGCATTTGCATAAGGAGTCATGTACATAGTCTAATCATTTGCATAGCATAGCATAGCAAATCATCCAACAAGGGACCAAGTACTATTCTCATCTCTATGAGCCTATCAAGAGGTTCCTATTCAAATTCAATCTTATCCAAGTCATCAGAAAGAAATTGAAATCTAAAGAAGTCAGTGGACCAAGCAGTGGATCTATCTCCTATCTTGAGGGTGTTTGAAGATCATCAAAGAAGTTGTGAGCTATAAATTGAGGTCATGGAGGGTATACAGACATCATGGAAGACATGGAGAGTCATTTTGAAAGTGAGACAAGTCATTGATGTGGTCACAAGAGTTGCAGTTGAAGACAGTCAACTAGGGTTTCATCTGGGTCAACCCTAGGTCAACCCTAGGTCAAATGATTGATTGAAAGGCATCAAGGCCTATTTGAAAGATGTGGGGTTCATCATTTGACATATAGATATGGATGTGGTGTTGTGCCAAGGAGAAATCAAGAGAAATCAAGAGGAAGAGGAGTTTCTAAATTAGGGTTTCTGTGTAAAATCCCCTAATTTAGGTCAAACTTCCAAGCAAGATAATTCAAAATGCAAGCTTCAAATGGATCCTTGGCCAACATGAAACTTGTATAGGATCTCAAGACCTTTAATTTGAGTGGTGGAAGACATCAAGGAGATTTATAGAACTCAAGTTATGGTTCTTGCAAGTTACAGTTCATCTGAGGCATCTGAAATTTTGTCTGTGAAAGTTACTTGTCTTCCAAGCAACTTTTACCCCTCAAATAGCTTTCAAATGGATTTCTGGTCAACATGAAAGTTGTTACTAATTGTCTTAGCTTTCTAGAAAGGTATGGTATGCCTTCATCGGATTTGTGGAACTCCACTTATGACCTTGGCAAGAAAAGGGTATTTTGGTCATTTGAGAATTACAGGTCATTTCAAGCCTATGCCTAAAACTCATACAAGGAAGCTTCAAATGAAAAAATTCACAACATCAAACTTTTTCCAAATGACATTTTGAGTCTAGAAAAGTGATCATGAAAGTTTGGAAATGCTCATAGCTCAAGGTTCCAAATTTGGTCAATTAAAAGGTGAATTTAATGAATAAAAGTGACCTAAAAATGATATTTTTCATAACATGGCCAAATGGGATGAAATTATAGGTCATTTTGATTGGAAAGAATGTTTTAAGACCATTGGCAATAGTGGATTTTTGAGTTTATTTCAGAATTTGGAAGTTATCATTGGTTGCTTATGTATGAAGTTACACATGCCAAAACACAAGGGATTTGTGCACAAGAAGTTTCTAACAAGTTCTAGATGGTTCCATGAGCATCTATATATTGAGTAGGGTGGATCCAATCATTGGTTGGTGATTAATTTTTGGTTGAAACTCATAGTTACATCTCATTCCTCAATTTTGCAAATTACACCAAAACTCTATCAAATCTTCATCATTCTTCAAAATTCTTGATTCTATCATCATCTACATTCATCATAGAGCAAGTTTCTATCAAGATCTGGTTGAATTGAAGCAGAATTCGTGTGCTACCAAGTGTATCATTCAAATTGCAAAAGGAATTGGTTACAAGAATCCAAGGTGTTTAAGCAAGAACAAGTGCATACAGAATCAAGATCTTGATCTATTGATTGCCATTGGAGCATTGCTGAGCTTGAAGTGGTGATTTCCTCCATCTGTTTTCAACTTTAAACCAGGTTAGTATTTCCATCGAATTGGCTTAATTTAGTTAGCATGATGTAGGTTGGTTAGGATAAGAATGACCTAGGTAGTTAGAGGAATAATTCTGGAGAGTTTGGCTGAATTTCATGGAGGTTTTTACATGAGAACCAAAACTATTTTGACTTAGAACACTTAGGTTAGGGCATGTTAATCTTAGCTAGATAGATTAGAATGATTAGCATAACATGTAGAACACATTAGTGTAAGAGTTAGCAAGAATCATCAAGGTTGATCTCAGTGTAAAGCGTTGGAACCAAGGTCTTCTACCTACCGGGTTTGGCTCTAGATTGAGTTTTAGAGAAAACTGAAACCATGGTTGTGTAGAGGAGAAGATGTAGGGCAGTTTTGGTTTTTGGATGAGAGCATTTAGTTGAGAGATGAGAGAGCACGATGATAGTGAAGATTCGTGCATGGAAGCAAATTTCTGAAACCCTAAGTGGCATTTGGAGAAGAAACATGATGATCGTTGGATGAAGTCTTCCTTGTTGACTGAAACTCAGATCGCGTGGCCAGGATTTGAAGTTGAGAAAGAGAGGGAAGAGTGAAACGTGAAACGCACTGTTTCACTTATGTCTTCAGACTGGGCTTAAGTTGCAATTGCTAGCCACACCACCACTTTCAAGGCCCAACCTCAATTGAACTGAGTTTCTTACTTTTCGCACCGTTTTTGTTTTTTTTATTTTCTTTTGTGTTTTCTGATCAAACTGGGCCCAGACGCGCCTTGCTACGCGCACCCCCAGTCTGGGCCCATCATCCATTTTTCAATGCAAATAACTACTAACTGCACCCCTAACCATTCTAAATCATTTTAATTTCATTCATTTTTTCTTAATTCTTTGAAAAATCATAACAAATTGAAAATTCCATATTTTTGAGTGGTTATTTTTGCATCTTTTTTATATTTCTGTTAAGAAAATTGTCATATAATAAAATTAGAATTTTATTTTATTCTTGCATTTTTAGTATATTTTTCTTTTAAATAGGTTTTAAATGATGTTTAGTTTAATACTTGATCTTGTTGATTTTAGTTTAGTTAGATCCTTTTATATTTTGGACCCATTCTTTTTAGAGTACTTCACTTAGGACTTTAATTTTCATATGAAATTTAATTCATGATTTTAGGACTAAATTTTAGATGGTTTGTTTAGGTGTGATTAGGAGAATCAAAATTAGGGTTTAGATATAACATAGGTGTGATAAATCATTTCTTTTAGGAGTTGTAGGTTAAATTTTGGGGTATGGGACTATAGGGGTTATGGGTAAATAATAGATCCCTTAGGAAATATTAGACTTCCCCTATTCTACTATTATTATTAGTATATTGCTTGTATTTGATTGACTGTGTGGTGTGCCCTTTCTAGGGTTATTATTTTGACTGTGTGGGGTATTGGGCCTGCTTGGGGTTTGGGGTTTGAGCTGAAGACTTTGTTGATGAAGCCCATTGAAGACAAAAGAGAATGAATACCAATTCCCAGAGTTGATGGAGAAATTCTTGCTGGTAGCTGTTGAGGAGTGTAGGATCTAGGAGTTAGGCAGAGCCCTAGAATAGCAACTTGATTCACAAACATGGAAGGTCTTGTTTGCCTCCATTCTTTCTCTATGATTCAAAGTCTCTTTTAAATATCCACCTCCTTCCTTTGGAAGGATTAGTGAATGTATTTAAAAGATAGAACTTTTGAGGGAAAACTGTCAGTATCATGTTAACAGTTAGTGAGCCACCCTTGGTAGGCAATTGACTGCTTAACATCCAATTCATCTTGTTGACTGCTGCTCATCTTGGAGAGTGAGACTTGAAGAAAAGCCAGTGAAAGATTGAAGATAGAAACCTTGCTTGAAGGCTTGAAGATGAAGACTGATGCTTGCTTGAAGACAGATGTTGATGAAGACTGCTTTTGCTGCTTTTTGCTGTTTTTTTTTATGTATTGTCTGAATTTCCCGGACTGTATTGTTTGCCATTTAACCTGTTAGGTTGAAAGCGAATTTTGTTCGCTTTTGCCTGTTGTTTTCTAGGTTCGAGATTGAGTGTGACTCCCTTGCCTCGCTTGTATTGTTGCATTCATGCATTTTACTGCTTTATTGTATATATGCTTTTGTTTCTGTTTCCGTTTATCCCTTAGGATCTCTGTTTCTCTCTGCGCAAGAGAGGAGCATGATAGACATTAGGTCTTAACCCATGCATGATAACATTAGGTTAGTGTGATTCCCTTTGCAACCATACGTTAGAATTCTGTCTCTTCTTTCTCAAAACAAACAGAAAAACACAATAATATTTCAAACACAATAAAAGACACTTCTTCCGTAAAAGAATGTGAACTCATTAAAACGTCATTTTTGTCCGCTTGGACTGTTAAGCAGAAAAACCTTTTTTCAGAAGGAATAAAAACAATCAAAACAGACTTGTGTCGTACGTGGCCCGAACTACGTTTGCTCTGATCTTTCATGCTGTATGAAAGTACGTAGGCATAGGATGCGATGTCCTAGCGAGCAACCTTCCCCTCCTTTCCCGTAGGTAGGCAAACTACATTGACTCTGATTTCTCGTTCCAGACGGGAATACGTAGGCATAAAGTGCGATACTTTGCCGAGTCATTTTCTTTTCTTTTAACCCCAGACCTTAGAGTAGATAGAATAACAATCCGTACTAGAAAACAAGCGTGGATCCCGTCGAGTACGACGGACGTGAGGGGTGCTAATACCTTCCCTTTGCGTAACCGACTCCCGAATCCAGGTTTTGGTTGCGATGACCATTCCTTTCCCCGTTTTGCGGTAGGTTTACCTCGAGCGTTTCCTTTCCCTCCTTTGGGATAAATAACGCACGGTGGCGACTCTTCTGTTCAGTCGGCGCCGATTTTCGCAGTAGCGACACATCCAAACTTGAAATACACCCTTGCTTAGGCTCAACCCTCTGGGTAGACTCTTCTTGATGTGTACAAACTCTTGATCCCCTATTCAATGCAACATGCTATGCAATGCAAATGCTAGAAAGAAATGAAATGAAACATAAACCAAGTTAAGAAAAGGTTGGGCAAATTTTGGTGTGTAACACTAATCATGGGGCAGCCGGGGTCAGTGCTATCCTTGAAGATGAGAGCTTGAATTTGGTGTCGGATTTTGATGAGTTGAAGACGCCGTTGAGTTTTGTAAAGAACAAGTTGTTGAGGAGAGGGGTACTCCCAGGTTGTGATGAAGTTTGTGCTGAATGTTTGAGCCATCCCGAGGGATGTGAGAAGTTGGAAAACCATATTCAGAAGCTGATGAATGATGGTGTCTTGCAATTTGACAGAGTTGCTGAGAAGAAGACTGAGGAATTAGTGGTTTAAGAGAGGGATGAGGTTGTGACAATCTCGATTCCGTACAAGACTATTACTATTAATGCGCCTCTGAGGCTGCCAACCATCATTATTACCAAAGCTGGTCCTGTACCATATGAAAGTACTAAGGCGATTCCGTGGAATTACGGAGCCGAAGTGTATTGTACAAACAGAAGCAGAAGTTGAAAAGTTTACCGGTGGATTCTATGGACAACTTAGTTGGAGCTGGTGGAATTAATCGGAGTGGAAGAGTGTTTTCGCCTCCTGAGGCGAGTGTTGAAAAGTCTGACAAAGGGAAAGGTAAAGTAGTGGTTGAAGAGACTTCTCAAGCTGGTGAGAAGGAATCCTTGTTGGAGGAAGCAGAGGAGTTCATGCGCCTGATAAGAAAGAGTGATTACAAGAATTTGGATCACTTACAGCAGACTCCGTCCAAGATATCCATTTTGTCCTTGTTATTGTGTTCGAAAGCGCACATGAACGCTTTGTTAAGAATCCTAAATACAGCTTATGTGCCACATGAGATATCTGTGAATCAGCTCGAGGGAGTTGTGGCACATTTAAATGCAGGTAATGGGCTGGGTTTCATTGATTTAGACTTAACGCCCAAGGGGAGGAATCATAACTGTGCGATGCACATATCTATTGAGTGCCGAGGGGCCGTCCTGTCACATGTGTTTGTTGATACAAGGTCATCCTTGAATGTGCTACCGAAGAAAGCGCTGATGAAGTTAGATAGCCGTGGTATATTGTGTACGCCAAGTGACTTGGTGGTACGAGCGTTTGATGGGACTCGAAGGTTCGTGTTCGGGGAGTTGACTTTGCCAATCCAGGTCGATCCGGAGGCGTTTGATGTTGTGTTTTATATCATGGATATTCAGCCAGCTTATAGCTGTCTACTGGGACGTCCCTGGATACATTTGGCAGGCGCCGTAACATCTACGCTGCACCAAAAATTGAAGTACATGGTGGGTGGCAGTGTTGTCATTGTTTACGGGGAAAAAGATATAATGATTAGTCATTTGTCTTCATTCAAATACGTCGAGGTTGATGGCGAAATCCACGAGATGTTATGTCAGGCTTTCGAGACTGTACAGATCAAGGACAAAACACCGGTCGTGAGAAAAATGCCTGAAGTCGCCATGTCATCCTTTAAAGAAGCCCAAGCAGTGGTAAAGGTTAGGGCATCACAAGGTTGGGGCCAAGTGCTGAACATCCCCAACAAGCAAGACAAATTCGGATTGGGATACAACCCATCTTCCTCCTCCCAGAGCACGCCGCGCTATAAGGGTCCTGTCCAGTTTACCAGCAGTGAGGTAATTTTTTAGCAGATTAATGGCATATCTAATGAAGACGGTGACACAATTGTGACATGGATGCATGGATTCAGACATGTACTCCAGGACAAAGCCTAAACAACTGGTATATCGAAGAAATCATCCAAGTGATGACAGAAGAGTAATTATTTGTTTTTTTGATTATTGTATAGCTCTATGTTCTACCCAGAACATAGCGGTCTTTGTCTTCAGGGCCTAATTATTTATGTTTGAACAATCTTCTTATCAATCAATCAAATGGCATTTTTCTGCATTCAAATATTGTGATCCTTGTCTTTCCTGTTTTATTTTTTAACAATAAAATGGAAATGTGGTTTGTGCTTGTTTGCATATCATTTTAAGCATTAAATCATCATCATTGTAAGTTTCACATTGCAGATGACATTGCTCCAGAACCGTCTATGACTCGCTTTGACTTTGATAATTCGATATTTCAAGCCGAAGAAGAGATTGATGAAGATGAAGACTTGCCAGAAGAGCTAGGCAGGCTTTTGAAACAGGAAGAGAAAATTATTCTGCCTCATCAGGAGGAAATTGAGATCGTCAACTTGGGTACTGAGGAAGCTAGAAGAGATGTCAGGATATGAGCTGTGTTGCAGAGTGATATCAAGCAAAGATTGGTTGAAATGCTCCGAGAGTATAATGATATCTTTGCTTGGTCATACGAAGATATGCCCGGTCTTGACACGGATATTGTGGTTCATCGCTTACCTTTGCATGAAGAGTGTCCGCTTGTTAAGCAGAAGCTCAGAAGGACCAGACTAGATATGGCTGTGAAAATCAAAGAAGAAGTCCAGAAGCAGTTGGATGCAGGATTTCTTGCTGTAACAACTTACCCTCCGTGGGTCGCTAACATTGTACCTGTACCAAAGAAGGACGGTAAGGTACGGATGTGTGTTGATTATAGAGACATGAATAAAGCAAGCTCGAAAGGTGATTTCCCGCTCCCCCACATTGATGTATTGGTTGATAATACTGCTCAATATTCGGTGTTTTCCATCATGGACGGATTTTTCGGATATAATCAGATTAAAGTGGCGTCGGAGGATATGGAGAAAACAACGTTCATTACACCGTGGGGGACTTTCTGTTATAAGGTAATGCCTTTTGGGTTGAAAAACGCAGGGGCAACCTATCAACGGGCAATGATCACTTTGTTTCATGATATGATTCATCATGAGATTGAGGTCTATGTTGATGACATGATAGCAAAGTCGCAAATGGAGGAGGAACATCTGGTAAACCTTTTGAAGCTATTTGAGAGGCTAAGGAAATTCAGACTGAGGTTGAATCTAAACAAGTGCACTTTTGGTGTCAGGTCGGGAAAGTTGCTGGGGTTCATTGTCAGTGAAAAAGGAAACGAGGTCGATCCTGAAAAGATAAAAGTTATTCAAGATATGCCAGCGTCGAAAACGGAGAAAGAGGTTTGTGGTTTCTTGGGTAGATTGAACTACATTGCTAGGTTCATATCTCATCCCGCAGCCACGTGTGAACCCATGTTCAAATTGTTAAAGAAAGATTAGGCGGTTGTCTGGAACGAAAATTTCCAAAGGGCATTTGACAGAATAAAAGAATATTTGTAGGAGCCTCCGATACTGATACCTCCAGTAGATGGAAGACTGTTGATAATGTATTTAACAGTTCTTGAGAATAGCATGAGTTGTGTTCTCGGTCAGCATGACGAGTCTGGAAGAAAAGAGTTTGCAATATACTATTTGAGTAAAAAGTTCACAGATTGTGAATCCAGGTACTCAATGTTGGAAAAAATGTGTTGCGCACTCGCTTGGGTTGCCAAACGCATGAGACAGTATATGCTAAATCATACAACCATGTTGATTTCGAAGATGGATCCGATTAAGTACGTCTTTGAAAAGCAAGCACTTTTGGGAAGAATTGCTAGATGGCAGAAGGTTTTGACAGAGTATGATATTCAATATGTCTCCCAAAAAGCTATCAAGGGGAGTGTTCTGTCGGAATATCTTGCTGAACAGCCGATTGACGATTACCAACCGATGAAGTTTGAATTTCCTGATGAAGACATCATGTTCTTAAAGATGAAGGATTGTGATGAGCCATTACCCGATGAAGGTCCGGAGAAGGGTTCCCAATGGCAGATGATATTTGACGGTGCTGTTAACTCATACGGTAGTGGAATTGGGGCAATTTTCACGACGCCTCATGGTTCTCATATCCCCTTCACTACCAGGTTAACATTTCCTTGCACCAATAATGAAGCCGAATATGAAGCGTGCATTATGGGGTTGGAAGAAGCCACTGATCTGAGGATCAAGAATCAAGATCTGTATGGCGATTCAGCGTTAGTTGTTAATCAGATCAAGGGGGAACGGGAGACCCAGCAGCCTAATCTGATACCTTATATGAACTATGCAAGGAGGTTGTTACCTTTCTTTGACCAAATAGAGTTCCACCATGTGCCTAGAGCAGAGAATCAGATGGCGGATGCCTTAGCCATTTTATCCTTGATGTATAAGGTGAATTTTTGGAATGATGCTCCAAGAATAGTCATCTCTCGCCTTGATAGGTCGGCATTCGTACTTTCTATTGAGGAA
Source organism: Lathyrus sativus (assembly GCA_963859935.3). Taxonomy (NCBI): domain Eukaryota; kingdom Viridiplantae; phylum Streptophyta; class Magnoliopsida; order Fabales; family Fabaceae; genus Lathyrus; species Lathyrus sativus. Next base: position 326,356,668 of record OZ012740.1, read on the forward strand.
GCTTCTGATGGCAAGCCATGGTTTTACGATATCCAGGACTTTCTCAAGAATCAAGAATATCCGCCAGGGACGTCGACCCGGGATAAGAAGACTCTGAGAAGGTTGGTTGGGAACTTTTATCTGAACCAGGATGGTGTACTCTACAGGAGGAATTATGACTTGGTACTTTTAAGATGCGTGGACGAAAAAGAAGCGAGTCTGCTTATGGAAGAGGTCCACGCGGGTGCCTTTGGTACACATGCCAGCGGGCATGCCATGTCTTTAAAGCTGTTACGGGCAGGTTATTACTGGTTGACTATGGAGTCAGATTGCTTCAAGTATGCAAAGAAGTGCCATAAATGCCAAATTTATGCTGACAAGATTCATGTGCCGCCGAGTCCGTTGAATGTCATGGCGTCGCCTTGGCCCTTTTCCATGTAGGGCATCGACATGATATGCAAGATTGAGCCCACCACATCTAATGGACATCGCTTCATCCTGGTAGCCATTGATTACTTTACCAAGTGGGTGGAAGCAACTTCCTATGCTAATGTCACTAAGCAAGTGGTAGCCCGGTTTATCAAGAAGGACATCATTTGTCGTTACGGAGTGCCTGAGAGAATCATTACTGATAATGGTTCGAATTTGAATAACAAGATGATGAAGGAATTGTGCCAGAACTTCAAAATTGAGCATCACAACTCATCTCCCTATCCCCCGAAGATGAACGGCACTGTCGAAGCGACCAACAAGAATATCGAGAAGATAGTGCAGAAGATGGTTGTAACCTATAAAGATTGGCATGAGATGTTGCCCTTCGCTTTGTATGGATATCGTACTTTGGTGCGTACCTCAACTGGGGAAACTCTTTTATCACTGGTGTATGGTATGGAAGTTGTTCTGCCATTGGAAGTCGAGATTCCTTCTTTGAGAGTCCTGGTCGACGTCAAGCTTGATGAGGCAGAATGGATAAGAAATAGATTGAATCAGCTCAGCCCGATGGATGAGAAAAGGCTAGCATCCATTGCATATGGCCGGTTGTATCAGAGCCAGATGAAGAAAGCTTTTGACAAGAAGGTGCGCCCTCGAAGCTTTCAAATGGGAGAGTTAGTATTGAAGAGGATTCTCCCTCCACAAACAGATCACAGAGGCAAATGGACTCCCAACTATGAAGGTCCATATGTCGTGCGAAAGGTCTTCTCCGGAGGAGCCTTACTGTTATCAACCATGGATGGTGAAGATTTCACATCCCCTGTGTCGCTACGTGAAAAATGACGCAGAGTCGCCACCGGATTTTATTTATCCCAAGGAGGGAAAGGGAAATAGCGATAAAACCTTTGGAAAAAGAGCATGGTCATCGCAACCAAGTCTTAGGGTTCAGGAGTCAGTTATGCAAGGGGAAGGTGTTAGCACCCCCTCGCATCTATCGTACTTGATGGGAACCTTCTAGGTAGTTTAACGTGAATGGGTGTTTTTATTAAAAGTGTGCTTGCTTTAGGGAAAGAGGGGTTGGTTTTATATTTTAATGCTCGCCAAGTGATAACGCGAAATCGTATATATATAATGATGTACTTTTCTACTAATCAACGACCGTTTTCACTCTGATTTTGAATATTTCCATACTATTTGTCCAGTATTTTGCAGGTATTCAAAGTCCATGCTCAAATGGAGCAAGATGAAGAAAACAAGCATTTACAGGTGAAAACTAGGTGAAAATCAGGCCAAAAAGCAGCAAAAACGAGTTCTGCTGATATGACGACCGTCACAAGGGTGTGACGACCGTCACAGGTCCATGACAACCGTCATGGAGTTAAAATGCAGATTCTCTGCACGTGCTGTGAAGTGCTGAAAATGCCAAGGAGGAGTGGACCACTAACTCCTATATTTTCTGATATCATTCCCACTTCCCGAAGAAATAAACCGTTGAAAATCCCATCTATAAAAGGAGGGAGCTGGTACCAGAAAAAGGGGGCCGCATTGAAGAGACAAAGTGCTGCCAATTTACTTTCAGAGCAATTTTCAGTTTCCTATTTTCTTATTGTTATTTTGTTTCCTTTTTCTTTCTTTCCTTGCAATTGTTGTTTTACTTTCCAAACTTTATTTTGTACGAGTGTCGCTTGTGCGAAAATATGGTGCCGGCACAACAGAAGAGTCGCCACCTTTCGTTATTTATCCCTCAGAGCGGGAAAGGAAACGATCGGAAAAACCTGACGAAAAAGGGTAAGACAAGGTCGTCGCAACCATTGTCTGGATTCGGGAGTCGGTTACGCAAGGGGAAGGTATTAGCACCCCTCACGTCCATCGTACTCGACGGGATCCACGCTTGTTGTGTTTACTTGGACGGGTTGGTCGTATCTATCTACCTATCAAGGCCGGCTTGAAAAGAAAAGAAAATGACTCGGCAAAGCGTCGCACTTTATGCCTACGTATTCTCATCAGAGAATGAGAAATCAGAGTCAACGTAGTTCGGCCTACGACGGGTTATGGGGGGAAGGTAGCTCGCCAATACATCAGTATTGTGCCTACGTACTCTCAACAGGCATGAGAGATCAGAGCTTACGTAGTTCAGGAAACTACGGTTTATTTCCTGTCTTTTACGAAAGAAGTGTTTTTTATTGTGTTTGCAATTTCAATCGCACTAGAGACTATGACCTGAGAGTGAATGTGTCGCATGTCACCCAAAGGGTACCATACTAAACATCCAGACTGTGGAAAAGAAACTCTCCCACAATCCTTTCTCAGATAGCTTAAGGCTCGTAACGTACGAAAGAAATCATTCATGATTACTGTATCTTAAACTGTTTTGAGATGAGAAGAGAACAGACCCAACTAGGAAGGAGACTATCAAGTCCTACTGTTGTCATGCCATGGATTCATCCTATGGTTGAGGTTTGAACAGGGAACTCCTAGAAGTTGTCATGCATAGGTTTCAACCTAAAGTTCTATCATCAATTCCTTATCAAAGGAAATGAGAGTCCTAAGGGATCATGTCAATGATACACCAAAACAGACAAAGCATCAGCTTAACAGTAAAATGCATGCAATGCAAGTGAGGGAGGAAATGTGTGTGGGGCTTCAGCCTCCACAAGCTCATCTCAACCTCAAGCCAGAATGGATAACAGTAATCATACTGAAATATAAAACAACATGCTATCAAGCAATAACAGTAAACTGCAATCATACAGAAGAAATAAAATCATGCTATCAAGCAAAACAAACCACATGGGCAAGGGAGCAGGGCTCTACCGAATACCCGCAAGCAAAGCCACACAGTAACAGTACAAGCAGAGGGAACAACTCAACCTCTAGTGCAATCATGCTCCTAGATTCTACCTATTCTAGATATGGACTTATTCTAATGCGTCAAGCAAAACATGTCAATACAGAAAAGAAAAAGAAAAGAAAGCAGATCCTCTCTCAACTCCAAGCTTCAGCTCTTCCAACAGCAATTCAGTCTTCAGACTTCAATCACTCTTTCAATTTGCTTTTCCAGGTTTCAACCCTTCAACATAAGTTTCAACTTATCTTCTCCTTTGAGCTTCAGCTCCTTGATCAGCTCCACCTTCAGGCTTCACTTAATCTTAAGTACCAACTTGATCTCCTTCAGGATCTCCAAGCATCAAAGTAAGTATCAACTTCCTTTGTTCTTCAAGCTTCAGCTTTCCAGAATAATCTTCAATCACTTAGAAGTATCAACTTCATCCTTCAGTCTTTACTCCATCTTTAGGGGTCTTCAAGTATCAATTTGCTCTTGTTGCTCTTCAAGCTTCAGCTGGAATGGCAATACTCAAGGATTCATCCTCTTCTACACTCTTCATTGAAGTCTTCATCTTCAAACTCAAGCTCAACATCTCTCAAGAAAATCAAACCAGAGGAAATCACTAAACTGGATAAGCTGGGGATATTGAACTGCTTACTGACCACCAAAGGTGACCTATAAGGGTTCAACATCAAAGGAATGTTTCCCTCAAAAGTTCTACTACCTAGGTACATCACTTATCCCTCCAAAGGAGAGAGGTATATACCATGGAAGGACTTTGAATCATAGGGAGGAATGGAGGTGAAAGATACCATCCATGTTTAAGAAAGGAGTTAACTAAGTCTAAACTCTTCCTAATTCCTAACCCTAAAACAAACAACAAAACAAACAAGACTCAAGCTCTCAAGCTCCTCAATCCATCTACTATGCTCCTCAATACTCCTTAGAACAATACCAAGCTCTCCAAGCCCACAAAGCAAAGTAAACAAAAATATAAGCCCACAAGGGCAACACAAACAATCATCAACTACAAAAATCATCTAAAAATAGTATACTACTATATTAAAACCTAATATAATTTCTAAGGGATCCTATATACCTACCCTTAATACCCTTATATGCCCCAATTCCTAACTTGACCTAGAAACCCAAAATTCTAGTGTTATTGTGGACCTATGTTAAGGATTAACCTAATTCTACACAACCTAATGTCATCTAATCAAAACTAACCTAAAATTCATCACAAAATTATGGAATAAATCCAGGGGGAAGCTAAAGCTTATATCCAACTGTCCTAAAAAGAATGGCCTAAAAATGTTAAGGGAACTACCTAAACAAAATTCTACAAATTCATGTATCAACATAAAAGAAATAAAAAGCAATTAAAATGGAAAATATACAAAAAATATCAAAAATGCATGAAATGAAAATATTTTTATTTGATAATTTTCTAGACATTATTATGAAATGGGAGAAAAAATTCCCATTAAAAAATCATTATTTTTCCATTTATTATGATTTTTCCAAATTTGAAATAAAATGGAGAAAATAAAATGAAAATATTGAGAGATGTGGTGCAGATAGTAATGCAATGCAGTGTAATACGCGTATGGGCTCAAAATGGGGGTTCAGATAGTATAAGAGCCGAGCCCAATTCATCATCAGAAATTAAATCAAAAAACATAAAGAAAAAGAAAAATCCACGGTGCAAATAGTATAGGGATTCAGTGTAAATCAATCATGGGCCACAAGCGGGGGTGGGATTAGTCATTGGATCACTAAGCCCAGGAAGCTCCTTTTAATGAAACGCATCGTTTCATTGCTTCTCAGAATTTCCCTCCAAGATGAAATTAAACACGAGCTGTTGGATTTAGAAATAGTCAACCAATCTTGCTTGATCTAATGGCTGGGAGGTTGTCTTCAACCTTCAGCTAGGGTTTGAAGCTATCCTCCATGGAAACAGAGCTCAAGAACACCAATTCTCTCCAATCGTGAATCCTCATATCTCCATCAAAACTCAAAGTTTAAAACCCTAACATGCTCCATTTTTCATGCTGAACACAATTATAATCTCAAATTCCATTGAATCTCCCTCAAACTTGAAACCCGATAGCAACTTCAAATTATGCTTGAAAATCAAAACTCAAGATTCTTGAAATTGTTTACACTAAAATGTTCACCTCCTATCACTGGTCAACTTCCACTAAAGAACTAAGATTATTACTCAAGATTCAAGGAGTTCTTGGTCCATAAAGAAATGGTGTCAACAACAAAACCATCACCAATTCTCTTCAAACTTTCCAAAATCCATCACCTATGTATCTCTAACCTTTCTACACTAACAAACTAACCTAATTATGCATAAAACATGGTGTAATGAAGAATTTGCAAACCTGGTAAATCTTGATGAACAGATGATGAAATCCTTCACTTTAAGCCTTGAAACTCTTCAGGAAGTTTCCTTAGATGCCAATCTTGCTACTGTTTGCAACAAATTTGATGGAGGAAGCTTCAATCTCAAAATTCGATTCTGACTTGCTACCTTGAAAGTTCAATCACCAACTCTTCAATTCACCATGGATTTGCTCTCAAATCAATCTGCACAGCTTCACTATGATCTATGGAATGTGTTTGTGTAGAAAAAAGGAATGGAAATGAAGAAGAATGTAGAATTGGAACTTGACTTGCAATGGAAGATTTTTGATCTCACTCTCTCTTCTCTGCACCAACTCTCACCAACCTTGCATCTGAGCAAGTCATACATGTTATATAGAGTGGTTTAGAATCATCTAGAACCATCTAGGACCATCCAATGAGTATTTGAACTTCTCATGTCATGATACTTTGATTTCACTTCTCACCATATGCTATCTCATGCCAAGCCTCTTGTAACCTTTGTAACTGACCTGAAATTCTCCCCATATGAGATTTATGATGTGTTACAATGCATAACTAACTTGTTTATTGAGTTTTTTCATGTTTTGCTTTGGTGCCTTAAGATGCAAGTAAGCCATTTCCAAAGCAGCCCTATGATCTAGGCCTCAAATCAAAATTGTGGCTGAACCATTGTTCTTAGAATTTCCTTTGGAGTCAAAATAACCTATTATATGACATGGTTTGGATGTATAACTTGTGATTTCCAATTTTTAATTTCAACTTATTTAACTTATGCCTCCATTTTAGGCCATTTTCATCACTTTTTGATACAAGCCTTTTCAACATCTCATGGCCTCCCTAATAGCCTTAAAACATCATTCTAAGCAAGTTTGATGTTGAAGATTTTTCCATTTGAAGCTTGGAAATAGGAGATATGGCCTTATGCTTGAAATGACCTATAACCTCCAAATGACCAAAATGCCCTTGACTTGCCAAAGCCATAAGTTGAGTTCTACAAATCCTATCAAGGACTTCTAGTACTATATAGAAATCTAAGAAGATGCTCTACAACATTCATGTTGACCAAGAGTTCATAGGAATCATCCTACTAGGGCAAAAGTTGGATGCAAGTTGGGTGACTTTCAAGGACCCAGATTCACATACCTCAGATGACCTGTAATTTGTCAAAGTCATAACTTGAGCTCTACAAATCCTATCAAGGACTTCTAGTAATCAAATTAAAGCTAAGAGCAATCTCTACAACATTCATGTTGTGGGGAAGATGAGATGACAATCACATCTTGAGCTAAACTTCCTTGAAGATAGGGATCAAACTAGGGGATTTTACACTGTCAATCCTTAGAAACCCTAGCTTGAAACTTCTCAAACTCCTCAATCATGATGAGTTGGTCTAGGAATCATCCTTATAACACTTCAATGCATCAATCCATGATCACATGGCCCTTGGATTAGGTCTCAACCTTATCCAAATCATCAGTTGACCTAGGGTTGACCCAGTCAAACCCTAATTCCACTACTCATGGATGAATCTTCTGAATTCTTGTACAATGACCTCTCTAGGCTTCATGATGGCTTTCAAGACATATCATAAGCTTTCTCAAAGCTTCAAGTCCATCCTCATAGTCTCAGAATCATCTGAGGAGCTCCCACAACTCTCAAGCTATGAGACACACAACCTTGGTTTCAACCAATCCCTCTGAGGATCTCTTGAATTCTCTGACAAAGATATCAACTTTTGCACATTTGAATAACCTTCTTAGCTAGCTTCAAAGTCTCATACAACTCTTGATGGGTAAATAAATGTTGGTCAAATTTTGGGGTGCAACAGCTGCCCCTATTCAAACGGCTTGAACCTGACTGGGTGAGGAGCGAACGACTCTCAGCCAATCAAGGTGCGAGACGGTTGAATACCGATAAACCTGGAAATTTGCCAACTGCACAAGTACGCGGTCCTCTGACGGGAACGAATCTTCGAACACTGAAATAATAGCTGCACGACAACTAGCTGGAGACATACTGATCTAAACCTTATCGTCAGTTATCCACATTAAATTCCTCTTACATTGTCATCAGACACCTGACCTCGCCGTCAGGCATTCACGAAAATAAAGCGTCTGACATCACCGTCGGACAACCAAAACACCCAACATCGCCGCTAGAAACAAACATCCAACATTACCGCTGGAGAACCAAACCACCTGACATCGCCGCCAGAAACAAACATCCAACATCGCCGCTGGAGAACTAAATCACCTGACATCACCGTCAGAAACAAACATCCAACATCGCCGCTGGAGAACTAAATCACCTGACATCGCCGCCAGAAATAACCATCCAACATCGCCGCTGGAGAACTAAATCACCTGACATCGCCGCCAGAAACAACCATCCAACATCGCCGCTGGAGAACTAAATCACTTGACATCGCTGCCAGAAACAACCATCCAACATCACCGCTGGAGAACTAAATCACCTGACATCGCCGCTGGAGAACTAAACTACCTGACATCGCTGCCAGAAACAAACATCCAACATCGCCGCTGGGAAAACAAAGAATCTGACACCGCCGCCAGAAACAACCATCCAACATCGCCGCTGGAGAACTAAACTACCTGACATCGCCGCCAGAAACAAACATCCAACATCGCCGTTGGGAAAACAAAGAATCTGACATCGCTGCCAGAAACAAACATCCAACATCGCCGCTGGAGAACTAAATCACTTGACATCGCCGCCAGAAACAAACATCCAACATCGCCGCTAGAGAACTAAATCACCTGACATCGCCGCCAGGGAAACATCCAACATCGCCGCTGGAGAACTAAATCACCTAACATCGCCGCCAAGTATTCAACATAATCTGACTTCGCCGTCAACTCTCAACATCGAGTCGATAAAAGCATCTGACCTCGCCGTCAGGGTGAAGACATCCATTGGGAAAATATGAACTTGAATAGTAGACTCTGTTGAAGAGAATGATAAGGTGAACACGTGTCAATGATCTTGCTGGAGGTCTGGATACCACACATAGGTGAATGATACTCTGGTCGGTAGGAACATCTTCGACACTGAGCATAACAGTTGCACGACACCCCTACTGGGGAATTGGTCACACGGTAACCGGTAATACATAGTCGATCATGCCATCAGGCATTCAAAGAACACTGTCGGGCATCAGCCAGACTTCAACCCTCAGTTTGGTCATGCCATCAGGCATCCAAAGAAATTGTCGGGCATCATCCGTACTTCAACCATCAAGCATTCAAAAGACCTCGTCGGGCATCAGCCGGACTTCGTCAGCAAGTCGGGAATAGAATTCTTGGTCAATCATGAGCCAACTGGGAATATCTAAACCTCTGCCATCAGGCACTCCGCATCAGCTGAGAGAACTGCTTCATTAACACGGTCGGACTTCAATCATGGAGTCTTCAAGGGAGATTTCAACTTCACCGTTAGAAACCTGCTGGTGATGACGCTTCGCCGCTGGGGATTCTGGAGAACTATCAAGTAACTCTGCTCCGGGGGTCCAGAAATCATTCTGGATGAATCAACTCTGCTGAGGACTTCAAGAATCATCTTGGACAAATAACTCTACCGGAGACTCTCAAGAGTCATCTTGAACCGATAACCATTCTGGAGATTTCAGGAATCATCCTGAGCGAGCACTCTGTTGGGGCTTTCAGGAATCATCCTGGGCAACCTTCACTAGGGACTCTAAGTATCAACTTGAGCAACCAACTCTGGAGACTGCACTGGGGGATCTTAAGAATCCTCTTAAGCAAATGACCCTGCTGGGGAATTCAAGAATCATCTTGAATCGAAGGCTTCGGTGGAGACTTCAAGAATTATCTTGAGCAAGCGACTTCGTTGGGGAGAATGCCAGGAATCATCCTGAGCAATCAATTCTGCGTCAGGACACCTGCAAAACAAGAACGGTAGCAACCTAGATCATGTTTATTATGCATGTGCTTCGGCAATGGCGCAATGCTCCAGACGGTGGAAATGCTATGCGTTTATGATAAATGCTATGCAATCATGCACAATAATGCGATCCCGTCAGCAAAATAAATGCCGAAGGGGGAATCCTCCTGTCAAGGAGAAAGAACTACTCAGATAGAGGAATCATCCTGCTGAGGAGAACATAGTTACGCCAATCTCAATTGGACTCCGCAGGGGACACAACTTCAGTTGACTGCTGCGGGGGAACGAAGCTCTACGAGAACGTGGACCTGCTGAGGGAAGGCGATGTCAATTGCGGGAATGAACTGCATGGCCTTCTCGGCTACTTCTATGGAGATAACGCCTCTGTGGGGAAACAACTTCAGTTGATCAACACTCCACTGGGGGGAAAAACCAATTATGGTCTGAGCAGCTTCCAAGGATTCGGCTCTCTTGGGGATCTGCAAACTCGGCTGAGGAAGGAGAAATCATTCTGCTTCGCTGGAGAGAGTACGACTCTGCGGGGGAATCTCAATTCCGCTAGGGAAGAAGGAATCATCCGACTTCGGGGGGAGAGTATGACTCTGGTGGGGGAATCTCAATTCCGCTGGGGACTTTAGTCTGGCACCATCAGCTGCTGCATACTTCGGCGTATGAATAGTTTCCTACAAAACCTGCACTTGTGACCCGGTGCTGGGGGAATGAATTCATGCTTCGGCGCGTGACTCAGCTGAGGAGATGACATTCCTTCGGGATGCATCTGCTTGGGGGGAGAATCATCTCTGCCTGGGGAGACATATCAATGCTCACGATCTCACGTTCATACTCTGCGGGGAGAGGCTACTGAACTCTGCTGGAGAAGGAGGAATCATCCTGCTTCGGGATGCGCACGGCGCTCTGTCTGGGATATGCTACACCTGTAACAACACAAACAAATAGACAAGATACCCTTCTCAAAGGGGCCTATCAAGGTTATTATCTCGTGACACTGTTCGAGCAATTCATTGTTTCAACAATCAGTGGCCTAGGCCAACAAGTTTATGTATGCGCATTTTATCAAAAACATCGGCGTTCTTTTTCGCAAACAAAATAGATAAATGCTAAACAGACAAACAGAATTGCTGAATAGTATACATTTTATTGATAGCGAACCCCTGAATGGGTAAATGTTTTACAACAGATGCAGGCCCCTGGAATGAGAAAGCTGCGCAAAACGAAAACATAAATATACATCAGTATATACAAATGTCGGCAACAAGGCGTAGACGAACACCATGAGTTGATCCTTCTATGACCCACTCGACTTCGATACTTCTCCGACGCTTCAGCTTCGGAAGAGATTGATTCAGATAAACGGCCCCCAGGTCTTCCAAACCACTAAACAATGAAAGTCCACACGCGGAACGCAGTCATTTGCTTTTTCAAATCCCTAACTTTTGCGTGAACCGCCCTTTGCGGGTTTTCAGTTCACTGGGATACCCTTTTTTGCCGAAGCCGCCCAGTGTAGGTTTTCGACTTCACGGGTGTACATTTTTTCAATTTATATCCCTAATTTTTGCCCGAACCTTTTATTCTGTTTTTGGTTCGCCGGGATGCCCTTTTTTTGCCTGGACTCTCTTTTTTTGTCCAGCGGGTCACTTTCAAGCAAAGTATTTTTTAACTGCGTCCGCGTTCACCGGGGATGCAAAATCTTCACCATCCATCATGGATAACAACAAAGCTCCTCCCGAGAAGACCTTGCTGACGACGTACGGACCTTCGTAATTCGGAGTCCACTTGCCCCGGTGATCAGAGTGTGGAGGAAGAATCTTCTTCAGGACGAGATCACCCGTCTGAAAGCTTCTAGGACGGACCTTCTTATCATAAGCTTTCTTCATTCGGCTTTGGTACAGACGACCAAACGCAATCGACGTTAACCTCTTCTCGTCCATCAGGCTGAGTTGGTTCAGTCGGTTCGTAATCCATTCTACCTCGTCAAGTTTCACATCAACCAAAACTCGCAAAGAAGGGATCTCCACTTCTAACGGTAGGACAGCTTCCATACCGTACGCCAAGGAGAAAGGAGTTGCCCCGGTTGAAGTACGTACCGTCGTACGATAACCGTGCAGTGCAAATGGTAGCATCTCGCGCCAGTCTTTGTAGGTCACAACCATCTTCTGAACAATCTTCTTTATGTTCTTGTTGGCTGCTTCGACGACGCCATTCATCTTCGGCCGGTAAGGAGATGAGTTGTGATGTTCGATCTTGAAACTCTGGCATAGCTCATTCATCATCTTGTTATTCAGATTCGAACCATTATCAGTAATGATCCGCTCGGGAATTCTGTAACGACAGATGATGTCCCTCTTTATGAATTTAGCCACCACCTGCTTGGTCACATTAGCATACGAGGCTGCCTCCACCCACTTGGTGAAGTAGTCGATAGCTACCAGAATGAAGTGATGACCGTTAGATGCGGTGGGCTCGATCTTGCCTATCATGTCGATGCCCCACATGGAGAACGGCCACGGGGAGGACATGACATTTAACGGGCACGACGGCACATGAACTTTATCAGCATAAATCTGGCATTTATGACATCTCTTCGCGAATCTGAAGCAATCCGACTCCATCGTCAGCCAGTAGTATCCTGCTCTCAGGATCTTCCTCGTCATAGCATGCCCGCCGGCGTGCGTACCAAATGTGCCTTCATGGACTTCCTCCATGAGCATACTCGCCTCTTTCTCATCTACACACCTGAGTAGCACGAGATCGTGGTTTCTCTTATACAACACTCCATCAAGATTGAGATAAAAGTTTCCAGACAGCCTCCTCAGAGTCTTCTTATCCTGGGTTGACGCACCCGCAGGATACTCCTTAGTCATAAGGAAAGTCTGGATGTTGTGGAACCATGGCTTGCCGTCGGCGGCTTCCTCGATTGCAAAGACAAATGCAGGTCTATCAAGACGCGAAAGGACAATTCTTGGAGCCTCATTCCAATAATTGACTTTATACATTGAAGCCAACGTGGCTAAGGCATCAGCCATTTGATTTTCAGCCCTGGGCACATGATGGAGTTCCACTCGATCAAAGAACGGAAGCAGCCTTCTGGCATAATTCATGTACGGCACCAAATTCGATTGACGAGTCTCCCACTCCCCTTTAATTTGGTTGATCACAAGCGCTGAGTCACCATACACGTCTAGGTTCTTGATTCTCAAATCAATTGCCTCTTCTAGACCCATGATGCATGCTTCGTACTCCGCCTCATTATTGGTGACTGGAAACGTCAGTCTCGCAGTAAACGGGATGTGGGATCCGTGGGGAGTCGTGATGATCTCCCCGATGCCACTTCCATAGGAATTTACCGCCCCGTCGAATATCAACTTCCACTGGGATTTCCTATCTGGCCCCTCGTCGGGAAACGGCTCATCGCAATCCTTCGCTTTGAGAAACATAATATCCTCATCAGGGAATTCAAATTTCATAGGCTGGTAATCTTCGATCGGCTGTTCGGCAAGGTAATCAGACAATACGCTTCCCTTGATGGCCTTCTGGGACACGTACTGAATATCATATTCCGTTAACACCATTTGCCATCTGGCAATCCTGCCCGAAAGAGCCTGCTTCTCGAAGACGTACTTGATTGGATCCATCTTCGAAATTAGCATAGTGGTGTGATTGAGCATGTACTGTCATAGACGTTTGGCAGCTCAGGCTAGTGCACAACACGTCTTCTCCAGCATCGAGTAGCGAGATTCACAGTCTGTGAACTTTTTACTCAAGTAATAAATGGCATGCTCCTTTCTGCCCGTCTCGTCGTGCTGACCGAGAACACACCCCATACTATTCTCAAGAACTGTCAAGTACATGATTAACGGCCGTCCAGCCACTGGGGGTATCAAGATTGGAGGTTCTTGAAGATACTGCTTTATCTTATCGAATGCCTTATGGCAATCCTCATTCCAAGTAATCGCCTGATCTTTCTTTAAAAGCTTGAACATCGGTTCACAAGTGGCCGTGAGCTGAGAGATAAACCTTGCAATGTAGTTTATTCTGCCCAAGAAACCACGAACTTCTTTTTCTGTTTTCGGCGCTGGCATTTCTTGAATGGCTTTAATCTTCGCAGGATCAACCTCGACGCCTCGTTCACTCACGATAAACCCCAGTAACTTTCCGGACCGTACTCCGAAAGTACATTTGTTAGGATTCAGCCTCAACCTGAATGTCCTAAGCCTCTCAAAAAGCTTCAATAAGTTGACCAGATGCTCTTCCTCCGTTTGGGACTTCGCAATCATGTCATCAACATAGACCTCAATCTCATGATGAATCATGTCATGAAATAAAGTTACCATTGCTCGTTGGTAAGTGGCCCCTACGTTCTTCAGACCGAAGGGCATTACCTTGTAGCAAAACGTTCCCCATGGAGTGATAAACGTTGTTTTCTCCATGTCCTCCGGCGCCATCTTGATCTGGTTGTAACCGGAGAAGCCATCCATGAACGAAAACACGGAGAACTGGGCTGTGTTGTCGACTAACACATCGATATGAGGCAACGGGAAATCATCTTTAGGGTTCGCCCTATTCAAGTCCCGATAATCGACGCACATGCGTACCTTACCGTCCTTCTTTGGTACAGGTACTATGTTGGCGACCCACAGAGGGTAAGTGGTGACCGCTAAGAAGCCAGCATCAAGCTGTTTCTGCACTTCTTCTTTGATCTTAACGACCATGTCTGGTCTCGTCCTCCTAAGCTTCTGCTTAACGGGAGGGCAATCTTCTCGCAGCGGCAAGTGGTGGACCACGATATCCGTGTCAAGTCCGGGCATATCTTCGTATGACCAAGCAAAGACGTCACTATACTCTCTTAGCATCTCGACCAACCTCTGCTTGACATCACTCTGCAGCGCAGCCCCTATCCTGACATTTCTGACGAGCTCTTCAGAACCCAAGTTCACGATTTCGATCTCTTCTTCGTGAGGCAGAATAACCTTTTCCTCTTGTTTCAACAAGCGGGCCAACTCTTCAGGAAGGTCTTCGTCTTCATCAATCTCTTCTTCGGCTTGATAGATCGGGCAATCGAAGTCGAAGTGAACCGTAGAAGGTCCAGAGTCGATGTCATCTGTCATGTGGATCCTGCAATAACAAGGGTTAAGTTTAAAACAAGAATATGCAGGTTAGCACAAACCCCATTGCCATTTTACTGTTTTTCAAAAAAAATATAAAACAGGAATAACGGAGATCACAATATTTGAATACGAAGAAAACGCCTTTGATTTATTAACAAAATGCATGTACATAATCCAACAAGGCCCTGACAATAAAACCGCTGTGCCCCGGGTATGACATAGGGTTGTACAATGATTGGAAAAAGTAAATCATTACTCTTCACTCGTCATCTGGATGATATCCTTGATGGTCCAATTGTTGAGGCCCTTGCCCGGCTTGCTTGGCTGAATCCAAGAGTCGAGGTCACAATCGCTATCCCTGCTGTCTTCAGACACCGCGTTGATGCTTTCGAAAATTACTCCGCCACTGGTAAATTGGATCAGCCCTTTACCTCGAGACGCACTGCTAGACGAAGAAGAAGAAGCTTCAGCTCCAGGAGAATATCCCAACCCAAACTTATCCTGCTTGTTGGGTATCTCCAAAACTCGCCCCCAGCCTGGGGTAGATCCGGCTTGGACAACGGCCCGAGCTTCCTTGAATGAGGAGAGATTCATCTCTGGCTTTCCAACGACCACAGGAGCCACGTCTTTCACCTTGACGGCTTCGAACGCTTGGCAAAGAGTTTCATGGATTTCGCCATCCATTTCAACATACTTAAAGGATGACAAATGGCTCACCATTATGTCCTCCTCGCCGCAAACGGTTACTATGCTTCCCCCGACAGCATATTTGAGCTTTTGGTGCAACGTGGAGGTCACGACACCAGCAGCATGGATCCATGGCCGACCCAAGAGGCAACTGTAGGCAGGCATGATGTCCATAATATAAAAGACCGCGTTGAACGTTTCCGGACCAACTTGGATCGGCAAGGTCACCTCCCCGAAAACGTGGCGTTTAGTTCCGTCGAACGCCTTCACAACCAGATCACTGGGTGTGCAGACCACTCCACGAGTGTCCAACTTCATTAACGCCTTCTTCGGAAGAACATTAAGCGACGAACCCGTGTCCACCAGCACGTGCGACATGATTGTGCCCCTACACTCTATCGAGATATGCAGGGCGCTATTGTGATTCCTCCCTTTTAGTGTCAGCTCTAAATCTGTGAAACCTAGCCCATTGCCAGCATTTACATGGGCTACAACCTCTTCTAGCTGATTCACCGATATCTCTTGCGGTACATAGGCGGCGTTCAACACCTTCAGCAGCGCATTGCGGTGTGCTTCAGAACACAGCAACAAGTTTAGAATGGAAATCTTCGAGGGCGTCTGATGGATATGGTCTACAATCTTGTAGTCGCTCTTTTTGATCAACCGCATAAACTCCTCGGCATCTTTAACAAGCAAATCTTTTTCTACCCCACACGGGGCCTCTTCGACGACTTTGCTTTTCCCTTTATCGACCGCATCAGCTCTGACCGCTTTATCTGCCACGACCTTCGGCGGTGCAAATACTCTTCCGCTGCGAGTAATACCACTGACTCCTGCAAGATTCTCCACAGTTGACCCATACGGCTCTAGCTCCAACCTCTGTCCGTTGCAATAAACTTCAGCCCCATAATGCCATGGAACGGCGTTAGTGCTCTCGAAGGGTATTGGCCCAGCTTTGGTAATAGTGATTGTAGGCGGTCTGGGCGCAGCGATGGTTATTGGCCGGTGAGGGATGGTGATGGTGGCGACTTCATCGGCCTGCTTCAGCACGACCTCTCCTGATCCACTCTCAGCCCTCCAGCTAAACTGCAGAATCCCCTCAGTCATCATACTTTGAATTCCTTCGACCAACTGCTCGCATCCATCAGAATGTGTAGCACAGTCCATGCATAACTCTCTGCAACCCGGAAAGAACCCTCTTTTCAACAATTTAGCTTTAACGAAGCTAAGCGGCATCTTTAGGTCTCTGACATCAGTTAACAGATCTGCACTCTCTTCTTCGATAATGGCGTTTACTCCGCCTCCCCTATGATTCGGAATAGGATTCTTCGTGACATTGGGCACATTATCGGAGAAGTTAATGATCTTGGCATCCACCAAGTCCTGCACTTTATGCTTGAAGGCCTTGCAGTTCTCGATCGTGTGGCCTGGTGCCCCTTAGTGGAAGTCGCAAATGGCATTTGCGTCGTACCCTGGTGGAGGTGCCCTTGTCAAGGGAGCCATCGTCCTCTTCTGGACCAACTGAAGCTGAAGCAAAGTCTGCAAGAGTTGCGCATACGACATGGGCGGTGCCTCGAAGTGACGGTTTGTTAAAGATGCCCGGTTCTGGTACTTTCTATATCCCTGTTGATTTGGTTGCTGCTGCTGCTACTGGGATATTTATACTGGCTATCTGCTGCTGAGGGCCTTTGCCCTTCCTTCGAGCGTTGGTCACAGCGCTCGTTTCTCCTTCTCGTCGTTTGCCAGCATAAGGTTTCTTTCCACCTCCTCCAGCTGAGGATGACTCACCTTGAATTTTCCCGATCTTGATTCCATTCTCGGCGTGCTCGCCCATGATAATGAGAGCTGAGAACGTCCCAGACATACCGCTGACTAACTTTTCATAGTAAACCCCTGGGAGGGTGGCAACAAACATCTGCACGAGCTCGCGTTCAACCATCGGCGGCTGAACCCGGGCTGCCAACTCACGCCACCGCTGGGCGTACTCCTTAAATCCTTCATTATTCCTCTGCGATAGGTTCTGCAGCTGGACTCGGTTCGGGGCCAAGTCGTTGTTGTACTGGTAATGGTGGATAAACGCTTCAGCGAGGTCCTTCCATGTGCGCACGCTAGTGGGCTCCAGACCCATGTACCACTCGAGGGACGACCCGGAAAGACTGTCTTGGAAGAAGTGCATCAGCAGCTTCTCGTCTTCGGAATAAGCAGACATCTTCCTGTAGTACGATCTCAAGTGGACACGAGGGCAAGTGGTGCCCTTATATTTCTCAAAGTCAGGCACCCTGAACTTAGGAGGTACCTTGAAATCAACAGTTAATCCCAGCTTGGACATATCAACACCCAAAGTATTCTGATTCTCAATATCTCTCATTTTATCTTCAAGTGCTTTGAATCTAAGTCGCGCTTCAGCATTCAGCTCCCCTTCAGCACCCTTCTGAGAGAATACATCATCTTGGTGATCCTCAAGCCATGGCTGAGGCACAAACAAATTCCCGACGCCAGCATTGCCGTTGCCTAGCCCGATATTGACATTAGCTCCCAGACTCCCATTACCGACGCCTGCCGTATTGAGTCCGATGTTGGCCATCACATTGCCATGAGCACTGCCGTTGCCCCCGGCCACGGGGACACCGTTCTGCGGAGTTTCAACTGGTGGAGGAGTAGGCACGGTCCCCCCGTGGAGCACGCCGTTGCTATCAACCCTGGAGATCAAGGGCTGAACCAAAGTTCTGAGCTGATCTTGACCATTGGAGACCACCTGCATGAGCTCCATGAAGCGGTCCATCCTTTCGTGGAGCTCCTGAACATCAGTTTGCACTTGATCCATGATCCTGGTCTGATTAGCTCTAGTCGGATAACGGTGAATTAGTCTCTGATCAATCCTGGAACCACCGGAAACAGCCTGGGACACCTGTAAACACTAAAGGGTTAGGAAAAACAACAAAATGCTCGTCATGCAAATGCATGCGTGTGTCTGTGTGTTTGGGAGATTTCCCCCGATCCTAGTGCCTGAGTGCCAGTGCTGATAATAAGAAGAAGGAGTCCGAGTCCAATCATGGAAACAACAATCTCATATATAAAGAAAGCCTATCAAGGCAGTACATAGCATCAGCGAGTACAAGATGAATCAACAGCGTGACCTTAGCCAACAAGCCTGGTGATGGTCAGTATACAAAAATGATCAAAACAAAAGGAATACAAATAGTCAAGTACGGCCACGAGCGCGATACTCTTCTAACAACTCCTTCGTCTCTGGATGATCTGGCAGAGTGAGTAACCCCTTGACGAGTAATTCCCTCTGCACAATGGTATACTGAAGTCCTTCGACCGAACTTTCCCATGCTCCTTCGCCGAAGCAATCTTCTAATTTCCGCTTCTTGGACTCAAACGTCAGCTTGCGCTCCTTCAGGTTAGCGAGAGCTTTGTTGAGCTGGCCTTCGGCGGCGTATCTGCGGGCGGTTTCTTCATCAAACCTCTTTTCACTGTCCTTCACCTGGGCTTCCAGCTTGGAGATCTGTAGCATCAGCTTATCCTCCCGCTCTTTCCTGGTGGCCAGGGAAGCCTTCCAGTGCTGGTTGAACTTGGATATCCTCCGATATGCCTCGTCCAAATGCTGCTTCTTCGTAGCCAGTACGTCGTTGACAGCTTTGAAGTCTCGACCCATGCGTTCATGCTCGGCTATCTGCTTAGTCAGGTCTGTACCCAGCTGGTTCACCAACTCTGTTTGCCTTTTGAAAGAGTGAAAGGCCTCGTTCCTCTCGCTTCGGAGCTGAGCTAATTCCTTCTCCAGTTCTTCATTCGCCCGCTTCAATTCATCCCGCTCAGCCAACACCTTATTATGTTGCTGAATGGGCACAGTAGTAGGCTCTTCGATTGTTGGAGGGCTTTCTGGCTTGGTATGAGGAAACGGCATCCCTATAGCATTTACTCTGGCTCTGATCCAATTCAAATACGGAGGGTAGGCTTGATTGTTGCTTTTTCCCAGCAAAGGCTTTCCTCGCTTACTGATACCATTCCACGGGCGCTGAAGCTTGGACAGCAGATCCCCCTCTAGAGTACCAGTGAGGTACAGAGATTCCTGTACCTCTTCATCCTTCGGCGGAGTTCTCAAAGCATACGCGAACTGTCGAACCAGCAACGACAGATTGTAGTTTATACAGCCCTTCCTGCCTATCAAAGGCACATTTGGAAACCTGCTGCAACTGAAGATCACCTCAGTACCCAACCTATCTCTGTCGAACCAGTCAATATCCTCTGTAGATAAACTCATCAGACGCTCGGGCCATTCAGCTGTGGCTGCAGACGAGACAAAAGGACCCCTCTTGGGCAGATGGCTATCAAGCCATTTGTAAAGCAAGGGTACACAGCACGAGACATTCTTCCCCCTCCTGTTCTCGTTTTTGTAGTGGACTGAATGATAGACATCTCCTATCAAGGTAGGGACTGGATTCCCTGAAGCAAAGATGTGAAACGCATCAAAGTCTACAAAATCGGGCATATTAGGGAACAAAATAATGCCATATATGCATAGAGCGAGGATGGCATTGAACACGACCCAACATTCGTCCTTGGCACACTACTGAGCCTTACCCACTAGAAACTGCAAGGAGAACCCAGGAACCTTGTTCCAACTAGTCAATACTAACTCGGAGGCGTCCAGATGAAGTGAATGAGCTAAACCAGCCAGATCAGGCTCAACATCCATATGAACAAAAGGCATCTGCCTCTTGATAGGCACACCTAGTAAATCAGCATATTCTTCCAGCGTAGGTGCGAGAACAAAGTCCTGAAAAGTGAAACATCTCAGCAGAGGGTCGTAGAACTGCAGCAGAGCGTGCAACCCATTCAACTCGAACACAGAAGGCTTATGAACCAAACTGAGCAACCGGCCGTAGGATTTTCTGAACTCATCCTTCACAGAATCATCTGCTAGAGATATCAAACCAGTCAGCTTAACCACATCAGGGGTAGGGAACTTGTAAGCCACGGTCTTCCTCAGAGAGCCCATAACAATACAACAGAAGGCAAGAAATCCTGGATCGGGGAAAACGGTACCTGCAACACAGACACACGTTAATGAAATGCAAATGAATATGCAAACTAATGCAAAATGCAATCATGCAATAGGAGGCCAAGGCAATTGTGCAGCGGAGATTATGTATCAACAAAACCATAATCTTGCTCTATCAAGAACAACCACTGTATCTGATGAGAAGAAAACCCTGGTATCGGACCACAAATCTGATCTGCCAGGAACAACCATCTGATAGGACCATATACATAGGATTATAATTCTGCTCTGTCAAGAACAAATGTCTGATAATAGGGACCTCTGATGTAGGATCAAGAAATATCTGCTGATGAGGTCTTCAGACCCCAATCAAAAATCTGCTCTATCAAGAACAAACATACAACTGCTGATGAGATCTTCAGACCCCACTCAAAAATCTGCTCTATCAAGAACAAACAACATCTGCTGATGAGATCTTCAGACCCCACTCAAAAATCTGCTCTATCAAGAACAAACAACATCTGATGATAAGATCCTCTGATCAAAACCTGATCTATCAAGAACAGACAAATCTGCAACTGAGAAACCCCGGTACCAACAAAACTGATTCACTGTCAAGAAAACCAGGTAGTCTGAAGGTCAAGGTTTCCTGCAATAAACCCAACCCTGCTCACAGGTATGGACCTAAACTGACTCAAGTTCGGCATCCTATGCGTTCATCAGCGTCACATACATTCAAGAGGGGTGATACGATACCCAGAAGGTGTGGCATCACCAGCTCATGAAGCTGCCTCACTCGGCTGAATCACAAATGATCGGTCCCCAGAGTCGACAATCCACCAAACCAGCAACCGTCTCAACCCAAAGGGTTGAAAGAGAAGCCAACTGGATGAACCTCGTCTGAGCATGGATTTCATGAGACACTAGTGTCTGCAAAGCAAGCACGCGCCCACTAATTTCCACTCTAAGTTTATAGTGCACTCAAGCCTGGGTCTGGCTTCTCACTCATCAGAACTCTCATCCCACAACAGCACAGATAATCATATTATACTGAAAATAAAATTCGGGAAATAAAGTGCGAGAAGTAAAATGCGATAAATAAACGCAACCCAACAAGTAAACATACAAGTGTTAGGATTGACTCGCATAGGGAACCGGAGAACCAGAGATTCTGGGTTCGCTCCCCGGCAGAGTCGCCAACTGTCGCTTGCACGAAAATAAGGTGTCGGCATAACAGAAGAGTCGCCACCTTTCGTTATTTATCCCTCAGAGCGGGAAAGGAAACGGTCAGAAAAACCTGACGAAAAAGGGTAAGACAAGGTCGTCGTAACCATTGTCTGGATTCGGGAGTCGGTTACGCAAGGGGAAGGTATTAGCACCCCTCACGTCCGTCGTACTCGACGGGATCCACGCTTGTTGTGTTTACTTGGACGGGTTGGTCGTATCAATCTACCTATCAAGGCCGGCTTGAAAAGAAAAGAAAATGACTCGGCAAAGCATCGCACTTTATGCCTACGTATTCTCATCAGAGAATGAGAAATCAGAGTCAACGTAGTTCGGCCTACGACGGGTTATGGGGGGAAGGTAGCTCGCCAATACATCAGTATTGTGCCTACGTACTCTCAACAGGCATGAGAGATCAGAGCTTACGTAGTTCGGGAAACTACGGTTTATTTCCTGTCTTTTACGAAAGAAGTGTTTTTTATTGTGTTTGCAATTTCAATCGCACTAGAGACTATGACCTGAGAGTGAATGCGTCGCATGTCACCCAAAGGGTACCATACTAAACATCCAGACTGTGGAAAAGAAACTCTCCCACAATCCTTTCTCAGATAGCTTAAGGCTCGTAACGTACGAAAGAAATCATTCATGATTACTGTATCTTAAACTGTTTTGAGACGAGAAGAGAACATGCCCAACTAGGAGTGAGACTATCAAGTCCTACTGTTGTCATGCCATGGATTCATCCTATGGTTGAGGTTTGAACAGGGAACTCCTAGAAGTTGTCATGCATAGGTTTCAACCTAAAGTTCTATCATCAATTCCTTATCAAAGGAAATGAGAGTCCTAAGGGATCATGTCAATGATACACCAAAACAGACAAAGCATCAGCTTAACAGTAAAATGCATGCAATGCAAGTGAGGGAGGAAATGTGTGTGGGGCTTCAGCCTCCACAAGCTCATCTCAACCTCAAGCCAGAATGGATAACAGTAATCATACTGAAATATAAAACAACATGCTATCAAGCAATAACAGTAAACTGCAATCATACAGAAGAAATAAAATCATGCTATCAAGCAAAACAAACCACATGGGCAAGGGAGCAGGGCTCTACCGAATACCCGCAAGCAAAGCCACACAGTAACAGTACAAGCAGAGGGAGCAACTCAACCTCTAGTGCAATCATGTTCCTAGATTCTACCTATTCTAGATATGGACTTATTCTAATGCGTCAAGCAAGTCAAGCAAAACATGTCAATACAGAAAAGAAAAAGAAAAGAAAGTAGATCCTCTCTCAACTCCAAGCTTCATCTCTTCCAACAGCAATTCAGTCTTCAGACTTCAATCACTCTTTCAATTTGCTTTTCCAGGTTTCAACCCTTCAACATAAGTTTCAACTTATCTTCTCCTTTGAGCTTCAGCTCCTTGATCAGCTCCACCTTCAGGCTTCACTTAATCTTAAGTACCAACTTGATCTCCTTCAAGATCTCCAAGCATCAAAGTAAGTATCAACTTCCTTTGTTCTTCAAGCTTCAGCTTTCCAGAATAATCTTCAATCACTTAGAAGTATCAACTTCATCCTTTAGTCTTTACTCCATCTTTAGGGGTCTTCAAGTATCAATTTGCTCTTGTTGCTCTTCAAGCTTCAGCTGGAATGGCAATACTCAAGGATTCATCCTCTTCTACACTCTTCATTGAAGTCTTCATCTTCAAACTCAAGCTCAACATCTCTCAAGAAAATCAAACCAGAGGAAATCACTAAACTGGATAAGCTGGGGATATTGAACTGCTTACTGACCACCAAAGGTGACCTATAAGGGTTCAACATCAAAGGAATGTTTCCCTCAAAAGTTCTACTCCCTAGGTACATCACTTATCCCTCCAAAGGAGAGAGGTATATACCATGGAAGGACTTTGAATCATAGGGAGGAATCGAGGTGAAAGATACCATCCATGTTTAAGAAAGGAGTTAACTAAGTCTAAACTCTTCCTAATTCCTAACCCTAAAACAAAAAACAAAACAAACAAGACTCAAGCTCTCAAGCTCCTCAATCCATCTACTATGCTCCTCAATACTCCTTAGAACAATACCAAGCTCTCCAAGCCCACAAAGCAAAGTAAACAAAAATACAAGCCCACAAGGGCAACACAAACAATCATCAACTACAAAAATCATCTAAAAATAGTATACTACTATATTAAAACCTAATATAATTTCTAAGGGATCCTATATACCTACCCTTAATACCCTTATATGCCCCAATTCCTAACTTGACCTAGAAACCCAAAATTCTAGTTTTATTGTGGACCTATGTTAAGGATTAACCTAATTCTACACAACCTAATGTCATCTAATCAAAACTAACCTAAAATTCATCACAAAATTATGGAATAAATCCAGGGGGAAGCTAAAGCTTATATCTAACTATCCTAAAAAGAATGGCCTAAAAATGTTAAGGGAACTACCTAAACAAAATTCTACAAATTCATGTATCAACATAAAAGAAATAAAAATCAATTAAAATGGAAAATATACAAAAAATATCAAAAATGCATGAAATGAAAATATTTTTATTTGATAATTTTCTAGACACTATTATGAAATTGGAGCAAAAATTCCCATTAAAAAATCATTATTTTTCCATTTATTATGATTTTTCCAAGTTTGAAATAAAATGGAGAAAATAAAATGAAAATATTGAGAGATGTGGTGCAGATAGTAATGCAATGCAGTGTAATACGCGTATGGGCTCAAAATGGGGGTTCAGATAGTATAAGCGCCGGGCCCAATTCATCATCAGAAATTAAATCAAAAAACATAAAGAAAAAGAAAAATCCACGGTGCAAATAGTATAGGGATTCAGTGTAAATCAATCATGGGCCACAAGCGGGGGTGGGATTAGTCATTGGATCACTAAGCCCAGGAAGCTCCTTTTAATGAAACGCATCGTTTCATTGCTTCTCAGAATTTCCCTCCAAGATGAAATTAAACACGAGCCGTTGGATTTAGAAATAGTCAACCAGTCTTGCTTGATCTAATGGCTGGGAGGTTGTCTTCAACCTTCAGCTAGGGTTTGAAGCTATCCTCCATGGAAACAGAGCTCAAGAACACCAATTCTCTCCAATCGTGAATCCTCATATCTCCATCAAAACTCAAAGTTTAAAACCCTAACATGCTCCATTTTTCATGCTGAACACAACCATAATCTCAAATTCCATTGAATCTCCCTCAAACTTGAAACCCGATAGCAACTTCAAATTATGCTTGAAAATCAAAACTCAAGATTCTTGAAATTGTTTACACTAAAATGTTCACCTCCTATCACTGGTCAACTTCCACTAAAGAACTAAGATTATTACTCAAGATTCAAGGAGTTCTTGGTCCATAAAGAAATGGTGTCAACAACAAAACCATCACCAATTCTCTTCAAACTTTCCAAAATCCATCACCTATGTGTCTCTAACCTTTCTACACTAACAAACTAACCTAATTATGCATAAAACATGGTGTAATGAAGAATTTGCAAACCTGGTAAATCTTGATGAACAGATGATGAAATCCTTCACTTTAAGCCTTGAAACTCTTCAAAAAGTTTCCTTAGATGCCAATCTTGCTACCGTTTGCAACAAATTTGATGGAAGAAGCTTCAATCTCAAAATTCGATTCTGACTTGCTACCTTGAAAGTTCAATCACCAACTCTTCAATTCACCATGGATTTGCTCTCAAATCAATCTGCACAGCTTCACTATGATCTATGGAATGTGTTTGTGTAGAAAAAAGGAATGGAAATGAAGAAGAATGTAGAATTGGAACTTGACTTACAATGGAAGATTTTTGATCTCACTCTCTCTTCTCTGCACCAACTCTCACCAACCTTGCATCTGAGCAAGTCATACATGTTATATAGAGTGGTTTAGAATCATCTAGAACCATCTAGGACCGTCCAATGAGTATTTGAACTTCTCATGTCATGATACTTTGATTTCACTTCTCACCATATGCTATCTCATGCCAAGCCTCTTGTAACCTTTGTAAATGACCTGAAATTCTCCCCATATGAGATTTATGATGTGTTACAATGCATAACTAACTTGTTTATTGAGTTTTTTCATGTTTTGCTTTGGTGCCTTAAGATGCAAGTAAGCCATTTCTAAAGCAGCCCTATGATCTAGGCCTCAAATCAAAATTGTGGCTGAAACATTGTTCTTAGAATTTCCTTTGGAGTCAAAATGACCTATTATATGACATGGTTTGGATGTATAACTTGTGATTTCCAATTTTCAATTTCAACTTATTTAACTTATGCCTCCATTTTAGGCCATTTTCATCACTTTTTGATACAAGCCTTTTCAACATCTCATGAACTCCCTACTAGCCTTAAAACATCATTCTAAGCAAGTTTTATGTTGAAGATTTTTCCATTTGAAGCTTGGAAATAGGAGATATGGCCTTATGCTTGAAATGACCTATAACCTCCAAATGACCAAAATGCCCTTGACTTGCCAAAGCCATAAGTTGAGTTCTACAAATCCTATCAAGTACTTCTAGTACTATCTAGAAAGCTAAGAAGATGCTCTACAACATTTATGTTTACCAAGAGTTCATAGGAATCATACTACTAGGGCAAAAGTTGGATGCAAGTTGGGTGACTTTCAAGGACCCAAATTCACATACCTCAGATGACCTGTAATTTGTCAAAGTCATAACTTGAGCTATACAAATCCTATCAAGGACTTCTAGTACTCAAATTAAAGCTAATAGAAAGCTATACAACATTCATGTTTTGGGGAAGATGATATGACAATCACATCTTAAGCTAAACTGCCTTGAAGATAGGGATCAAACTAGGGGATTTTACACTGTCAATCCTTAGAAACCCTAGCTTGAAACTTCTCAAACTCCTCAATCATGATGAGTTGGTCTAGGAATCATCCTTATAACACTTCAATGCATCAATCCATGATCACATGGCCCTTGGATTAGGTCTCAACCTTCTCCAAATCATCAATTGACCTAGGGTTGACCCAGTCAAACCCTAATTCCACTACTCATGGCTGAATCTTCTGAATTCTTGTACAATGACCTCTCTAGGCTTCATGATGGCTTTCAAGACATCTCATAAGCTTTATCAAAGCTTCAAGTCCATCCTCATAGTCTCAGAATCATCTGAGGAGCTCCCACAACTCTCAAGCTATGAGACACACAACCTTGGTTTCAACCAATCCCTTTGAGGATCTCTTGAATTATCTGACAAAGATATCAACTTTTGCACATTTGAATAACCTTCTTGGCTAGCTTTAAAGTCTCATACAAATCTTGATGGGTAAATAAATGTTGGTCAAATTTTGGGGTGCAACAACGAGTAATTGGCATAAAGAGTAAATCTTGCCGTCATTTCAGAGGATTTCCCAAAAGCCAATCGAATTGTTTACAGGTTTTTATTTTAATCGTTAATTGATTTCTATTTCCCATTATAATGCATATTATTATTTTCTGCCATTATTTACGTGTTGTTAATTTATATTCCATGTCTGGCTAAATCTTAAGTAATCGGTATGTAATAAGTAATCAGATGGGATTCGATAATTAACCGGTGTATACCTTCCTTTTCAAAACTTATTTATGGCTTCAGTTTTTAAATCAATTTTTCTAAATAAACCTTCGTCGCAACAGCGAGAAATTATTTACAGTAGTTTTGCCACGACAGTGGGAAATTCATAAAGGTACGAACCAACAAGCGACAACTGAGGTTAAATCCAGATAGTAAAAACTAAGCATTCATTTTAAAAACAGCGACAGCGCTTTAAAAGGAATTAGAACTTAATAGTTTTCAAAAAGTAACTTTAACCCCGAACGGGATAGCGACAGCATACATTCCGCCTTAGAGTTACGACTAGCGTCAACAACCATCGTGAGACAAAGGTCTTTAAACCGTCATTTTCTTCTTAAACTATTTTTGAAAACCTAAAGACACCAGTGACCTGTAGAATCCCTGAAGAACTAACATATTACATACCGATTCAAGCATTTATACCTTAATTAACGCTTTAGTTCCCTTTAGTTTACGCACTTATTTTGTTTTTATTCCCCTAAAACATTACCAACCTAGCTAAACACAGTAACACCCGAAAATACTAGTTTGATTACGAGTCTCTGTGGGATCGATATCTATTATTACTACGCGATAGATCGTGCACTTGCCGTTAATTGAATTAGACATAGAAAGTCGCGATCAGGTTTTTGGCGCCGTTGCCAGGGACCCGTTTAGTCAATAGTGTAATCCTTTGTTACACAGTATAGACTAGGTTAACTATTCTCTCTCCCTCTACTCGTTCTTCGATTGTATGCCAAGTACTCGCTCACAAGGCGACATCTTACAACCTACAATCGCCGAACTAGAGCGCTTCTTACATTTAAGAAGGCGCATCATCGAATATCAACGAAAACACAATATTCCTGATCTTCTAGCTCATCCTCCTGTTGAAGAAGCAAAGATGGCTGACGGACCTCCGAACAAACCGCTGAAGGACTACGCTACACCCTCTCAGCTGGAACCTCAAAGTAGCATTGTTGCCCCAGCTATCAATCGAAACGATTTCGAACTAAAACTGTCATTGCTGTCAGCTGCACAACAAAATCAATTCTCAGGAAATGCAACTGAGGATCCGAACGAACACTTAACGAAGTTTGTGCAATACGCAGACACAGTGAAGGCAAATGGAGTAACTCTAGACGCAATAAGACTTCGTCTTTTTCTTTTCTCTCTAAGAGATAGAGCTTGGACATGGTTAAAATCCTTACCATCCAACTCCGTTACGACGTGGGAACAGTTGAAGAACGTTTTCTTAGCGAGATACTTCCCGCCAAGCAAAACTGTTATGCTTAGAGCTCAAATCAACGGATTTCGACAAAAAGATACTGAATCTCTCTACGAAGCGTGGGAAAGGTTCAAAGATATGATGAGAGCATGTCCTCACCATGGTCTAGAAGACTGGGTGACGATCCATACTTTCTACAATGGGCTTCTGTATAACACCAGATTAACGGTAGACGCCGCCGCAGGCGGTGCACTTATGGATAAGCCATACGACGAAGCCTATCAACTTATCAAAAACATGTCTCAGAACCACTGCCAGTGGGGAGGTGAACGAACTCCAGCAGAGAAACCCGCAGCGAAAGGTGGGATGTACGAGATCAGCAGCCTTGAAAAGTTCAACGCTAAAGTAGATGCTCTAGCACAGAAAATCGACAGTCTGACCGTTACCCCAACTGCGACCGTAGTTGTTGTAACTCCAAACTGCGAGTTATGCGGAATCGCCACTCATAATGCGCCCGAGTGCCCATTATTGGCAGGAATCCCACCAGACCAAGTAAACTACGCTCAAGGAAATCCTTACGCAAATACTTACAACCCAGGATGGAGGAACCACCCAAACTTTTCCTACAAGAACGATAATGCCTTGCAAGCACCCGCTGCTCCACCAGGATATCAGAAACTAGCCGCTGCTGCCCATACTGCCCCTAGGAAATCAAACCTCGAAGTGATGATGGAAAAATTCATAGCTACTCAAGCTCAAACAAATAAAGAATTCCTGAATCAAAACATACACACTAGCGAGCAAATTAAACAACTGACCAAAAAAGTAGACGCTTTAGCCACCCACAATAAGATGCTCGAAACGCAGATATCACAAGTGGCTCAACAACAAGCCTCTGCAGCTGCCCCAGCTGGAACATTTCCAGGCCAGCTAGAACCTAATCCGAAAGGCCACGCAAACGCTGTTATATTGAGAAGTGGAAAAGAATTGGAAGGCCCAACAGATCCTAGGAATGAAGATTTAGTAATGCATCAGAAATCTGATAAACCAACAGAAAAGGAGTCTGAAACAGAAAAGAAGGAATGTGACGAGCAAAAGGCCGCCAAAGATGAAAACTCATATGTACCTCCAGCACCATATAAACCACCTATCCCTTATCCTCAAAGATTAATAAACTCCAAAACTTCAGGACAATTTAAGAAATTTGTTGAACTTCTGAAACAACTAAACATCACTATTTCGTTCACAGAAGCGATAACTCAAATGCCGTCATACGCTAAGTTTCTTAAAGAAATCTTGTCTAATAAAAGGAAAATAGAGGATAACGAGACAGTGACACTTACTGCCGAATGTAGCGCAATCATTCAAAACAACATGCCTCCTAAACTAAAAGACCCAGGTAGTTTCTCCATACCTTGTGTCATAGGAAAGTTCGTTATAGACAAAGCTCTATGCGATCTAGGAGCCAGTATAAGCGTCATGCCTTTATCTATATGCAAAAAGCTGAATATGGGAGAACTAAGACCGACTAAAATGTCCGTGCAATTGGCTGACCGATTAGTCAAATATCCCGTCGGTGTACTGGAAAATGTTCCAGTATGCATAGGCCAATTCTATATCCCAACTGACTTCATAATCATGGACATCAAAGAGGACTCTGTTACCCCAATTATCCTAGGAAGACCATTCCTAGCGACAGCCGGAGCTATCATAGATGTAAAGAAAGGAAGGCTAACATTCGAAGTAGGAGAAGAAAAGATAGAGTTCATCCTTACTAAGTTCTTGAAGGCACCAGCTATAGATGACACATGCTATATAGTAGATGTCATTGACGAATGCATACGAGAATTAGAGAAGGAAGAAAATACATATTCTGAAATCATGAAAATCCAGATCCCTGTTATTCATGAAGACGACAACTGGCGTGTACCATACAAAGATGATAGTCTGAGCGAGATCTTAGCACTCACTCCAAATCACATGCCAGGTCCGAAAACCCCAGCTTTAGAACTTAAAGAACTACCTAAAACCCTTAGGTACGAATTCCTAGATACAAAATTCAAAAGACCAATAATAGTCGACGCTAATTTAGGACAGTCATAAACTGAGCAATTATTAGAAGTCCTAAGGAAATACCCAACTGCGTTAGGCTATAATATAAGTGATCTAAAAGGCATAAGTCCTTCCATCTGTATGCACCGTATCATGCTAGAGGAAGACTGCAAAACTTCAAGAGAACATCAGAGAAGGATAAACCTGATCCTAAGCACTGTAGTCAAAGATGAGGTGGAAAAGTTACTAGACGCAGGAATCATATACCCGATCTCCGACAGCCAATGGGTCAGCCCAGTACATGTAGTACCAAAGAAAGGATGTGTTACTGTAGTGAAGAATGCGAAAGGTGAATCGATAACCCAAAGAGTTGTGACCGGAAACAGGATGTGTATCGACTACAGAAAACTGAACAAGGCAACTCGGAAAGATCACTTCCCTTTACCTTTCATAGACCAGATGTTGGAAAGACTAGCGAAACATTCGTACTTCTGCTATCTAGATGGTTATTCGGGATTCTTTCAAATTCCTATTCACCCCGATGACCAAGAAAAGACGACATTCACCTGTCCCTATGGTACTTTTGCTTATCGCCGAATGTCGTTCGGACTGTGCAATGCTCCAGCAACCTTCCAAAGATGCATGATGGCAATCTTTGTGGATTACATAGACGACATCATGGAAGTGTTCATGGATGACTTCTCTGTATGCGGAAAAAGTTTTGAAAGTTGTCTGTCAAATTTAGAAATGGTACTCAAAAGATGCGCTAAAGTGAACCTTGTCCTTAATTGGGAGAAATGTCATTTCATGGTCTGACAAGGCATCAATTTAGGACACGTCATATCTGAAAAAGGGATTGAAGTTGACAAAGCTAAAATAGAGATCATAAAGGATCTTCAACCTCCGAAAACCGTACGAGAAATACGAAGCTTCTTAGGACACGCTGGGTTCTACCGAAGATTCATAAAGGATTTCTCGAAAATCACAAAACCTCTTACAGGTTTGTTAATGAAAGATGTTGAGTTCATCTTCGACAAAGAATGCTTAGAAGCATTCGAAACTCTAAAGTCAACACTTATCACCGCACCAATCATGCAACCCCCATATTGGCGAATACCATTCGAAATTATGTGCGATGCGAGTGATTACGCTGTAGGCGCAGTTCTAGGACAAAGGAAAGACAAGAAGCTTCACGCTATCTACTACGCTAGTAGAACTTTAGACCCTGCCCAAATGAACTATGCCACAATGGAAAAGGAACTTCTAGCAGTCGTGTTTGCTCTTGACAAATTCCGTTCCTACTTGGTAGGAGCCAAAATAATCATATACACAGATCACGCTGCCATTAGGTACCTAATAAGCAAAAAGGACGCCAAACCAAGATTATTGAGATGGATCATATTATTACAAGAGTTCGACTTAGAAATTAAAGATAAGAAGGGGGTCGAGAACGTAGTTGCATATCACTTATCCCGTATAGAGGGCATTAAACAAGAACCAGTGCCTATCAATGACGACTTTCCCTACGAACGTCTGATAGCCAAATTGGAAAGCGATATGTCCAACTCAACCTCGGAAGAACCAGAACTGGAAAAAGCCGTGGAAGCTGTCTATGCCTAAGCCACCTTGCCTTGGTTTGCCGACATCGTTAATTACTTGGCCGCAGGCGTGCTTCCACCAGACCTAACTTATCAACAAAAGAAGAAATTCTTCCATGACTTAAAGCATTACTACTGGGACGAACCTCTACTCTTCAAATGAGGCGACGACAACTTATACCGTCACTGTGTCCCTGAGGAAGAAATAGAAGACATCATTTCCCAATGCCATTCAGCACCTTATGGTGGTCATGCTAGCACTTCAAAGACGTGCGCTAAAATTCTACAATCTGGCCTATTTTGGCCCAGCCTCTTAGAAGGATGTCCATATCGCTGTACAAAAATGCGACCGGTGCCAACACACTGGCAACATCTCACGACGCGATGAAATGCCTCAGAAAGGGATTTTAGAAGTAGAAATCTTTGACGTCTGGGGAATAGACTTCATGGGACCTTTCCCGTCTTCATTTGGAAACAAATATATACTCGTCGCTGTCGATTATGTATCTAAATGGATAGAGGCCGTTGCCGCTCCAACAAATGACACGTGAGTAGTCGTCAAACTCTTTAAAAACACAACCTTTCCTAGATTCGGCGTGCCCAGACTCGTCATTAGTGACGGTGGTTCACACTTCATATCGCGAATCTTTGACAAACTCCTCTCCAAATACGGAGTCAAACACCGCGTAGCCACACCGTATCATCCACAAACTAGTGGACAAGTGGAGGTTTCGAACAGAGAAATAAAGAAAATTTTGGAAAAGACTGACACAACCTCCAGGAAAGATTGGTCATCAAAGCTGAACGAAGCTTTATGGGCTTATAGGACCGCCTTTAAGACACCAATAGGTACCACACCATTTAAAATAGTTTACGGAAAATCATGTCACCTGCCGGTATAATTAGAGCATAAAGCCTTCTGCGCTATTAAGACGCTGAACTTCAACTACAGTGCGGCAGGAGAGAAACGAATCTTGAACCTTCATGAATTGGAAGAGCTCAGATTAGACGCATACGAGAATGCACGCATCTACAAAGAAAGAACCAAGAAATGGCATGATAAATGTTCGATCTGGAAACAATTTAGTGTGGGAGACATCGTGCTCCTATTCAACTCCAGATTAAAACTTTTCCCTGGAAAATTAAAATCTAGATGGTCTGGACCCTTTGAGGTCACCAAAGTCCTTAAGAGTGGAGCTATTGAAATCAGAAATTAGATCAACACACTATTTATAGTAAACTGACAGCGTTTGAAGCATTATAATCAAAATGAGCACAGCGACCACGTGAGCAATATGAAATTGCTCGAGCCTCCCGAATAGCTTATAGCCAAGCTACCGTCAAGCTTCTGACATTAAAGACAGCGCTGATTAGGAGGCAACCCAATTTTTCCCATTTTCCCTTCTAAATTATAACTATGTTTTCCTTTTAACTTATAATTTTTATAAATTCTTATTTTTCTACTATTTATTTTATTTTTCTTTCTTTTATCACCCTTTGCTTTTTAAAAATATGATCTAAGTGAATGTGATTTTAACTTTTCCAGGATTTTAAAGTTGTTCTACTTTTCTCCCGTTTTTATCCGACTAACGAGTATGGCTGACATCGACGTTACGACTGTTGTATTTAGAGGACTAGCTCATAAGGCCAGATTTGAGGCACTGACTCAGAGAAGCTTTGCTTCGACTCTGTACTACGATAGACCAACCATGGACAAGCTAGGAATCCAGGATAGCATTCAGTATTTATTTAACCAATTAGGCTGGGAGCAAACTGCTCTAAAGACCCAATTTGCTACCTACCGCGAACTGACGTTCGAATTCCTTAGCTCCTTAAGTTACTTACCCAAACATGGCTATGGATCAACTAAAGAGCTGATAACCTTTAGAATGTTTGGAATGGACCAAACACACAACCGTACATCGTTAGCTAACATCCTAGGCTTCCCTAGCGGACCTTTTGTGTTTACCACCACTGAAGATGATATTAATCTCGAGTTAGACCAATTCTGGGGTACCATCACCGGTAACTATCACCCTGAACCGAATGACATGCACAACAACGAGATACACAATCCAGCCCTCCGTTATTTCCATAGGATTTTAGCCCATACCCTCTTTGGGAAGGAGGAAAACATCACAACAGTCTCAAAGGAAGAGTTGTTCATACTTCTCTGTGCTTCACAAGGCCGCCCTATAAATGCTGCCCCTTTTATGATTAGGGCATTTACACGCCTTAATCAGGAACCTCACTCACCCATTTTAATAGGAGGCTTAGTCACCATGATCGCCCACGAAATTGGCCTGCAGTATTACCTGAACAAAGCTATTCGTTTCGGAAACCTCAGATCAATGGACATCCAGTTCTGCTTCAACAGACGTATCTTAGGTACCTTAGGACCAGGAGCCTACGAATACCTCATAGCTGATCAACCTGTCCACCTTTTCACATTGCCCAACCACGAGCTAACAAGAATCCACAATAAGAACAATTGGCTTTATGAATTGGACGAGCCTATGGGACCCTCATCACCTCACTCCACACCCCAGGCTTACATGTATGACAATGATCAAATATCAGAAGCACATGAATATCTGTACTACCAAGATTATGAGTCCGAAGTGGAGATAGATCCTGATACCCCTCCTAACTACCATAACTTTCCTGACCCTACTCCTGAACAAGACACAGGCAAGTTGGACAATGTTCTGAGAACTATGGACGACCTCAAGCTGGAAGTAACCACTATAAAAGATGAATTAACGCAACTTCACATGGATTTCGTTACTTACATGGACGTAGTTAGCGACCAATTTGATGACGTTATTCAGCAGATCAACAACTTGAAGAAACCAAAGGAGTGATATTTTAGTTTCCTTTTTAATTTTAGTTTACTGCATTTCACATTGTTTCACATTATTTAATTTTGCAATTGTTTCTTTTTGGATATTGTATTACTTTAAACTCGTTTTTGATTCAATGTCATTTTAATTTCATTTTGGTATCCCCAGTAATTATGTTTCATGTTATTTCCTATTTTACAATCAGTCTATCATACTGCAAAAGAATTCAAAAATCATATTTTTCACTGTTAAAATGCCCCACAAGCGAATTTCTGCATTTCTGCAGAATTTGCTGATGTGACGGTCGTCACACTCCCCTGACGCTCGTCACGCGTGTTACGACCGTCACACACCCCTGACGGTCGTCACGTGAATAAAACCCCAATTCTGTCAAAACAGAGGTTACGCACCTCTCCACCTTCACTCTCCAAATTCCCCACTTTCCCACATTTAAACCCCACTAAAAACCCTCTGAATCCCCCATTAAACCTCCACCATTTCAACTTCCAATTCACTATTATATATTACCCTCTGCATTCCCATACCTCACCATCCTCAGAAACCTCCTATTCTCAACCTCTGCACTTCTCTCACGAAAATGGCCAGACAAAATCGTGCAAACCCCGACTTAAGCACTATCACTTTCCGAGAAGGCGAGACCGGCGAAAGGCAGCAGACCAACTTCATAGCTTTCCATCAGCGGTCGCTTCAGCCAACCCGGTATGCTCACCTGGATTCTCTGACAGAACTAGGAATCCTGGATGGCGTAACTTGGATGTTACAGAGAGCCGGCATCTGGCACCTCTGCACCAATCCCCAACCCACCTACGAGCAACTCACACTGGAGTTTCTCAATTCCTTCGCGTACGTAACATCACTCGGCGATACCAACCAGCTTACCAGCGCCGCCTGCTTCCGCTTGTTCGGCACCGAATATCAAGTCCCCTAGGACTGCATCGTCGTCATTCTACAGTTCCCTCACAGCGACGATGCTCATCGCCGCATATCCGATCAGTTCTACCAAGAAGCTTTCCCTCTATGGAACCAACTGACCGACAACACTCCAGAAAGTTGGGACACTCTGAACGCTACTCACATCCACAACCCAACAATCCGCTACTTTCATCGCGTGTTGAGCAACACCATAGTCGCTCGTGACAGTAACCACAAGGTCAACTCGAAGGAGCTGTTTTTCCTCCGTTGCATGTTCTCTTCGGAACCTGTTAACGCCGCCCCGTTCCTCTTGGCTCACATTCAAGCCAATTGCAACCGCGGCTCAAAACCTTTCTATTTTGGTGGCATCATCACATCCATTTCCTTAGGCCTCGGCCTTGGCGACCGCCTCCAGACACTCTGTCAGATGCCCCCTGTCTTCCTAGACACCGACCACTGCCGCGCCTCCCACCTAATCAGATCCCGCGCAGATGGAAGATACCATCCGGTAGTGCGAGGCCGCACTATCCAGAGCATCATCATGCCTTCACGCACCCGAATGCATCCGCAGGACAGAGCCAACTGGCTTTTTGATACCACTTCCCCTGCTGCCCCAACTCAGGACAACGCCCAAGAGCCCAGGGATGAAGTTCAAGAGGAGTTAGATAGAGTCGACCAGCCTGAGCCATCACAAGCACCTGCTGCCGAAGGCCCTTCCTCGCGCCGCCGCCACTGTCCCGCCACTGATGACACATCCGAGGCCCTCCTCCGCTGCATCGAACAGTAGAATCAGATGATGCTTATGATGGAACAGCAGAACCGACGGGCTGAAGAATTTGAAGCGTGGCAGAGGGAACAAACCGGTCACATGAGGCAATCTTTGCAGCAGATCCAGGATGTCCACTCCGGCCTAGCCGATGACATGGCCAACCTCACTGTGCGAGTCGACGGCCTCCGCGATTACATCTTCCATACCGGAGCTTTGAACCTCGTGGCACGCGACGGCATACCCAGAGGTAGAGGTAGAGATCGAGGAAGAGGAAGGGACTAGTAGTATTTTTCATTTTTTTGTCTTTTTGTTTTTCTTTCCTTTGTATTTTTCCCTTCCGCATTCTTTCAAATCAGTGAGGACACTGATTGAGATAGTGTGGGAGCGGACCGTTATTTCCCTTTTCCTTGTCATTTCCCATTTCCAATTGTACTTTTTCTTTCAAATTTTCAATTTAAAGCAAGTTTAATTTCGGCAAATAAGCTCTTTTATATATATATATATATATATATATATATATATATATATATATATATATATATATATATATATATATATATATATATATATATATATATATATATATATATATATATATATATATATATATATATATATATATATATATATATATATATATATATATATATATATATATATATATATATATATATATATATATATATATATATATATATATATATATATATATATATATATATATATATATATATATATATATATATATATATATATATATATATATATATATATATATATATATATATATATATATATATATATATATATATATATATATATATATATATATATATATATATATATATATATATATATATATATATATATATATATATATATATATATATATATATATATATATATATATATATATATATATATATATA
Organism: Lathyrus sativus; assembly: GCA_963859935.3. NCBI lineage: Eukaryota > Viridiplantae > Streptophyta > Magnoliopsida > Fabales > Fabaceae > Lathyrus > Lathyrus sativus. Next base: position 326,394,211 of record OZ012740.1, read on the forward strand.
TATATATATATATATATATATATATATATATATATATATATATATATATATATATATATATATATATATATATATATATATATATATATATATCCCTCCATTACGTGAACTCCCCGCGCTTTATCTGACATATACAAAGAAACTTTTATCCTCTCCAAAGCATCACGTGACACGCCTAAACCTTACCAAGTTTGGAATTTCCGAGAAGAAAATTCTAACAAAGCCTCTACGCCTTGATACCTTAGACCTCTGCTTTATGCGAGTCATTCTCACTACTTACTCGTACCAAAGCCTCAAGTTTCGACTCGAACAGAGCCCCCAGTAGTTTATACGAGCAGTCAGCACCATCCTAAACACTTCTAAGCAAGAAACCGATGCAAATAAGTGTGTGATCTCTAGTATGAATTCAATAATCTTGAAAGAAAAGAAAAGCCATATAGCCTGAATATAGAGATATGTCCCTTCTAAGTTAGGTGCTCCTCGCCCAAGCATTTAGCCCAACGGTACGAAACTCTTGCAGATTTATAGATGAATGAGCATATGTGCAAAAAAAAAAAACTAGCAAAGAGATCATAGTCACCAACAGGTTTTCTTGCCATGAACGTGTATGGACAACGGGCTTAATGTGACTGCGCCAGAGCGAAGCCGGGTAAAATTTGTTGCGAGAAACTTGAAGCCGAGCTGCAGTAACATGATTGGGACTGGCCTGCATAAAATAGAGGCCTTCGAAGACTTACAATCCAGTGTCGTTGTCGTATACGCTTTGTTTCCATTGGACCCCCGGTTTTTCCTAACTTGGCGTCCGAGAAATCCTATCAAAGGAAGAGCGTGCCGCGCGCTTGCCAAACTTAAAATTTTTTCTACCTTTACTTGAGGACAAGCAAAGATTCAAGTTTAGGGGAGTTTGATAACGCGAAATTGTATATATATAATGATGTACTTTTCTACTAATCAGCGACCGTTTTCACTCCGATTTCGGATATTTCCATACTATTTGTCCAGTATTTTGCAGGTATTCGAAGTCCATGCTCAAATGGAGCAAGATGAAGAAAACAAGCATTTACAGGTGAAAACCAGGTGAAAATCAGGCCAAAAAGCAGCAAAAACGAGTTATGCTGATATGACGACCATCACAAGGGTGTAACGACCGTCATACGTGTGACGACCGTCACAGGTCCATGACGACCGTCATGGAGTTAAAATGCAGATTCTCTGCACGTGCTGTGAAGTGCTGAAAATGCCAAAGAGGAGTGGACCACTAACTCCTATATTTTCTGATATCATTCCCACTTCCCGAAGAAATAAACCGTTGAAAATCCCATCTATAAAAGGAGGGAGCTGGTACCAGAAAAAGGGGGCCGCATTGAAGAGACGAAGTGCTGCCAATTTACTTTCAGAGCAATTTTCAGTTTCCCATTTTCTTATCGTTATTTTGTTTCCTTTTTATTTCTTTCTTTGCAATTGTTGTTTTACTTTCCAAACTTTATTCTGTACAAGTAATTGGCATAAAGACTAAATCCTGCAGTCATTTCGGAGGATTTCCCAAAAGCCAATCGAATTGTTTACAAGTTTTTATTTTAATCGTTAATTGATTTCTATTTCCCATTATAATGCATATTATTATTTTCTGCCATTATTTACGTGTTGTTAATTTATATTCCATGTCTGGCTAAATCTTAAGTAATCGGTATGTAATAAGTAATCGGATGGGATTCGATAATTAACCGGTGTATACCTTCCTTTTCAAAACTTATTTATGGCTTCAGTTTTTAAATCGATTTTTCTAAATAAACCTTCGTCGCGACAGCGAGAAATTATTTACAGTAGTTTTGCCACGGCAGTGGGAAATTCATAAAGGTACGAACCAACAAGCGACAACTGAGGTTAAGTCCAGATAGTAAAAACTAAGCATTCATTTTAAAAACAGCGACAACGCTTTAAAAGGAATTAGAACTTAATAGTTTTCAAAAAGTAACTTTAACCCCAAACGGGATAGCGACAGCATACGTTCCGCCTTAGAGTTACGACTAGCGTCAACAACCATCGTGAGACAAAGGTCTTTAAACCGTCATTTTCTTCTTAAACTATTTTTGAAAACCTAAAGACACCAGTGACCTGTAGAATCCCTGAAGAACTAACATATTACATACCGATTCAAGCATTTATACCTTAATTAACGCTTTAGTTCCCTTTAGCTTACGCACTTATTTTGTTTTTATTCCCCTAAAACATTATCAACCTAGCTAAACACAGTAACACCCGAAAATACTAGTTTGATTACGAGTCTCTGTGGGATCGATATCTATTATTACTACGCGATAGACTGTGCACTTGCAGTTAATTGAATTAGACATAGAAAGTCGCGATCACCAAGGATTGTGGCCCTTGTGCCTACGTATCCTTACTTAAAAGAAGTGAAGAATCAGAGCTCCGTAGTTCGGAGGCTTGTGAAATGGTTGTTTGTTGGTTGATTTTATACCTTGAAAAAAGGGTTTTCGGATTAATGCCCTAAGGCGAAAAGAAGTTTGATGAGTTGATGTTATTTTTATTTTTTTGAAGAAATTGTTCTTGATTAGGATCACACTAAAACTTTGGATAGAGATGAATGTTTCTAATAACCAAGTCGAGCGCCTTGTATTCAAAACATTCGGAACGAGTGTAGGAGGGTTCCATTCTCATTCCTTCTCCACCACTTTAAAGTTCATGGCGTATAACCCTAATGGTATATTTATTGTGTTTTGGATTTTTTATGAGAAAAATACCACTTGATGTTGGATCAAGGGTTTTATTGTTTGTAAAAATATTTGAAGTGATGCGAACAAGGTCGATGGCGAGCGCACAAGGCGGTCGACTTACAAGGGTGAAAATGGCTCGATAAAATCGAGAGTTTATTTTTGAAAATAGTTTTGGAACCAAAAGTCAAACATAACCACAAACATCCACATACAAAGGTTGTGCAACCACATTGGGTTAGTCGACACAAAAACAACACAAAACATGAAAAAAATAGCATGAAAAACACTAGAAAACACAAGGGGAAGTTCGCTAGGAGAATGCTGTAGCAAAGATGCCCACAACATCATGAAGTTCGCAAGGCGAACTAACCAGCAAACGCAAACAGAGGCAAAAGGGGGCAAAGTTCGCTAGGGAAAGGTGCCGGCGAAGCTGCCCAGAAAAAACAACAAGAAGTTCGCTAGGCGAACGCAAACAGAGGTGAAATGGGGCAAAGTTCGCTAGGCGAAGGTACCAGCGAACATGACAGAAAAAAAACATCAAGAAGTTCGCTAGGCGAACTTCATGCTGTTTTTCCCAGAATGTGCCCTTTTTATGGAAATAGTGGGAAAACATGGCAAAGTTCGCTAGGCGAACTTGCCAGCGAACGTGACAGTATTTTGAGTTTTTCAACTCATGTCACCATGGAAGCTACACTATGCTCTATCTTTGTTTCTTACTTTTTTTTACAATGGTTTCTTGGTCATATCAAGACCTTATTACAACATACAACACAAGCAAAAATAACACGAAAATAAAAACATGCAAAAAGTAAAGAGGTGAGAGTTTAAAGGAAGGATACCCAAGAACTACTAGCTTCCTTCAACACCAATGGCTTTGTTGGATGTCCTCCTCCTTCTGATTTTCTAACACTCTTTTGTTCTCTCAAAGTTTTTCTTTTCAATTTTTTTTCTGTATTTTTTTCTTACTCTTTTTTCTAATTTTTCCTCTCTAGGGTTTCTTGCTCTCAATCTCAATGTGTAGTGAATGCTGAGTATGTTCTCTCTTTTCCTTTACAGCCCCCTTTCCTTATAGTCAAACATTAGGGTTTGATGCAACATCTTTTCCTTGGGATATGCTTCTCTTCACTTTTTGGATGCCAAGCCTAATTCTTTCCATTTCCATGAATCCTCTTTGCTGCATTTTTCTGCTACCTTTTGTCTTGTTTCCAAATCTGAACTTGCTTGTTTACTTGTGTTTGGATTGCCCTTGTGGTCCAAATTTATATCTTTGACAGCAAAAAATTCTAATACTTAGATGCATTCTCATGAGTTATTCCCTTGGTCTTGTTACATGCATTGATTTTATGACATGAGGCAATTTGTCACCTCTTGTATGGGGCTGTTTTGGATCACATTCAAATTGCCTATGGTTAAATATGCATAGTCTTGATCTGGAAACATTCCAATGTTGAATTAACTCTTAAATATTTTCCTTGGATGTTTATAAGTACAAAGAAGATCATGTGGACTTGATGGGGCATGAAGGGTGCCATTGCATGAAGTTGAATTAAGACTAGAAATAACTTAATTTTTTAAGCATTACTAAGAGTTAAAACTTTGTAACAAGTGTGGCATTCTTGCAAATGTCATGAAATTTTTCTTTGTAATATTCTTGAGTCTCGCCTTGAATTCATGAATCTTGAACTTTGAATGATGGATTTCCTTATGCCATTGAATTTGAAATGAATGGAATCTTGAATTATGCACTTGTGATCTTGACTCATACTTTGCAAATTTGAACTCCTCTTAATCAAGAACTAGAAACAAAGTTGGAGGAAGAAATCTTGAATTTGGCCTTGCATTCCATGTTCATTAAAAATATTTATCTTGAATATCCCAATATTTTCCAAATAACTTCTTCCTGAAGGAATCTACATGAGTAGACTTTCCAACTTAGATCAAACCTTAGATGATGAACCTTTTCTTCCAAGTAGCCCATGATAAGCAATTTATCTTATTTGGAACGAACCGACCAAAACCTCACCTTGTGAACCCACATGCTCGGTATGCAATAGAAGGATGTATGGTATGATGAATGTAGGGTATAAAAGGCTAAAGGTGAAAATGAGGGTGTGACACCCTGTGAACGCAGACACAGTTAAAAAATACTTTGCTTAAAGCGACCCGCTGGAATGAAAAAAGAATATCCAGGAAAAAATGGGGCATCCCGGCGAACCATAAAAAGAATGGGTTCGGGCAAAAATTAAGGATATAAAAGAAAAAGATGTAAATCCGCAAAGTTGAAAAAACTGAAAAGGCGACTTTGGCAAAAATGGGTATCCCAGTGAATTGAAAACCCGCAAGGGCGATTCAGGCAAAAGTTAGGGATTTGAAAAGAAAATGACTGTGGTCTGCGTATTGATCTTCAGAGTATAGTGGATTGAGGAAGGACCTGAGGGTTGTTTATCCGAGTCAATCTCTTCAGAAGACAAAGCATCGAGGAATCATCGAAGTCAGGTGAGTCATAGATGGATCAACTCATGGTGTTTGTCTGTGCCACATTGCTGACATTTTGTATATTTTTGTGTATTTCTGTAATTTTTGTGCAACTTCCTCTTTTTAGGGGTTGCATCTGTTGTAAAATCTTCCTATTTATAGGCCATTTGTTAATAAAACCTATACTATTCAGTAATTTGTTTATCTTGCTTTAATCTTTACTGTTTTGTTTGCGAAAAACACCCGATGTTTTGATAAAACTGCGCATACATAAACTCGCAGGCTTTGGCTGATAATTATTAAAACTTTGATTTATTTGAACAATGTCACAGATGATGACCGAGATAGTTCCCTTTGTGCAGGATATCTTGTTGTTTCTTCATTTGCAGGGTCGTTACCCTTGGGGCAGATTTCCAGAGGTGTATCCCCGGTAGGATCACCATTCCCACAGAAAACAGGTGTGTAGTTGAGACTCATTTCTATCTCCAACAGAGGCTTGTTTCTACCAGAAGAGAGGTACAAGTTTAGTGGGTGCTTTCACCCCTGGCAGATTGTTTGTATACACTCATTCCTCAGAAGTTCAGGACTGAATTCCACAGCAGAGTAGAATCATCCCCAGAGGGTCGAGATTGATATCCTTCATACAGGTCAGGTATGTGCTCGTATCCCCAGCAAAGTATATGTACGCACTTACTCCTCAGCGAGTCGAGATTAGATTTCTTTCCGCCAGGCAGGTGGGAACTGTTTTCCCAGCAGCGGAGCAAGTTCAGGATTTTGATTCTCTGCAGAGTCTAAGCATATCATTTAATATCCCCTCAGGGTTTAAAGTGGTGATTCATTCCCCCAGCAGGGGTCGAAGATGTTTCCTCTCATTGTCTAATCCCCAGCAGAGTTAGTGGAGAAGGTTCTCTTCCCCGCAGAGTGAAGTTACTCCTTGAGAATTGTTATTCTTTATCCTCAGCAGAGAGAGTGTGGGATAATTCCCCATCCAATCTTATTCGGTTATCCCCAGCCGAGTAATCCTCGACAGATTCGTTGATTTCCCTAGTAGGTTAAACCTATCTCCATCGATTGGTTGTCTTTCCCCGGTCAGGTCGTCTATTCCCCCAAGAGGGTTGTATCTTGGAAGGCTGTTCAGGGCATTTTCTCCCAGCAGGATTTGATTTGATCATCGGTAGAGTAGAGTTATTGTTTAGCATGTTGTGCTATCTCCCTAGTAGAGTGGATTTGTTCTCCCCAGCCGAGTCAGGCGAGCCCCAAAAGAGGTGTATTTTGGTAGGTCATTCAGGGCAATTTCTCCAGTAGAGTTTGCGTTGATCCCCAGCAGGGTGAATTTTTGTTCTCGTCAGAGCAATATTATCCAGGAAAGTTCTTTTTCGGAAGGCCATCCAGGGCTTGTTTCCTAGCATAAGTCCAATCGTAATTGGTATGTTCCATCCCTCCCTAGCAGGGTGGCCTTTGTCCCTTCAGCATTTATTTTGCTGATTCGGTCCCGGTGCATCTGCATTGTGCATAGCATTCTCAGAAACGCGTAGCATTTCCATTTCGTATGGAGCATTACGCCATATTCAAACATATGCATTTGAAACATAAGCCAGGTTGTTATCTCTGTGTTTTCAGGTGTATCTCCAACGGATGGTTGACTTGCTTTTGCCCATATGGTATCCAAACCATGGCAATTTGTGTCATATTCTCTAGCCCGTACAGATACCCAGACCTCAACAAAATATTCTTGATGGATGTGTTTCATCTTATCATGTGCTTCCCAACAGAGTTGCTTGGTTAAGCTTCTCTTTTTCCTCCCACCAAAGTTGCTTGTTTAAGTTTCTCTTTCCCCAGCAGAGTTCTCTTTCGGATTTTGAATCGGTAGATTCTTCTCACCTTTGTGTTGAGCCGGTCTTCGGGTTCGATGCCTGTTTTTATTTAACAAATTCCTGGCGGCGATGTCAGGTGTTTCTTTTCAGCTTCGTGTTGAGCTGGCCTTCGGGTTCGATGCCTGTTTTTATTTAACAGATGCCTGGCGACGAGGTCATATGTTTCTTCTCAGCTTCGGGTTGAGCCAACCTTCGGATTCGATGCCTGTTTTTATTTAACAGATGCCTGGCAGCGATGTCAGATGTTTCTTCTCAGCTTCGTGTTGATCCGACCTTCGGGTTCGATGCTCGCTTTTATTTAGCGAATGCCTGCTGTTTAGTAGATGTCTTTTCTCAACTTCGGTTTGAGTCGGCCTTCGGGTTTGATGCTTATTGTTTCAATAGATGCCTGATGGCGATATCAGATGATCTTTCCAATGTAATATCGTTGCCTGCGTATTAGAAGATGTTTCTTCTGACTGCGTGTCGAGGTTTTCTGATTGGTAATCAGTTAGTTTGGTGCCGTTGCAACTATTAATTTAGTTATTTCTGGAGATTTTTGTTCCCAGTAACAATTTACAGTTTTATTTCTGCGGTTGGCAAATTTTCGGGTTCTTTGGTATTCAACCGTCTTTTACCTTGATTTTTTAAAAGATGTTCGCTTTTCACCAAGTCAGGTCCAAGTCGCTTGAATAGGGGCAGCTGTTGTACCCCAATATTTGCCCAACCTTTTCTCTCTACTTGGCTTATGGTTCATTGCATTCTTTAGCATTTGCATCTGCATACCATTATCTTTTGCAGGGGATCAAGAGAGGTGTTCCGACTCAAGAGAAGAGTTATCAAGGGTTTCAAGCTCAACCAGGAGTGCTTATTCAAGTTATTTAATGCTTACAATCATCAAGAAGTGGTCAAAGCTCTCTGAGAGAGAAGATTGACAAACTTTGCTTACCTTCTATCTTGGAGTGCAATTGAGGATCATCAGGGGTTCACAAGGCCATGGTTATGGATAAGAGGTGTTTGAGAAGCTAATTGAGTGATTTTTAAGTCATTGTGGAGCTTATCTATGCATTCATTTCATTTGCAAGAGGTTGCAGTCAAGGGTTGTGCACCTATGGTTTCATCTGCTTAGCTCAAAGTCAACTGTGAGCTTGAAGGAGTTGGAGACTTGGTTCCAAGTATTTGGAGTCATGGGAAGTCATGTTGAGACATCTAGGATGTCATGAAAAGTTCAAATCAAGGAGAATCAAGAGTCTAAGAAGTTACTAAATTAGGGTTTAAGTGTAAAATCCCCTTCTTTAGTGCCTAACTTCAAGGACCATTTACCTCAAGATACAAGTTCAATCTCATCTTCATGTAAACATGAGACTTTTAGGACATGCTCTAAGATTTCTTTTGAGTACTAGAACTAATCCATTGGGTTTGCGGAACTCAAGTTATGATGCCATAAAGTTATGGGTCTCAGATGAACATATTTTTCAGTCAACAAAAGTCAACTCACTTCCAAGGCACTTTTGACCTAGAATCAAGTTTCTTATCAACTTTTGATGAACATGAAAGTTCTTCCTCATGATCTTAGATTTCCAAAAAGTCCTATAAGTCCTTGATATCATTTGTGGAACTCAAGTTATAAAGCTTGCAAGGCAAGGGTATTTTGGGAAACTTTGATTATAGGCCATTTTCATTATGGGTCATTCTCATGCAATTAAGTACTTCAAATGGAACTTCAACCAACATGAAAGTTGATCCAAATGACTTCAATTACATCATGGAACTCAATATTAGTGTTAATTATGATTGATAATGCATAATTGGAAGAAAATTCAAGTGAAGATGCAACTTTAAAGGGTGATTCCGATTGAATTGGTTAGAGGTCTTTTTCATGCCATGTTTTGATCCAATTTGGTCCACAATATTCAACAATTAAAATGCACAATTTTACTTTGGTTCATGAAGGCAAAATCACGTGGAATTTCAAGTTACTTCACAAAGAAGTTTGTCTTTCAAACTTGCTAAATGGATCACCAACGAAGCCCATTTCAATCCTAATGTAAAATTCAAGTTCCCAGTTGTAAGACCAAATGAATTCCATGTGTGTAGCAAGCCATATTCACGTGTGCATGGGAAGCATTTCCATATTAGGCATTTTCAAAATTCCCCACAACCAGGCTTCATGGGCCACCAATTCCATCATATATCCAACATATTAAAGCACCAAATAAAGATTGAGAGCTCAGAAGTGCAATTTCGTGGAAGAGAGCTCAAGTTCAGTTTTGAAAATTGAGAAAGAAAATTCAAAATCGTGAATCCAAATTCAAAGCAATTCAACTCAAATTGAAGCAAGATTCTTCTTCCTCAAGCTAATTAGAGTGGATCTGCACGTTTGCAAGCAAGAAATCAAGCTGCTGAAGCACCAACGGAGTGTCTCCGTCAGGTAACTTTCTTCTTCCAATTTCTCTCATGTTAGGCATTGAATTAAGATCATGTTGGCTGCATCTAAAGCTCTACCTCGTGTAGGCAATGTTTGATGGTTTAATTTCCATGTTTGATGAAGATCTTAGATGTGCACCTTGATTTTGTTTCGTTCGATTCTCTTTGTTCATGCTTGTTTAAGACCAATGGACCTTGGATTTGGAATGTACATCACTTCAGCTTTCGTTTGGTATAAAATTTGCTAAGTTTGGTTGAGTTTTGCTTGCCTGAGCTCTGGCCTGCTCGCTGGAGAAGACGACCGGAGCTAAGGCTCCGGCGTCTGGTCTTTTGACCCTCAGGGCTGACATATGCTGGGTTGAACGTTTGACTGTGTGAGATGTGTGGCCAGGATCTGTTTTACTTGCACGCGTGTACCATTTGACTGCCACATCAATTATTTAAATGTTGTGTTTGGTTTAGTGTGAGTTGTGATGGATCTGGGCCAGATATGCTTTTCACACCTCCCTTTTGATCAGCACAAACGTTTTGAACGTGAATCCTTGCTATTCACACCTTTGCCATTTTATTTGTTTTTTTTATTTCTTTATTTCATTTCTGTTTTGATTTTAATTAATTAAAAATACTTTCAATCATGATAAAATTCAACCAAAAATATTTTCTAACACTTTAATGTGTTATTTAATTTTTCATAATTTTTAATTTCATTTTCCATTTATTTTTTAATTAAATTTGAATTTAATGATTGGAAGGGTTTTTAAGATGTTTTTCATTTGTTCTTCTTTGTTCTTGTTTAATTTTGTTGACCAATGGAAACCACTAATGAATGAGACCTCCTCCTCATTTTTATGGTGAGTTGAGGTGTCTTAGAGGATGGTTTTGGTGATTTTTTAGCTTCTTTTTGGTTGACTTTCCTTTCCATTTGTTTGACCCTCGACAACCCTCCTTCAAAGTGGAGCACCCTAGTGGATCAATTCCTTTGGTGATTCTTTGATTAGAATTTGGTTGTGTTGTTTTGGCCTCTGGTTGCCAACATGTGTGAGAGCTTTGTGCAGTTTTATTTAGATTTATTTGAATCATTTTCCTATTTTTGGTGTACCTTGCAAGTCAAGTCACCCTAGGAATGGTTCACACATACTAGTTGACCTAGTTCTTGTGGGAGATGACCCTTGTGGATCCCATATGCTTCCAACTCCTCTTGATTCACATTTCTAACATGTTGACGTTGCTGGTTGCAAATTTTTAGGTCATAAAGTTGGTTGGTTCTTGTTGTAAGTTGCATTTGTTTAAGGCTTTCCATTTGGTGTTGAATGTTGAAAGTGTTTAGAACCTAGGTTCTTTACCATGCCTCATCTTTCAACTTGCCTTGCTTTGCTTTATTCTTTGGTTTGCCAACCTTCTTCTCTTGTTCTCACTTCTGTCCTAGGACCTTGGGGACTCACTCAAGTTGATTTGGTGCTTTTGATTTGCACTTTGAGTTTGACTTGGATGAGAGGCCACTTTGAGAACCTCTCTTGTCTCTTTCTTGCATGATCATTTTGATGTTTATGGTTGAGATTCCATTTGATGTTGCTTGCTGCCCAAGCATGTTCTCCCATCCTCATCTTGTTCATGTCTTCTTTTCTTTCTTATTTGCTTGCCTCTTGGTTTAGTGATTGATGTGCAAATGGTTGTAGGAATTCTATTTCTCCCATTTCATCTCACTTTTGGCTTGAACTTGTTTAAGTTCTTTGGTTTGCTTTCCTTCTTTGTTTTGCATATTCTTGTTTGCATTTAAGAGGTTGAGATGTGATTGTGGTGGCTACTGCCCCACACTTTGTTCCTCCCTCTTTCTTCATCTTTGTAATGCATTGCATGTCTGCATACTTTTCTTCTCTAATTTGTGCTTGATTTCTTCTTCTTTTTGTCTTCCTTTGCCATGTTCCCTTAGGACCTCTAATCTTTCTTGTTCAACATGGATTATGATAGACATTAGGTTTGAATCCAAGAATGATAACATTAGGGTAGTCTCCCCTTTTCATCTCAATCATAGGTGTACATTGCATGATAACATTAGGTTGAGTTTAGTCTCCCTTTTAGAGTGTGTCTTCTCTTCTCATCTCAAAACTCTTTCAAAACACATAATAAAGGATAATAAGTGTTGTACGCTACAAGCCTAAAGTATTTGGGAAATGATGATTGGGGGGCCTCCTCTCAATTGTCTAGAGTGTTTAGTGTATGTCCTTTGGACGATATGTGACGCATTCGCTCCTAAGTCATAGTCATTAGTGCAACATGAATTACAAACACAATTCAATTCACTTCTTCTTCTTAAAAGACTCAAAAACAAACATCAAACTTTTTTATCCTTCGGGATTAATGGAAAACATTTTCATAAAGGGAGTTTCGTTAACTCTTGGTTCTACCGCAAACAGGTAACGCCTAAGTCTCCAATGGTCGAGCAACATACACCTAACTGCTAGAACTAAGTTTTAACCCTACTCGGGTAAAACATTTGAACCAACTTGTGGTCGCGTTAGCCCGAACTATATTTGCTCTGATTTCTCATACCAGATGAGGATACATAGGCACAAGACAGTGATGTCTTGGCAAGCAACCTCCCCCACCTTCACCCGTAGTTTTCCAAACTACGTTGACTCTGACTTTCCCATTCCACGAGGGAGTACGTAGGCATAGAGCGGCGATGCTCTATCGAGTATCTTTTCTTTTCTTTTGTCCCTGTGGCCTGTAGCTTAGATAGATTAACACCCTTTTAGATAGATAACAAGCGTGGATCCCGTTGAGTACAACAGACGTGAGGGGTGCGCATACCTTCCCCTTGCGTAACCCACTCCCGAACCCAAGATTTGGTTGCAATGACCTGTCTTCTCCCTTTCTGTAGGTTTTCTATGATCGTTTCCTTTCCCTCTCTTTGGATAAATAATGTTCGGTGGCGACTCTTCTGTCAGTCAGCCGGCCTCTTTTTCGCAGTTGCGACAATGGCCATCAAAATTAAGGAAGAGGTACAAAAACAGATCGACGCAGGTTTCTTTACCAAGGCAAGTCCAAAGGATGACTTTCTTCTACCACACATTGATATGCTAGTTGACAGCACATCATAATTCAGAGTAATCTATTACATGGATGGGTTCTCGGGCTATAACCAAATCAAAATGGCACTGGAAGATATAGATAAAACTTCATTCATCACCCCATGAGGCACCTTTTGTTACAAAGTAATTTCGTTTGATCTGAAGAACATAGAAGCCACTTATCAAAGGGCTGTGACAACTCTATTTCACGACACGGTGCACAAAGAAATTGAAGTGTATGTCGACGACATGATTGCCAAATCTAAAACAGAAGAAGAACATGTGGAACAACTATCAAAGTTATTTCAGCGGCTGAGAAAATACAAACTACGCTTGAATCCCAATAAATGTGCATTCGGTGTTCGTTCAAGAAAGCTCTTGGGACTCATCGTCAGCCAAAAAGGAATTGAGGTTGATCCTGACAAGGTCAATGACATTCTAGAAATGCCTCCTCCGAAGACTGAAAAGCAAGTAAGAGGATTTTTAGGACGTCTGAATTACATCTCAAGATTCATATTCCTCATAACCAACGTTATCTGGCAAGGAATCCTCAATCAAGGTCACCTTCAACAGGAGCTCAAGAATGTCCAGAATTCAAAGTTGATAAAAGGATAAGTGGTTATTATGTTACAATGTAGCCCTTTTCCCTTTAAATTACCATTTTCTAAGCTTTGTAATGCTCCATGGAATCACGCATTAGGATGATTACCATTCTATTAATGAAAACTTGTGCCCTTGTGCCTTTTGTTTGCAATTCTCATTTATTCTACTTTGCAAAATGACATGCTTCTTTGATTAACATTCTTGAAACACAAAAATGAATTTACCTTTTGTTTTCAAAAGAGAAATTCTAAAACTTTTACTTCTACTTTTAAAAAAAATGATGACAATTTCCTTTTGATTAATGAACACAAGAAAGGACATCAAAAACTTCTCTGAAAGCATTCCAACTTCAAAATGCAGAATCAAAATATTTCTTGTAATCGGTATATTCCGATGAAAGGCCGATTACTTCAGAATGGTAGGATAAAACATCCCGTATATCGAGGATCAAGTTTCATATCTCCTCAGATAAACATTGGAATCAAGATCAGGTTTCTACCCCTAATGGAGTTTTACCTCCGAAAATCAGAGTAAGAATAGGAATTCCCTTCCTCCAATAGACTGCTACCTTCAAGAACAACCGATAAAAGTTTCCACTCCTCAAGAGTTGCATCCTATTACTGGCAAGAGCAGGTGAATTTCAGCAACATGACTTTATTTCCCTCAATAATACTCATCACCAGTGATACTTTTTATCCCCCACAATGGCCAAGTATCCAGTTGTATTCACCACAAGTCAGTATGTCGTGTCTGTTTTGTCAGTATAAGCATTCATTCATACATACATCATGCGTATTTCATACATATTCATAAATGCATAAGTTACGCCATTTACCCCCTAAGTTTTATTTGTCCTCTCTCCATTAAGGTCGCCAGTATTAGGCAGAAAGGATGTGCATTTTTTTTAAATCCCCACTAAGTTTGATCCTCGTGGAAGATTTTTCTTCAGTTTCCTATCCACACTTAGATAGGATAAAATCCCAGTTTGAGTTCTTTCCTCATCAGGAAATGCCTTGTTTAGAAAATCTCTCTTCAGTTCATTTCTATATTGAAATTGGTCCTCGACCACTTTGATATCTTGAATCTCTGAAAGTCAAGAATACATTTGGTTATGCAACCTTGGAACTTCAATCTTCATCATTGAAGATGATATTTCGCTTTCCTGGATTAAGAAAAATCCCCAGTGAAAGTTTCTCAACGATAAACTCCTAAAAATATGGACATCAAATCCACCAAGAAACCTCTACCATTAAGCAAGCAAAGAGCCATCTCTCAAGAGACTTATTTTGCCTCATAAGTTCCTAGTGGGTCGACAAACCGTAGTCTCTCCTTGAGAAGTTTTTCCTATTTCAAGGAAGTCATCAGCACCTCAAATCAAATTACATCACATGTCATCTCTCCGGAGAAGTATCGAAGGGAAGAATAATGTAATCTCTCCAAGTAAATGAAATCTCAACAAAGAAGTTTGTGAACCTCTACATCACATTCTGCAGCATTCCCCAGTAAGTCTGACATCAAAACTTTACTCATCCTATGGCATCTCTACAAAGAAGGCTCAAAGAGAAGTATGATGAAAAGCATTTTTTCCATCAAATGGCTATCTCCCCGATTACCTCAAATAAAAGTTTGGTGAAGACCCTCACACATAACTTTCCTTGTCAAGAGAGAGACTTGATAAGAAGAAACTGAGACCAGTGTCGTGGCTGAAAACCAGGATCGAGGGGAAGCTTTACCCTTTTCTAAGTAAGATTACTTAGTAAAAGAAGATGGATGAGCAAAATTAGGAATTTTCTACCATTCACATCTACAATAAAAATTTTGAGTATTCTGATATTTAATCCTCTTTTACCTTGAATGTCTGAATGCCTTCGTCATTCACACCTTTAGATCCAAGAAGATTAAATAAGGGCATCTTCCATACCCTAAAATTTGACCAGAAGACTTCACATCATTGTGCCAATCATCACCATAATATGTGTGTATTTTCATACCTCGCCAATCTTCTAAAAGATTGTTGAGTATTCACCTTAACCATGGATTATGGTTTTAAGCCCTCTCAGAGCATTCAGGAAAGGGATCAATCAATAATTTACATGATCTTCAACTTGTAAAGCCTCTCAAACATCCATGAAGGATCAATAGATCCTCCCCATGAAGAATTTAACACAAGATTGCACCATTCCAAGTTAATCAAGCCTCAAGACCATTAGTGTCACCAAATTAGGGTTTTGATCGACCAAGGCTTTCAAAGAGAAATTTTCATCTGGGCATGAGCCAATACTTCAACACATGATACAAGAAGCTCAAAAGAACTTCATGAGTCCACTCATAAGTTCAAAATAGCCTCAGGGGTTTGCATCTATCAAAAATCAAGAATTAAGGTTTTAACCTAATTCAGTCCCTAGGTTAACTTTTTGAAGTAAGGCATGATCCAAGACCTCAAGATATGTTTCAAAAGTAATACAAGGATTCAAATTGATATGGACCACAAACTAGGGTTCTTGAGAAAAAGTCAACCATACCATTGACTTTTGACTAAGATATGATATCAAACCTTGGGACATGATTCAAGACACTCAAAAACACCTTTGGAATCCATCCATTATGTTTAACTTAGCCCAAGGACTTGATTTCATAAAGGATCACAAATTTCAAGTTACATCTAATGTAAAAAGTCAAATGTGACTAAAACCACGTTCGACTTTTGGAATGTTTTGGCAAACATGGCCTATTTAAGTCAAGAACAATGTTAACCTATGATTTGGATCATGATAAATCAATAAAAGTCAAGAAAAATGAGGTTATTTGCAAAAAGGGCAACCTTGAGAAACTTGAAATTTCACTAAGTTATGGAAAGAACTTGATTTTTACCCAACTTTGTAAGGCCATAACTTGTGATCCAAGCAACCATTTTCTCCCATACAAAGCTCAAATGATAGATCTTCTTGCATACAACAAGATTGAAAAGCTAAAGTACCCTCAAAAAATTCTTAGATTTTGAGATATGAAGCATTAAATTTGGGTTTCATGAGATTTGGAACTTTGACACTTAGAAATTTCTAGGCAGAATCTCCCTCATGTTTTGCCCAACTTTGGAGACATTTTTCATTATGATCCAAGATGAATCAAGACCAAACGTAAACATAAAAGTTGAATTATGATATACAAGCTTTCTAAAGAGTACAAGAACATCCATTGATTCAACTTGAGCAAGAAGTTATAAACCTCAAACATGCCTTGCTACAAACTGTTTTTGACAACATTTGGCACATAACTTGCCTCCCATGATTTCTTGAGCCAATTTTGGAAACTTGCATCATTAGATTTCTATCCAATATCAACATGAATGATGAGTAATCTGAACCATAACACCAAGAAGACAAGAACCTCGTCCTTTAGGCATATGGAAATCAATGTTGCAAATCCAAAATCCAATTTTGCCATATGGTATTGAAAGGATGCATTGAGGTGGTATGAATCAGTTCATATCGGTTCAAATGAGTCAACACTTATCCAAGAATCAAAAGAACTAAAACCTGCAAGTTCAGTCCAAGTCAATGGCTAGAGGAGACTTTGAACACCTAGCCATACCCATTAAACAATAGGGTGATCCAGCCTCCATTCACTATTCCTTGCAAAACAAACTTCCTGTACTATAAATAACGATCATTTCTGGTTGATCAAAACACACCAAAACATAACAACACTTGTTTTCCACCATTTCACTCATCATTCCAAATTTCCATGTTCATGAGGTGTGAGAATCGAGTTTTGCAATAGGGAGCAATTCAACTAAACCCAATGGTCCTAACACCTCACATACATCATATATGAGTGATCCAAACCCTTAAACAACATCTGTAACACCAGATTCATCAAGTTCATATCTCATTCCAAGAAAGCTGCAGTTGGATTCGAGCCCACCAAATCAGAAGGTTTTAAACCATTCCAAGCACATCAACACATTCCTTGAGGTCTAGGGAAGTTGTTCAGGTCATCATTTCACATCTGTAACACCTACAATTGAGGATTCGAATTCCTCTTGCACAAGTAAGCCTGAACTTCCCAAACTCTATGATCCATGCATCATAAATTTATTTTCAAGTTACCGACATGTTTATGCACTTATATAGAATGTTTTCCCTCAATTAATTGCAATGTATAATCGTGTATGGGATTTCATAGTGTTCTTGCAAAAATTAGGGTTCATCTGTTCATTACTTGATAACTCACTCTACACTTAAAAGAAATGACATTAATTGGTATCATTGAATTCTATGTTAAAAAACGAGTAACTTTCATGTTCACATCGAGCAAAATCATTACGTATTAAGGGAGATATGAGAGGTTTTGCAAAATGGCCATGGAGGGAGACGCGATGAAGAAGATGGCCTTCGCGCCAAAATTCAAAATTTTGAATTTTCAAATGTTTTTAATATTTTCATTTTATTTTCAAAAATTAATTTCTCTCTCAATTTTAATCATTTTCAAGTTATTTTTTAAACATAAATCCCTCACATATTTAAATTTTTATTCCACAAAAAAATTCAAAAAAATATTTTTATTTGATATATTTTTAAATATTTTAAAGAATTTTATTTTAATTTGCTTTAAACAATTTAAATAATTTCTTTTTCCTGATTTTTCAAAATCAAATGGATTTTAAAACATCACGTGAATAAAACCTTATTTTTCTAACCCTAATCATGTTTCATAACTTGCTTTTTGAATTTATTTGATAGTTCTCATCATTTTTAAATTTTTTTTCCCTTTTAAAAATCAAAAATATAAAAATTAAGGTTTCCCTCTTGATTCAATCTTTCAAACTTCATTTCGACACTCATGGACCTCTATTAGAGTGTAAGACCCAACCTCCCTATGTACATAAATAAATCTTGGGCCTCTACTGTAGTATAAGTCTCACATTGTCTTTCAGTATCGCGGTGCGATAACTGTTTTCAAATAAATCATATGGGCCTCTCCTTGAGTATAAGCCTCAATATTTTGTATATAAACTTTGTTTTAAACAATAAACAACCTCCAAATAATTGATGTAAGTGGTAGACTTGTTAATTCAAAATCCAGGATGGAGTCCCTCTTTTATCTTGGCCAAATTCTCTTTCATCTAAGTGATGTAAGTGGCGAGCCTCTGGAACACATCCAATCCAATGCCCCTCTCTTAGCATGCAAAGATTCATAAAGGAACAAGTGACATTTCTCTACACTGAATTAAAGCTTCTTCCTTTATGACATGTTAACTCTCTTATAAAGGAAGATGTGGTATTGCTAGATTCAACACATCCAAGTTAAAGCAACTTCCCTTATAAAATAAACCTCAACAATTGTGATGAATATGTGAGATATCTCCCTCTAGAGATGACAAATTCTCTCTTAAATACTCCTTTAGCTTCAATCTTGGGCTTTGAACAAGACACCAAACTTTTTTCCTCCCATAGAATAGGAGGAACTACGAACGCTCTGATTTCTCAGTTTCCTTTTTTGAGAATACGTAGGCATAAGATTATGAAATCTTAAAAAGTGTACTAATCAAAAACCATAGGTCCAAATAACTTTTCAAAAACAATAGAAAATCCTAAATAACAAAAACATTTCTTCAACCTCCCAAAGGAGAAACTTTCCCCACCTGACAGCAAAAAGATTCAAGAAAGCAATTCAAATAGTAAAAACAGATGTAATGAATGTTTCTATAGATTAGTATAGATACTTTGGGTGTTAATAACTTCCCTTTGTATAACCAACCCCTGATTCCAGATCATTTCCCATTTGTAGGGAAAACACTTGGACACAGGGTTAGTTTAGGATATTTTCCTCTTCCTTTTAAGCTTCATAGGATAAATATAGAAATCATAAAGTAGCACCAAGAGCGGTAGTGGTCACGCCACAAAAACCGACTGCGATAACATGCAAATGGTTAATCGATTAACCAGTAGCAGAATTGTGTTTTTTGGTTGTTTCGGGACTGTTTTGGTTCCTTCTCCTCCTTCTTCCATTTCCTTTTGTTTTGCCTTGAAACTTGATGTTTGTTAATCGAATTTCTCTTTAAATTCCATGAACTTTGGGTGTTGATGAGGTTGGATAAACCTTCATTAGTTTAAATCTATCTTTAAGTGGATCATTGGATTCAGTTTAGGTGCTTTGAATTAGTGATAGGTTTAGTGCCTTAATCCACCAAGAAGAGTGATGGAACTTAAAGATGGAATGATCCAAATGTTGTAATTCAATTTGGTTTCTATTCTCCCTATTCTCTTTTTTCTTTTGATCAATGAAATTCTTCAATATCATTGAAACTTGTTTCATGTTCTTGTTGAAGATGAAATCATTACCTATTTTCTTTTCGTGCGGTATTGCTTTTGGAGGATGATTTACATATTGTCTCTCTACCATACATTAGTACAAACATTATTATTAACCAGCCTCAGATAGTCGTGGCTTCTACATAAGTCCGATTACGATTGCTTAACATAGCGCTAAGTTGTCTCTAAATCGGAACTAAGTTGAATTTGTAAGCGAGATGTTATTCTCCTAACCTCCGTAGCGTAGTTTGAAATAATTGGATCTTTTGTTACCCATGGGGGTTAATTGGCATACTCGTTGATTTCATCAGAGTTAGAGCCCTCCCTATGGTAATGTATGAGACCATGTCTTCATTCTTACAAACGACTAGTCGAGTATTCTCCATAATTTGACAATTTGTGCTTCATGAAGATTGATAAAACCATTATGTATATTATACTAACCATATCATTTTACTAATTTTGTTTATGTTTCCTTCTCGCTCCCTTATCTCTTTATTTTTATACTTTTATGCTTTATCATTATCATATCATATTATTGTTTATGCTTCCACTCTTTTTTATCCTTTGTCCATTTGGACCTTACTTTCTTAAAAAAAACATTAATAAAGGATTAAACCTCTAAAATATTAGTTCTCTTAATTCTTATGGTTATGCTTGAGGATGGACCTAGACCCTTGGACTTCTTGGATTACTCTTATACCTAGGACTTCTTGGATTATTCTTGGACCCTTGGACTTATAATTATGCATGGATTATTATGGATTGAAGATCTTGGCCTTTATTTGGCTCTTACTTATTGGTTTATGCTCAAGTTGGAAGGAATTCTTATTTGCCTTGCTATGGAGTTTTCTATCTTTTGGTTAGATCCTTCTTATATCTAGCTCTTTATTTTACTTTCTAGATTAGTCACTTCTTCTCCACCCCTTCTTCAATTTTCAAAATCTCCTCCCTTTTTTTTCAAAATCTTCTTGTTTTACAAAGTTAAACCACTTTCATAATAAACCTTGACCTTGGTCAAGTGATTTTTCAAACTTTGTTTATTTAATAAATGTCAATCAATATTGATCATACTTTGACTAATTTTAAAAGACATAAAAAATACAAAAAAAAACTCATCCAAACTTTTTGTGTCTTTGTGCACTTTTTCTTTTAAAACATTTCATAAAGTTTAGACATGAGTCATTTTCATAGTTAAGATGTAATCCTCCTATTCCCCATAGTATTTAAGATGTTGACATTTTCCGCTTAGATGTCGAGTGATAGACTTGTTGATTTTAATCCAAGCAAAATTCTCCATATTTAGGTGATGCAAATGTTGTCTTATACTTGTGGGCGACTAGTCGTAGTTTTCTCCTTAAAATGACGACTTGTCTTTTCATTTAAAATCAACCAAAAAAATCCATTTTTTATTTGTACCATGAACTACGGGGTTTTGACCCTATATTGCACTTTGTGGATACGTAGGCATGAGGCGATAAGTCTATCCGAACACAAAAATATTTAAAAATAATAATTCTCTTCTCATCTCCCCAATCTCATTTCAAACAAACCTTTTCAAACCAAAAAAGTGTAGATATTTCAAAGGGATCCTATAGAGTACTATAGACGTTTTGGATGCTAACACCTTCCCGTAGCGTAACCAACCCCCTTACCCATTCTCTGTTTGTTCTTATTTTAGAACTTGTTTAGGTTTTGTTCGCTCTTTTTCCTTTCGTTTTGGATAAAATAAAAGTGTGATGGCAACTCTTGCATTTTGAGTTAAGTTAATCAATAATTTACACTCACAAATTTCCCCGCTACAAGATCTATTAGTTGCGTCATGCTAAGAATGAGTCAGTACATATGGCCAAGGTGAAGACAGAACTACTAGCCAAGAGAGAGCAAGAACTAGAAGAAGAAGTCAAAAGCAGGGAAAGGATAGGAAAATATCTAAGAAGTGTCAACAACCTACTACAACAAAGAAAGAAAGGTCTAGACAGAGCTCGTCTTGAGATTTCAAAGTTCAATAGTTAATGGAACGCCGCCATGAGTTTTCATAAGATAAAAGAAGATGAACTCAATGACCAAATTGAAAAGTTGAAGATACAGCTCAAAGGTAAAGAGAGGAAGGTCATAAAAGAATCATCTCACAGATGCAGAAGTGAGAATCAACTTAGGGATACTTTGTCATCCATGGAGGAGCTTAAAGTTCGAGAGAGGGTGAAGAAGACCAAACTTGAAGACGCTTTTGGAGAAGATGCTTGGGAATTATATTGTCGCTACTAGGAGGGGATCATGCACAGGAAGAATGTTCTCATTTAGGGGTTGATTCAGAGACCAAAACATTCTGATACCAAGAAGTTATTCAAGGAGGTTCAAGCCTGGTGTAAAGAGCATAATGACTGGGGAGGGTTGTCTCTAGTGGATTTTGATGTTATGCCTTAGTTGTTTTTCTTCTTTTTATATCTGATCACCGTCAGGCTTGTTGACTAGGATCATCGACAGTTGTACTTGATCCTTTCTCCTATATGGGTTGTATATATTAACTCGTAATTGTTTTCTAATTCAATCTATGAGCGGATTTTACAAGTGTTCTATCCATCTCTTGTGTTTATTATTATTAAATTTGAATCAAGGTGTAGACCACCCTGGGAATATTCAAACATGACATTTTCATTGCATTCTCATTTTCATATACATAACAGGTGTTCTTGGCTGACTTTTCTTATCTTTATCTGGTTTTCTTCAGCAGGATAGCGGACTCTCGTATTCACAGGTACAATACGCGAGGAAATCAGAGATGTATAATGGAGCAGATTCAGGCAAAACTACTTAAAGTATCGACCCGTATGACTCAGTTCATGGAATTGATGCAAAACATGGCTCAGGATCAGGAACAGCTGAAAACTTTGGTTCAACCACTCATTGACGTTCCCAGAGTTGATGAAGGTGGTGTTGCCTATCCTGGTGGTGCTGGTGCCATTCCTCCTGGTAGAGGTGCTGGTGTTGTTGTTCCTCCGGGTGGAGGTGTTGGCGTTGTTATTCCTCCTAGCGGAGGTGTTGTTGGTGGTACTAATACTTCTAGTAGAGGTGGTGTAGGCGGATGAATTGTTTGCACTGTTCATGGAGCTGGTAGGGGTCACAACCATCATTGGGAGGAAGACCAACAGGAAGATGCATTTTCTATGCACGACCTGGATGTTGGTCTCCCATCGGAGGCTGATAAGAAGTTTAAGATGATTGAGGAGAGGATGCAAGCTTATGAAAATCAAAATGCTTTTGGACTTGGTATGACTGATCTTGGTTTGGTTCCAGGTGTGAGGATTCCACATAAGTTCAAGGTCCTAGACTTTGACAAATATAAAGGGACAACCTGTCCTAAAACCCACATTAGAGCTTATTATCGGAAAATATCCGCCTATTCTAAAGATGAGAAGTTGCTCATGCACTTCTTCCAGGAATTCCTAGCTGGGGCTTCTTTGGAATGGTACATGGGGTTGGAAAGAACCTACATTAGAAGTTGGAGGGATTTTCCGGAGGCCTTCGCCAAACACTACCAATACAATAGTGAGATGGACCCCAATAGAATGCGGGTACAAAATCTTGCTCAGAAGGGGAATGAAAACTTTAAGGATTATGCCTAGAGGTGGTGTGAACTGGCTGCACGAGTTCAACCTCCAATGATGGAGCGAAAACTCATTGGTGTGTTCATGGGTACACTTCTGGGGCCTTATTTTGAGAAATTGGTAGGGTGTTTATCAGTTGGATTCTCAGATCTTGTGATGGTAGAGGAAAGAGTAAAAAGTGGAATCAAGGCTGGAAAAATTCACAGTGGAAATGGTTCCTCATCTGGAGGAGGAAAGAAACCGTATGCAGGGGCTCTCAAGAGGAGGGAGATACCAATTCCTTTCTGTTCTACAGGGGTAGGGGCAGAACAGGTCAAACATCTTCATAGTAGGTTGCTACTGTATCCATCCCGGTTGCGCCTCAACCATAACCTTATGCTCCTCGTCGATATCCGGACAGACCAAGGATGGCTAATAGGCACTTCGACACTCCGCATACGCTGTATTCTCAATTGCTACAACATTTACTTCAATTTCAACTGGTTCTGAAGAGAACATTGGCTCCACTCGCTGGCAATCCTCTGACTGGTTATGATGCCAACATCCACTATAAGTTCCATTATGGGGCACTCGAGCATCATATTGATAACTTCAAGGCATTCAAGTACAAGGTCCAAGACCTGCTTGATTCCAAAGCTATTGATTTCTCTAATGATGAGCCTAACATGATACAAAACCCTATGCCACATCATGGCGCAGAAAGGGTAAATGCTATTAAAGGCAGGGAGAGGTTGAATCTGGTGGCTGGTGTAAATGAGTTGAGGACTCCATTGTTATTTGTCAAAGAGCATTTGTTAAAAGGGGATGTTTTCCTAGGATGTGCATTTGATTGTCAAAGGTGTGTATTACGGCCAGAGGGTTGTGACTTGTTAAAAGAAGGTATACAAAAGTTAATGAATGAAGGACAACTTCAGTTTGGTAGAACTTTTATTATGGATAATGGTAGTGATGATAGAGACGTTGCAATAATTTCCATTCCATACAAGACCATTCATATATCGGCGCCAGTACGGAAAGCACCCTTCATTATTACCACTCCATGGCCAATATCGTATGAAAGTACCAAGGCGATTCCGTGGAACATGTGGAACAACTATCAAAGTTATTTCAGCGGCTGAGAAAATACAAACTACGCTTGAATCCCAATAAATGTGCATTCGGTGTTCGTTCAAGAAAGCTCTTGGGACTCATCGTCAGCCAAAAAGGAATTGAGGTTGATCCTGACAAGGTCAATGACATTCTAGAAATGCCTCCTCCGAAGACTGAAAAGCAAGTAAGAGGATTTTTAGGACGTCTGAATTACATCTCAAGATTCATATTCCTCATAACCAACGTTATCTGGCAAGGAATCCTCAATCAAGGTCACCTTCAACAGGAGCTCAAGAATGTCCAGAATTCAAAGTTGATAAAAGGATAAGTGGTTATTATGTTACAATGTAGCCCTTTTCCCTTTAAATTACCATTTTCTAAGCTTTGTAATGCTCCATGGAATCACGCATTAGGATGATTACCATTCTATTAATGAAAACTTGTGCCCTTGTGCCTTTTGTTTGCAATTCTCATTTATTCTACTTTGCAAAATGACATGCTTTTTGATTAACATTCTTGAAACACAAAAATGAATTTACCTTTTGTTTTCAAAAGAGAAATTCTAAAACTTTTACTTCTACTTTTAAAAAAAATGATGACAATTTCCTTTTGATTAATGAACACATGAAAGGACATCAAAAACTTCTCTGAAAGCATTCCAACTTCAAAATGCAGAATCAAAATATTTCTTGTAATCGGTATATTCCGATGAAAGGCCGATTACTTCAGAATGGTAGGATAAAACATCCCGTATATCGAGGATCAAGTTTCATATCTCCTCAGATAAACATTGGAATCAAGATCAGGTTTCTACCCCTAATGGAGTTTTACCTCCGAAAATCAGAGTAAGAATAGGAATTCCCTTCCTCCAATAGACTGCTACCTTCAAGAACAACCGATAAAAGTTTCCACTCCTCAAGAGTTGCATCCTATTACTGGCAAGAGCAGGTGAATTTCAGCAACATGACTTTATTTCCCTCAATAATACTCATCACCAGTGATACTTTTTATCCCCCACAATGGCCAAGTATCCAGTTGTATTCACCACAAGTCAGTATGTCGTGTCTGTTTTGTCAGTATAAGCATTCATTCATACATACATCATGCGTATTTCATACATATTCATAAATGCATAAGTTACGCCATTTACCCCCTAAGTTTTATTTGTCCTCTCTCCATTAAGGTCGCCAGTATTAGGCAGAAAGGATGTGCATTTTTTTTAAATCCCCACTAAGTTTGATCCTCGTGGAAGATTTTTCTTCAGTTTCCTATCCACACTTAGATAGGATAAAATCCCAGTTTGAGTTCTTTCCTCATCAGGAAATGCCTTGTTTAGAAAATCTCTCTTCAGTTCATTTCTATATTGAAATTGGTCCTCGACCACTTTGATATCTTGAATCTCTGAAAGTCAAGAATACATTTGGTTATGCAACCTTGGAACTTCAATCTTCATCATTGAAGATGATATTTCGCTTTCCTGGATTAAGAAAAATCCCCAGTGAAAGTTTCTCAACGATAAACTCCTAAAAATATGGACATCAAATCCACCAAGAAACCTCTACCATTAAGCAAGCAAAGAGCCATCTCTCAAGAGACTTATTTTGCCTCATAAGTTCCTAGTGGGTCGACAAACCGTAGTCTCTCCTTGAGAAGTTTTTCCTATTTCAAGGAAGTCATCAGCACCTCAAATCAAATTACATCACATGTCATCTCTCCGGAGAAGTATCGAAGGGAAGAATAATGTAATCTCTCCAAGTAAATGAAATCTCAACAAAGAAGTTTGTGAACCTCTACATCACATTCTGCAGCATTCCCCAGTAAGTCTGACATCAAAACTTTACTCATCCTATGGCATCTCTACAAAGAAGGCTCAAAGAGAAGTATGATGAAAAGCATTTTTTCCATCAAATGGCTATCTCCCCGATTACCTCAAATAAAAGTTTGGTGAAGACCCTCACACATAACTTTCCTTGTCAAGAGAGAGACTTGATAAGAAGAAACTGAGACCAGTGTCGTGGCTGAAAACCAGGATCGAGGGGAAGCTTTACCCTTTTCTAAGTAAGATTACTTAGTAAAAGAAGATGGATGAGCAAAATTAGGAATTTTCTACCATTCACATCTACAATAAAAATTTTGAGTATTCTGATATTTAATCCTCTTTTACCTTGAATGTCTGAATGCCTTCGTCATTCACACCTTTAGATCCAAGAAGATTAAATAAGGGCATCTTCCATACCCTAAAATTTGACCAGAAGACTTCACATCATTGTGCCAATCATCACCATAATATGTGTGTATTTTCATACCTCGCCAATCTTCTAAAAGATTGTTGAGTATTCACCTTAACCATGGATTATGGTTTTAAGCCCTCTCAGAGCATTCAGGAAAGGGATCAATCAATAATTTACATGATCTTCAACTTGTAAAGCCTCTCAAACATCCATGAAGGATCAATAGATCCTCCCCATGAAGAATTTAACACAAGATTGCACCATTCCAAGTTAATCAAGCCTCAAGACCATTAGTGTCACCAAATTAGGGTTTTGATCGACCAAGGCTTTCAAAGAGAAATTTTCATCTGGGCATGAGCCAATACTTCAACACATGATACAAGAAGCTCAAAAGAACTTCATGAGTCCACTCATAAGTTCAAAATAGCCTCAGGGGTTTGCATCTATCAAAAATCAAGAATTAAGGTTTTAACCTAATTCAGTCCCTAGGTTAACTTTTTGAAGTAAGGCATGATCCAAGACCTCAAGATATGTTTCAAAAGTAATACAAGGATTCAAATTGATATGGACCACAAACTAGGGTTCTTGAGAAAAAGTCAACCATACCATTGACTTTTGACTAAGATATGATATCAAACCTTGGGACATGATTCAAGACACTCAAAAACACCTTTGGAATCCATCCATTATGTTTAACTTAGCCCAAGGACTTGATTTCATAAAGGATCACAAATTTCAAGTTACATCTAATGTAAAAAGTCAAATGTGACTAAAACCACGTTCGACTTTTGGAATGTTTTGGCAAACATGGCCTATTTAAGTCAAGAACAATGTTAACCTATGATTTGGATCATGATAAATCAATAAAAGTCAAGAAAAATGAGGTTATTTGCAAAAAGGGCAACCTTGAGAAACTTGAAATTTCACTAAGTTATGGAAAGAACTTGATTTTTACCCAACTTTGTAAGGCCATAACTTGTGATCCAAGCAACCATTTTCTCCCATACAAAGCTCAAATGATAGATCTTCTTGCATACAACAAGATTGAAAAGCTAAAGTACCCTCAAAAAATTCTTAGATTTTGAGATATGAAGCATTAAATTTGGGTTTCATGAGATTTGGAACTTTGACACTTAGAAATTTCTAGGCAGAATCTCCCTCATGTTTTGCCCAACTTTGGAGACATTTTTCATTATGATCCAAGATGAATCAAGACCAAACGTAAACATAAAAGTTGAATTATGATATACAAGCTTTCTAAAGAGTACAAGAACATCCATTGATTCAACTTGAGCAAGAAGTTATAAACCTCAAACATGCCTTGCTACAAACTGTTTTTGACAACATTTGGCACATAACTTGCCTCCCATGATTTCTTGAGCCAATTTTGGAAACTTGCATCATTAGATTTCTATCCAATATCAACATGAATGATGAGTAATCTGAACCATAACACCAAGAAGACAAGAACCTCGTCCTTTAGGCATATGGAAATCAATGTTGCAAATCCAAAATCCAATTTTGCCATATGGTATTGAAAGGATGCATTGAGGTGGTATGAATCAGTTCATATCGGTTCAAATGAGTCAACACTTATCCAAGAATCAAAAGAACTAAAACCTGCAAGTTCAGTCCAAGTCAATGGCTAGAGGAGACTTTGAACACCTAGCCATACCCATTAAACAATAGGGTGATCCAGCCTCCATTCACTATTCCTTGCAAAACAAACTTCCTGTACTATAAATAACGATCATTTCTGGTTGATCAAAACACACCAAAACATAACAACACTTGTTTTCCACCATTTCACTCATCATTCCAAATTTCCATGTTCATGAGGTGTGAGAATCGAGTTTTGCAATAGGGAGCAATTCAACTAAACCCAATGGTCCTAACACCTCACATACATCATATATGAGTGATCCAAACCCTTAAACAACATCTGTAACACCAGATTCATCAAGTTCATATCTCATTCCAAGAAAGCTGCAGTTGGATTCGAGCCCACCAAATCAGAAGGTTTTAAACCATTCCAAGCACATCAACACATTCCTTGAGGTCTAGGGAAGTTGTTCAGGTCATCATTTCACATCTGTAACACCTACAATTGAGGATTCGAATTCCTCTTGCACAAGTAAGCCTGAACTTCCCAAACTCTATGATCCATGCATCATAAATTTATTTTCAAGTTACCGACATGTTTATGCACTTATATAGAATGTTTTCCCTCAATTAATTGCAATGTATAATCGTGTATGGGATTTCATAGTGTTCTTGCAAAAATTAGGGTTCATCTGTTCATTACTTGATAACTCACTCTACACTTAAAAGAAATGACATTAATTGGTATCATTGAATTCTATGTTAAAAAACGAGTAACTTTCATGTTCACATCGAGCAAAATCATTACGTATTAAGGGAGATATGAGAGGTTTTGCAAAATGGCCATGGAGGGAGACGCGATGAAGAAGATGGCCTTCGCGCCAAAATTCAAAATTTTGAATTTTCAAATGTTTTTAATATTTTCATTTTATTTTCAAAAATTAATTTCTCTCTCAATTTTAATCATTTTCAAGTTATTTTTTAAACATAAATCCCTCACATATTTAAATTTTTATTCCACAAAAAAATTCAAAAAAATATTTTTATTTGATATATTTTTAAATATTTTAAAGAATTTTATTTTAATTTGCTTTAAACAATTTAAATAATTTCTTTTTCCTGATTTTTCAAAATCAAATGGATTTTAAAACATCACGTGAATAAAACCTTATTTTTCTAACCCTAATCATGTTTCATAACTTGCTTTTTGAATTTATTTGATAGTTCTCATCATTTTTAAATTTTTTTTCCCTTTTAAAAATCAAAAATATAAAAATTAAGGTTTCCCTCTTGATTCAATCTTTCAAACTTCATTTCGACACTCATGGACCTCTATTAGAGTGTAAGACCCAACCTCCCTATGTACATAAATAAATCTTGGGCCTCTACTGTAGTATAAGTCTCACATTGTCTTTCAGTATCGCGGTGCGATAACTGTTTTCAAATAAATCATATGGGCCTCTCCTTGAGTATAAGCCTCAATATTTTGTATATAAACTTTGTTTTAAACAATAAACAACCTCCAAATAATTGATGTAAGTGGTAGACTTGTTAATTCAAAATCCAGGATGGAGTCCCTCTTTTATCTTGGCCAAATTCTCTTTCATCTAAGTGATGTAAGTGGCGAGCCTCTGGAACACATCCAATCCAATGCCCCTCTCTTAGCATGCAAAGATTCATAAAGGAACAAGTGACATTTCTCTACACTGAATTAAAGCTTCTTCCTTTATGACATGTTAACTCTCTTATAAAGGAAGATGTGGTATTGCTAGATTCAACACATCCAAGTTAAAGCAACTTCCCTTATAAAATAAACCTCAACAATTGTGATGAATATGTGAGATATCTCCCTCTAGAGATGACAAATTCTCTCTTAAATACTCCTTTAGCTTCAATCTTGGGCTTTGAACAAGACACCAAACTTTTTTCCTCCCATAGAATAGGAGGAACTACGAACGCTCTGATTTCTCAGTTTCCTTTTTTGAGAATACGTAGGCATAAGATTATGAAATCTTAAAAAGTGTACTAATCAAAAACCATAGGTCCAAATAACTTTTCAAAAACAATAGAAAATCCTAAATAACAAAAACATTTCTTCAACCTCCCAAAGGAGAAACTTTCCCCACCTGACAGCAAAAAGATTCAAGAAAGCAATTCAAATAGTAAAAACAGATGTAATGAATGTTTCTATAGATTAGTATAGATACTTTGGGTGTTAATAACTTCCCTTTGTATAACCAACCCCTGATTCCAGATCATTTCCCATTTGTAGGGAAAACACTTGGACACAGGGTTAGTTTAGGATATTTTCCTCTTCCTTTTAAGCTTCATAGGATAAATATAGAAATCATAAAGTAGCACCAAGAGCGGTAGTGGTCACGCCACAAAAACCGACTGCGATAACATGCAAATGGTTAATCGATTAACCAGTAGCAGAATTGTGTTTTTTGGTTGTTTCGGGACTGTTTTGGTTCCTTCTCCTCCTTCTTCCATTTCCTTTTGTTTTGCCTTGAAACTTGATGTTTGTTAATCGAATTTCTCTTTAAATTCCATGAACTTTGGGTGTTGATGAGGTTGGATAAACCTTCATTAGTTTAAATCTATCTTTAAGTGGATCATTGGATTCAGTTTAGGTGCTTTGAATTAGTGATAGGTTTAGTGCCTTAATCCACCAAGAAGAGTGATGGAACTTAAAGATGGAATGATCCAAATGTTGTAATTCAATTTGGTTTCTATTCTCCCTATTCTCTTTTTTCTTTTGATCAATGAAATTCTTCAATATCATTGAAACTTGTTTCATGTTCTTGTTGAAGATGAAATCATTACCTATTTTCTTTTCGTGCGGTATTGCTTTTGGAGGATGATTTACATATTGTCTCTCTACCATACATTAGTACAAACATTATTATTAACCAGCCTCAGATAGTCGTGGCTTCTACATAAGTCCGATTACGATTGCTTAACATAGCGCTAAGTTGTCTCTAAATCGGAACTAAGTTGAATTTGTAAGCGAGATGTTATTCTCCTAACCTCCGTAGCGTAGTTTGAAATAATTGGATCTTTTGTTACCCATGGGGGTTAATTGGCATACTCGTTGATTTCATCAGAGTTAGAGCCCTCCCTATGGTAATGTATGAGACCATGTCTTCATTCTTACAAACGACTAGTCGAGTATTCTCCATAATTTGACAATTTGTGCTTCATGAAGATTGATAAAACCATTATGTATATTATACTAACCATATCATTTTACTAATTTTGTTTATGTTTCCTTCTCGCTCCCTTATCTCTTTATTTTTATACTTTTATGCTTTATCATTATCATATCATATTATTGTTTATGCTTCCACTCTTTTTTATCCTTTGTCCATTTGGACCTTACTTTCTTAAAAAAAACATTAATAAAGGATTAAACCTCTAAAATATTAGTTCTCTTAATTCTTATGGTTATGCTTGAGGATGGACCTAGACCCTTGGACTTCTTGGATTACTCTTATACCTAGGACTTCTTGGATTATTCTTGGACCCTTGGACTTATAATTATGCATGGATTATTATGGATTGAAGATCTTGGCCTTTATTTGGCTCTTACTTATTGGTTTATGCTCAAGTTGGAAGGAATTCTTATTTGCCTTGCTATGGAGTTTTCTATCTTTTGGTTAGATCCTTCTTATATCTAGCTCTTTATTTTACTTTCTAGATTAGTCACTTCTTCTCCACCCCTTCTTCAATTTTCAAAATCTCCTCCCTTTTTTTTCAAAATCTTCTTGTTTTACAAAGTTAAACCACTTTCATAATAAACCTTGACCTTGGTCAAGTGATTTTTCAAACTTTGTTTATTTAATAAATGTCAATCAATATTGATCATACTTTGACTAATTTTAAAAGACATAAAAAATACAAAAAAAAACTCATCCAAACTTTTTGTGTCTTTGTGCACTTTTTCTTTTAAAACATTTCATAAAGTTTAGACATGAGTCATTTTCATAGTTAAGATGTAATCCTCCTATTCCCCATAGTATTTAAGATGTTGACATTTTCCGCTTAGATGTCGAGTGATAGACTTGTTGATTTTAATCCAAGCAAAATTCTCCATATTTAGGTGATGCAAATGTTGTCTTATACTTGTGGGCGACTAGTCGTAGTTTTCTCCTTAAAATGACGACTTGTCTTTTCATTTAAAATCAACCAAAAAAATCCATTTTTTATTTGTACCATGAACTACGGGGTTTTGACCCTATATTGCACTTTGTGGATACGTAGGCATGAGGCGATAAGTCTATCCGAACACAAAAATATTTAAAAATAATAATTCTCTTCTCATCTCCCCAATCTCATTTCAAACAAACCTTTTCAAACCAAAAAAGTGTAGATATTTCAAAGGGATCCTATAGAGTACTATAGACGTTTTGGATGCTAACACCTTCCCGTAGCGTAACCAACCCCCTTACCCATTCTCTGTTTGTTCTTATTTTAGAACTTGTTTAGGTTTTGTTCGCTCTTTTTCCTTTCGTTTTGGATAAAATAAAAGTGTGATGGCAACTCTTGCATTTTGAGTTAAGTTAATCAATAATTTACACTCACAAATTTCCCCGCTACAAGATCTATTAGTTGCGTCATGCTAAGAATGAGTCAGTACATATGGCCAAGGTGAAGACAGAACTACTAGCCAAGAGAGAGCAAGAACTAGAAGAAGAAGTCAAAAGCAGGGAAAGGATAGGAAAATATCTAAGAAGTGTCAACAACCTACTACAACAAAGAAAGAAAGGTCTAGACAGAGCTCGTCTTGAGATTTCAAAGTTCAATAGTTAATGGAACGCCGCCATGAGTTTTCATAAGATAAAAGAAGATGAACTCAATGACCAAATTGAAAAGTTGAAGATACAGCTCAAAGGTAAAGAGAGGAAGGTCATAAAAGAATCATCTCACAGATGCAGAAGTGAGAATCAACTTAGGGATACTTTGTCATCCATGGAGGAGCTTAAAGTTCGAGAGAGGGTGAAGAAGACCAAACTTGAAGACGCTTTTGGAGAAGATGCTTGGGAATTATATTGTCGCTACTAGGAGGGGATCATGCACAGGAAGAATGTTCTCATTTAGGGGTTGATTCAGAGACCAAAACATTCTGATACCAAGAAGTTATTCAAGGAGGTTCAAGCCTGGTGTAAAGAGCATAATGACTGGGGAGGGTTGTCTCTAGTGGATTTTGATGTTATGCCTTAGTTGTTTTTCTTCTTTTTATATCTGATCACCGTCAGGCTTGTTGACTAGGATCATCGACAGTTGTACTTGATCCTTTCTCCTATATGGGTTGTATATATTAACTCGTAATTGTTTTCTAATTCAATCTATGAGCGGATTTTACAAGTGTTCTATCCATCTCTTGTGTTTATTATTATTAAATTTGAATCAAGGTGTAGACCACCCTGGGAATATTCAAACATGACATTTTCATTGCATTCTCATTTTCATATACATAACAGGTGTTCTTGGCTGACTTTTCTTATCTTTATCTGGTTTTCTTCAGCAGGATAGCGGACTCTCGTATTCACAGGTACAATACGCGAGGAAATCAGAGATGTATAATGGAGCAGATTCAGGCAAAACTACTTAAAGTATCGACCCGTATGACTCAGTTCATGGAATTGATGCAAAACATGGCTCAGGATCAGGAACAGCTGAAAACTTTGGTTCAACCACTCATTGACGTTCCCAGAGTTGATGAAGGTGGTGTTGCCTATCCTGGTGGTGCTGGTGCCATTCCTCCTGGTAGAGGTGCTGGTGTTGTTGTTCCTCCGGGTGGAGGTGTTGGCGTTGTTATTCCTCCTAGCGGAGGTGTTGTTGGTGGTACTAATACTTCTAGTAGAGGTGGTGTAGGCGGATGAATTGTTTGCACTGTTCATGGAGCTGGTAGGGGTCACAACCATCATTGGGAGGAAGACCAACAGGAAGATGCATTTTCTATGCACGACCTGGATGTTGGTCTCCCATCGGAGGCTGATAAGAAGTTTAAGATGATTGAGGAGAGGATGCAAGCTTATGAAAATCAAAATGCTTTTGGACTTGGTATGACTGATCTTGGTTTGGTTCCAGGTGTGAGGATTCCACATAAGTTCAAGGTCCTAGACTTTGACAAATATAAAGGGACAACCTGTCCTAAAACCCACATTAGAGCTTATTATCGGAAAATATCCGCCTATTCTAAAGATGAGAAGTTGCTCATGCACTTCTTCCAGGAATTCCTAGCTGGGGCTTCTTTGGAATGGTACATGGGGTTGGAAAGAACCTACATTAGAAGTTGGAGGGATTTTCCGGAGGCCTTCGCCAAACACTACCAATACAATAGTGAGATGGACCCCAATAGAATGCGGGTACAAAATCTTGCTCAGAAGGGGAATGAAAACTTTAAGGATTATGCCTAGAGGTGGTGTGAACTGGCTGCACGAGTTCAACCTCCAATGATGGAGCGAAAACTCATTGGTGTGTTCATGGGTACACTTCTGGGGCCTTATTTTGAGAAATTGGTAGGGTGTTTATCAGTTGGATTCTCAGATCTTGTGATGGTAGAGGAAAGAGTAAAAAGTGGAATCAAGGCTGGAAAAATTCACAGTGGAAATGGTTCCTCATCTGGAGGAGGAAAGAAACCGTATGCAGGGGCTCTCAAGAGGAGGGAGATACCAATTCCTTTCTGTTCTACAGGGGTAGGGGCAGAACAGGTCAAACATCTTCATAGTAGGTTGCTACTGTATCCATCCCGGTTGCGCCTCAACCATAACCTTATGCTCCTCGTCGATATCCGGACAGACCAAGGATGGCTAATAGGCACTTCGACACTCCGCATACGCTGTATTCTCAATTGCTACAACATTTACTTCAATTTCAACTGGTTCTGAAGAGAACATTGGCTCCACTCGCTGGCAATCCTCTGACTGGTTATGATGCCAACATCCACTATAAGTTCCATTATGGGGCACTCGAGCATCATATTGATAACTTCAAGGCATTCAAGTACAAGGTCCAAGACCTGCTTGATTCCAAAGCTATTGATTTCTCTAATGATGAGCCTAACATGATACAAAACCCTATGCCACATCATGGCGCAGAAAGGGTAAATGCTATTAAAGGCAGGGAGAGGTTGAATCTGGTGGCTGGTGTAAATGAGTTGAGGACTCCATTGTTATTTGTCAAAGAGCATTTGTTAAAAGGGGATGTTTTCCTAGGATGTGCATTTGATTGTCAAAGGTGTGTATTACGGCCAGAGGGTTGTGACTTGTTAAAAGAAGGTATACAAAAGTTAATGAATGAAGGACAACTTCAGTTTGGTAGAACTTTTATTATGGATAATGGTAGTGATGATAGAGACGTTGCAATAATTTCCATTCCATACAAGACCATTCATATATCGGCGCCAGTACGGAAAGCACCCTTCATTATTACCACTCCATGGCCAATATCGTATGAAAGTACCAAGGCGATTCCGTGGAATTACGGAGCTGAGGTCTTCTATAACGGTAAAATGCAAGAATTGATGGGTTCCTCATATGCTGGGTCTAATGTAGAAAATGTTGTTAAGGATGGAGGTATTACACATAGTCACAGGGTTTTCTCTCCGCCAGATGTTAATGTTGACAATTCTGATAAAGGTAAAGGCAAGCAGGCGGTGGAAGATTCTGTGTAAAAACAATCTAGTGATGATTCCTTCTCGAAAGATGTGGAGGAGTTTATGAGAATAATATGGAATAATGACTATAAAATTGTAGACTAGTTGAATCAAACCCCATCTAAGATTTCCATTATGTGTTTGTTGCTATGTTTTGAGGCATATAGGAATACGCTGCTGAAAGTGTTGAATGCTGCATACGTACCCCAAAAAAATTATGTGAATCAGCTCGAAGGGGTGGTAGCTCATGTCAATGCAGGAAATGGTTTGGGATTTACTAATTTGGATTTGACGCCATCTAGGAGGAACCACAATAATGCCTTATGTATCTCCATGGAATGTAGGGGTTCTTTGTTGTCCCATGTATTGGTGGATACTGGGTCATCATTGAATGTTTTTCCAAAGAAAGCCCTCATGAAGCTGGACACACAGGGGTTAATTTATAGACCAATCAATTTGGTGGTACGAGCTTTCGATGTATCAAAGAGGTATGTGTTCGGTGAAGTGGTTTTTCCCATTAAAGTTGGACCCGAAGTTTTT
Source organism: Lathyrus sativus (assembly GCA_963859935.3). Classification (NCBI taxonomy): domain Eukaryota; kingdom Viridiplantae; phylum Streptophyta; class Magnoliopsida; order Fabales; family Fabaceae; genus Lathyrus; species Lathyrus sativus. The sequence continues at coordinate 326,430,419 of OZ012740.1, forward strand.
GAAACGAACTTTTATATCATGGATATCCATCCAGCCTATAGTTGTCTATTGGACCATCCTTAGATTCATTCTGCTGGGGCAGTCACTTCGACTCTACATCAGAAGCTCAAATATATGGTTAAAGGGAAGGTTGTTACTGTTTACGGAGGGGAAGACATCATGGTCATTCAGTTGTCATCGTTTAAATATGTGGAAGTTGATGGTGAAATACATGAAACCCTTTGTCACGATTTTGAAGCATTTCAAATTGAGAAGGAGCCTTCGGTGGAGGATAAAAAGCCAGAGGTTTCTATGTTTTTATTGAAGAAAGTTCGTGTTGTAGTTGAAGCCAGTAGTTCTCAAGGATGAGGCCAAGTTCTTGAGGTGCCAATGAAAAATGACAGGTTCAGATTAGGATATAAGCCATCACAAGATCCACCAAGGTTCAGAGGTCCTGTTAAGTTTTCAAGTGCTGGGGTCATTTTTGACCGGATTAATGCAATATGGGAAGATGAAGTCGATAACGATTGCGACATGGATAACTGGATTTGCCCCTGCGTTCCAAGACAAGAACTTTGCAACTAGTCTTCTGAGGAAGTCATCCTTGTCACTCGTGAAGAGTATTTTTCTTGTTTTTACAGATGTCAAGACCTACGTTCTGCCTAAGACGTAGTGACTCATTTGTAGGGCCACATGTTTTTGATTTCAATGTTATCATAAATAAAAGGACGTTTTGCATTCAAATATTTCGCTACCCGTTTTTTTCATTTTTGCTTTTACATATTTAAAATGGCAATGTGTTTTTTGTGTTTTGTTCATTTTTTTCATTCTTAATAAAGCATAAAACATCACTCCTGCAGATTAATCATCCCAGATCCCGTCAATAATGATTCTGCTATGGCTCAGTATGATTTCGAAAATCCAATATACCAAGCTGAAAAGGAGACTGATGAAGACTGTGAACTTCCTAAAGAATTGGCCAGACTTTTGAAACAGGAGGAAAGGTTTATTTAGCCTCATCAGAAGGATATTGAGATTATTAACCTGGGTACTGAAGACACCAAGAAAGAAATCAGGATTGGGGCTGCTTTGGAAGACAGTGTCTAGAGGAGATTGGTTGAAAGGTTACAAGAGTATGTGGACATCTTCGCTTGGTCTTACCAGGATATGCCTGGGCTTAATACAGACATCGTTGTGCATTGTTTACCTCTCAAAGAGGGTTATCCTCTGGTCAAGCAGAAGCTGAGAAGAACAAGACCAGATATGGCTGTCAAAATCAAAGAAGAGGTTCATAAACAGTTGGATGTTGGGTTTCTTGTTGTGACTAATTATCCTTTGTGGGTTGCTAATATTGTGCTTGTTCCTAAAAAGGACGGAAAGGTCGGGATGTATGTTGACTACAGAGACTTGAATAGAGCAAGCCTGAAAGATGACTTCCCGCTCCCTCAGATAGACGCGTTAGTAGATAATACTGCTCAATATTATGTGTTTTCCTTCATGGATGACTTCTCTGGGTATAACCAAATCAAGATGGCCCCAGAAGACATGGAGAAAACAACTTTCATAACACTGTGGGAGACTGTTCTGTTATAAAGTAATGCCCTTTGGATTGAAAAAATCTGGGGCAACTTATTAGCAGACTATGGTGACTCTCTTTCATGATATGATTCACAAAGAAATTAAAGTCTATGTTGATGACATGATTGTGAAGTCCCAAAAGGAGGAAGAGCATCTGGTTAATCTACAAAAATTGTTCGAAAGGTTAAGGAAATTCAAGTTGAGGTTGAATTCGAGAAAGTGCACCTTTAGGGTAAGGTCTAATAAACTGCTGGGTTTTATTGTCAGTGAATGAGGAATCGAAGTTGATCCTGCTAAAATAAAAGCAATACAAGATATGCATGAGCCGAGAATAGAAAGAGAGGTTCGTGGTTTCTTGGGGGAGGTTGAACTACATAGCTATATTCATCTTTCATCTCACAGCCATGTGCGAACGAATATTCAAGTTGTTAAGAAAGGATCAAGCGGTCAGGTGGAATGAGAACTGTCAAAGAGCTTTTGAAAAGATAAAAGAGTATTTGTAGGAACCTCTGATCCTAATGCCTCCAGTAGCTAGAAGACCACTGATTATGTATCTGATGGTTCTTGAGAATTCAATGGGGGTGTGTGCTCAGCCAACACGACGAGACAGGTAAAAAAGAGCATGCCATCTACTACCTGAGTAAGAAATTTACTGATTATGGGCCGAGGTACTCGATGCTGTAAAAAAACATGTTGTGCACTCGCATGGGTAACCAAGTGTTTCAGGAAGTATATGTAAAACCATACAACCCTGTTGATATCGAAGATGAATATGATCAAATATGTGTTTGAGAAGCAGACACTTACTGGAAGGATTGCCCGGTGGCAGATGGTTTCGACAGATGTAGGACCAATTGAAGACTATCAGCCGATCAAGTTTGAATTTATGGACGAGGAGATTATGTATTTGAAAATGAAAGACTGCAATGAGCCATTTCCTGATGAAGGACCTGCGATTGGATCCCAGTGGGGTTTGATTTTTAATGGTGTCGTTAATGCATATGGCAACGGAATTAGGGAAATCATCACTACTCCAAAAGGTTCTCATATTCCTTTCACTTCCTGATTGACATTCATTTGTACCAACAATGAAGCAGTGTATGAAGCGTGCATCACAGGGTTAGAAGAAGACATTGATTTGAGGATCAAGAATCTTGATGTGTACGAAGATTCAACATTGGTGATTAATCAGATAAAGGGTGAATGGGAGACTCGTCAGGCCAATCTGATACCTTGCAAGGATTATGTCAAAAGATTGTTACCTTTCTTTAATAGGGTTGAGTTTCATCATGTACCTTGGGCTGAGAATCAGATGGAAGATACGTTGGCAAAGTTGGCGTCTATGTATAAGGTGAACCACTGGAACGAGGTTTCAACAATCAGAATCATGTGTCTTGATAGGTCTACTTTTGTGTTTGTTGCTGAAGAGGTGTCGGATGGTCTTGGTTTTATGATATCAAGTGCTTCCTCAAGAGCCAAGAATACCCACTTGGAGCATTCAACAAAGACAAGAAGACTCTGAGGAGACTTGCTGGTAATTTCTTTCGGAATGAAGATGATATACTATATAAGAGGAACTTTGACATGGTTGTGTTGATGAACACGAGGCAGGCTTGTTAATGGAAGAATATCATGAGGGTTCTTTTGGTACCCATGCCAGTGGGTATATTATGGCTAGAAAATTGCTGAGAGTAGGTTGTTACTGGATGACTATGGAGCCCGATTGTCTTAAATACACCAGAAAATGCCATAAATGCCAGATTTATGCTGACAAAGTGTATGTGCCGCTGACTCCTTTGAATGTTTTAACATCTCCTTGACCCTTTGCTATGTAGGGCATTGGTTTGATCAGAAAGATTGAGCCTACTGCTTCCAATGGGCATCATTTTATTTTGGCTGCTATTGATTATTTCACCAAGTGGGTGGAGGCGGCCTCGTTTTCCAATGTCACCAAGCAGGTAGTCGCGTGGTTCATAAAGAAGGACATCATTTTCCATTATGGTATCCCTGAGAGAATCATTACCGATAATGGTTCAAATTTGAATAACAAGATGATGAAGGATCTATGCTAGAGTTTTAAAATTGAACATCACAATTCTTCTCCATATCGTCCGAAGATGAATGGTGTTGTTGAGGCAGTGAGATGTTTCCATTTGCTTTACATGGTTATCGTAGTTCGGTACGTACGTCGACAGGGGAAACTCCTTTCTCACTAGTGTATGGTATGGAAGCTTTCCTACCATTGAAAGTTGAGATTCCTTCTTTAAGGATTTTGGCAGATGTGAAGCTTGATAAGGCTGAGTGGGTACGAACTAGGTTGGATCAATTGAACCTCATTGAAGAAAAAAGGCTGGCATCCATTGCACATGGTCGATTATACCAGAGTAGGATGAAAAAGGCCTTTGATCAGAATGTGCGCCCTCAGTGTTTCCAGACAGGCGACCTGGTTTTGAAAAGGATAATCTCTCCTCAGACATATCACAGGGGAAAATGGAATCCAAACTATGAAGGACCATATGTTGTAAGAAATTTTACTCTGGCGCAGCCTTATTGCTCATAACTATAGATGGTAAAGATTTTACGTCCCCTGTGAATGCAGATGCAGTCAAAAAATACTTCGCATAAAAGAGACTCACTGGACCAAAAAAAGAAAGGTTCGGGCAAAAATTAGGGATAAAATAAAAGAAGAGAATTGAATAAACTCAAAAAGTTAAAAACCTGAAAAGGCAACTTTGGCAAAAATGGGTATCCCTGTGGATTGAAAACTCAAAAGGGCGATCCAAGAAAAAGTTAGGGATTTGAAAGCGAAAATCCGCTATCTGCGTTCAATCTATAAGCACATCTTATTACATGGGAATTCTGAAGGAATAGAATCAGTTCAACCAGTATCTTCAAAAGGAAAACTATTAGAGAACGTCGAAGACATGCATGTCATAGTTGAATCAGGGCCTGATGTAAATCGGTTTCCACATTGCTAATCTGTGCTTTTTCTTTTACTTTTGCATAATTACCTCTTTCTGAGAATTTCCTCCTAATGTAAATGTCTATTTGCAGGCTAATTCAATCAATAAAATTTCATTTCATTCAAAAGCTTTCCATTTATGTTTCTTTACTTTTACTGTTTTTTTATAAAAAATGTCATATATTTTGATAAACATGGCATATGAAAGCATTAAAGCTTTGTAGAGTATGTTAAAAACAATGGAAATTGTTTGAATGATGAGTGTCTTGGTTGACAACCGAGGTTTCCATGTCGCATATGGAAAATTCTTCTGTTTGTTATGTGTCTGCAGGATGGCGAGATCTCTTCCCCGATAGTGTCTTCCTCCCTGACAAAGATTTCTAAAGTTTTGTCACCCTTAGCGGAGCGTTGTGAATTTTCTGATTGTTTCTCCTAGTGAGAATACAGAAGGTTGTTTCCCCATCCAGAGTTGTATTTGGTTTATTGCTCTCCAGCAAGAGTTTTCTACTCTAAACAGGATAGTAGTGGTTTGGTTTGTGCTTCCCGAGCATGTTTGAATCTCTAACAATGGTGTTCCCTTATCCCCAGCAAGATTTCAGGGATGTTTTCGCAGCAGATTCCTTTTATTTCTACCTTCCGGTAGAGTTGAAATCCATTTGGTTTTCTCCAGTAGAGGTTACAACCAGGAAAGCAATTCAGTTTGTCTTGCCCAGCGGATTTGGTTTCTGTTATTTAGCACTTCTCCCGGTGGAGTGTCTTTTTTCATATCATAAGAATCTTTGCGTTGCATCCTCAAAATGCGTAGCATTTCCATTTCACATGGAGAATTACACCATAGAAAAATTCAAACATATGCATTTGAAGCATAAGCCAGGTTTGATACCCTTTTTTCTAGACATTTCCCTAGCAGAAAGTGTCATAACTCATAAGATATCGTCTAACTTAGTACCCCAAACAATGGATTTGTTCATCCTACTTGTGTTTCCTTCCAGAGGAATTATGTTGTTCTTCCCCTGCAGAATTGGTTGTCTAGACTTCTTTTTTATCCCTAGCGGAGTCATATTCTACTTCCCGTAATTCTTTTCAAGTCCCAACTCTTGGTTGCTATCCGTTATTCCAACTCTTGGTTGCTATCCTTCGTTGTGAGTTCACCTTTGGTCAATATTCTTTCTTTATTTATCCTAACTTTTGGTTAGTATCTTTTATCCTGACTTTTGGTTGGTACTCATTAGTTTATCCTAACTTTTGGGTGGTATCCTTTGTTGAATCCCAAATTTTGGTCGGTGCCCCTTGTTTTATCCCAACTTTTGGTTGGTATTCTTTATGGTGAATTCGCCTTTGATTAACGTTTTTTATTCTAACTCTTGGTTAGTATCCTTTATCCTAACTTTTGGTTGGTACCCTTTGTTTCATCTCAAATTTTGGTTGTTACCCTGTTGTTAAATGCCAACTCTTGGTTGGTATCTTTTGTCATATCCCAACTTTTGGTTGGTGCCTTTTGTTCTATCTCAACTCTTGGTTGGTACCCTATTGTCAAATCCCAACTCTTGGTTGATATCTTATCTTAAATTCCAACTCTTGGTTGGTACCCTCAGGTCATATCTCAACTTTTGGTTGGTATCCTTTATCCCAACTCTTGGTTGGTACCTTTTGTCGAATTCTAACTCTTGGTTAGTATCCGTAAATCCCAACTCTTGGTTGGTATCTTTTGTCGAACTTTAACATGTGGTTGTTACTTTTTCATTATTCCAACTTTTGGTTGGTATATTTTTATTCCAACTTATGGTTAGTACCCTACCTTTTATCTCAACTTTTGGTTGGTAATTTTTTTTAAATCCCAACTCTTGGTTGGTATATTTTATTAAAACTCCTACTTCTGGTGGTTGACCTATCTGTTATCTTTTGAAATCCCAACTCTTGGTTGCCATCCTATCACTCTATCTCTTCTCTCCTTGCAGTTTGCAAATATCGGGTTCCTTTTGTATTTAATCCCCTGTTATCTTGAATGAATAAACATTGTTTCCTTTCATACCTTCAGGTTCAAGTGGATTGAATAGGGGCAGCTGTAACACTCCAAAATTCCCCCTCCCTTTCTTTAACCCTTTTGGCTTATGCTTCGTTTCATTTATATCTTAATTTGTGCATAGCATTGGTTCTAAACATGGGATCAAGGTACCTTTGATTATTACCCAAGAGAGGGAGGTGTTTCTCAAAGCCAAAGAAATAGGATGTATTCAATCTTGTGGTATTCTCAAGCTTCAAATTTCTTTCATCATCAAGGCATTCTCAATAATCTCACACAATCAGCTGGGTTAGGGTTTTCAAACATTGACCATACTCTCCTATCTTTGGTGCCTGAATTAGGGTTTTGATCAAAGGCTTCTTATGGTTGATTCTTGGAGAAAATATTTGTTATATGGCTCAATATACATCTCAAGGGGTTCATACATATATCATGTCTCTTGATAAGTCATCACATATGCCTTAATCAATGGAAAGAGGATTAGGGTTTCATCTGATCAAGAAAGTCAATTATGACTTCACAAAGTCAAACTCTTGGGTTTTAAGGTCAATAATGGGCATATCAATTCATCTTTAGTGTCATTTTAAGGTTGGATCAAGAAGAATCAAGGAGAATCATAGAATCAGGAGAAGTGGTAAATTAGGGTTTTAGTGAATTTTTTCTAAGTGTGGAAAATCCTAATTTCTAGCCATCTTATAACATTCATAACTTTTTCATCCTCGATCCAAATGGGGAAAAAGTTGTTATCAAAGTGAAGATCATAAAATTTACTACAGGTTTAAAGAAGGAAAGATGCTCAAAGGATCCATGGATAAAAAGTTATGAAGTCATGAATATGAGAAAAGTTGAAATTTGAACTTTTATACTTAGAAATTGTTCTAAGTATCAATTTTCAAGTTCAACATTTATTTTTCAAGGCCAATTTTATTCATGATCAAGGTTTCTTCTCAAAATATTTTCAACATCAAAGTTGTAGAACTTTTTCCAAGCTTTCCATATATGTAAAGAACTCCTCATTTGGATGATCATCAAAGTGCCAAATTTGGTAACTTAGTCAAAAAATTTCTAAGTGTTAAGCTCTCACTTTTGAATCAACTTCAAGGCCATGTTTCTCATTCTTCTAAGACTCATTTCATTTTGTCTCCAACATCAAATATGTTCTCCATTATTCAATCTTTCCCACGAGCTTAAGAGCATACTTTTTGGCCAAAAATCCACCAATTTATGATAATATAAAGTAGCTTTCATACATGTTGTGTTCATGGCACTCCATGATTATTTCTTGGCATAATGGTTTGCATTTCTTACACATAATCTGTACCATCCTTGGTTCCACACACTTGAAATTTTGTTTGCCTCAAATGAGCCAACATCATCACATGATCCATGCATACTTCATGAGCTTTTTTGCTAAAATGACAAAGAAAGGAATGTGGTACAATCTTACCTCACCCTTCTCCCACATGCCAGCTCGCTTCACACATCCTTCATGACCTTTTTGCTCACCCAAACCACTCTCCAAACCTTCTACAAACCTGAAACCAAGCCAAAACCCGTTCCACACTCTACATTTTCTTCTTTCTTCATTTTTTTCCAAACCACAACAACAACCCCTAGCCACCTTGCTTCGTGTATAAACCTAGAAGCAACTTTATTTTAATACACTCTAAACTTGGCCCCATTTCATCAATGTTTCCTGATCTGAGATTCAAACTCTCTCAAGTTTCACCATCTTCGAATTTAATTTTTCAAAGAGATTCTTCAAGTTTTCCTGCTAGACTCATCACCATTGAGGATTGTTGAAACATTTGGTGAAGTTTTATTCAAGAATATGCAAGATTTAAAGGTGCAATGGAAACTCTCCCCTAGGTAACTTTCACAAAGATTTTATGGTTGGATCTAGTTGCATTTTGTGGTCATTATGGTTGAATCTGAAGTCCTACAACTGAGTAGACATTGTTTGATTGATTTTTGTCTTGATTTAGTGGGTTTGCAGTATGTGTGTGCAATCTTTGTGCTCCATTTTTAGGGTGATATCATCCTTATTTTTGAATTCTAATGATAGACTTGGAATCGGATGAAATTCTATGTAGGATCATGGTCTTGTTTTGAATTTCTGGGTGATTTCAGGTGTCTCCGGAAGCCAGCTCACCGGAGAAGACGACCAGAGCTAGGGCTCTGGCATCTGAATGTTGGAGACGAAGCTGGTGTGGCCTTGGCACCAAATTTTGATTTCAAATGCCTTTGTGTGTTTTATTCTGATTTTTTTGCTAGGCTAATTGTTCTACCACCTCAATTAATGAGGTGAGGTGAAATTCCACGCAGGATTATTTTTCTGAAATGTTATGTGATAGGGGTTCAAGTGAATCTCTTTATTTTTGTTTTTTACTTTCTCACCCCTCCCTTTATTTTGTTCCTTTTATTTCTTTTCTCTTTTCATTTTCAATTTGACTTTTGTTTTAATACTTTTACTCATGATAAAAATTGGAAAAAAAATTATGATTCTCACATGTCTTAGGATAATTTCTTTTTTTAATTTTATTTTCTAATTTAATTTTTATTTAATTTGAAGAGTGGTTTTCCATTCTTGTCCTTGATTAGGGCTTGGTGTGTTGATGCCTTTGACATGTCTTCTTGATCTCTTCTTTTTCACATGTTTTGAAATATGAATGATGATTGCTTGAGTGTGATTTTGATGTCTTGGTGATCCTTTCTTGGATGTTTTTCATTTGGTTTTATTTGATCCTCGATACATGCTCGATTAGCTTCCTATATAAGATTGTCTGGTTCAATTTGTGATGCATTTATGCAGTTCTTCTTGAGATCTTCTGCTCACTTGTTCTTGTTGTATATAACATGAGTTAGAGCCTCCTTTTTAAATTTATTAGGTCTTTTTCTATTTTTGATTGATGCCTAAATGTGACTTGGTTTTGGATTGAGTATGCATGATGCTTGACCTAGTTTTAAACCATTGTGCCTACTTGTGCTTGAGTGAAATTTGAGGTGTTTATTTGATGTGATTACATGTTGTCATAACTTGATTGGAGCTTTGGATTCACTTTCATTTGGTTATTTTTTCTATTTTTATTTGAATTTCCAAGTTGATGATGTTTTGACCTTGCTTCTTTAATGTTTTTGACCTAGTGTTCTTAAGATACTTTCTTGTATGATCCAATTATTACTTGTGGACTCTTGTTTGCTTTGAATGACATGTTTGAGGGTTTGATCCTCTTGATACGATTTCCATTGTGTGATCATTTATATCCTCTTTCTTCACATGATCTTTTGTATGAGTGATTTTGAGTGGTTTCTTGTGCATGATTTGAACATGATCCTTCTTGAACTTGTTTGATATCTTGGAAGTGAATGTGAATTGAAACATTTGAGTTTCCTTCTGACCTTGATGTTATGGTATGCATTATTTGATCATTTTTTATTTGTACTTGCTTGAACACATTTTTTCCTTTGAAGATGAGCATGGTGTATGTTTGCCTAGTTTTGATGCATGTTTGAATTTGATCTTCGAGGTTTCTTCTTACTATCCATGAGTTGATGTTTGGATTGTTGTTCATGAACATTATGCTTCCCACCTTATTTCTTTGACCAAATTTCATTTTTTTTGAACCATGTTTGACTTGTTTTTATGAGTTGATGATTTATGAATGCATGGTCTTTGTTGTGGTTCATGTTGGGTAGTGTGGTGCCTCTCTTTTTATCTTTGAATTGAATTAATCATAATATGATGTGGGTTCTGACTTTACTTGTTTCTCATCTTGTTAAAATCATATTGTCTTTGTATGATGGTTAATGGTGCTAAATTATGGTTCTAAAACAAGTTTTCTTGTGCACTACCTTGAATGTATTCATCTTTTCTTTTGAACTTGAAAGTGTGAACACTTTACTCATGATGATGTGATGTTTAAGAATGTGTGGTTGATTATGTGCTTTATCCATCTTTGATGTCTTGATTCATTTGACAAACATGCTTTAATCTTGTTGTGACACTTACGCTTTGATGTTGATTCTTCCTTTCTTGTTTTGTTTTTGACATCCTTATTCTCTTTATCTCTTTTCTTCTATTTTGGATTTTGAATTTACTTTTTTTTGTAATTGAGTTTTCTTAATGTTTACTTGTGTTTGATCACATGCTCCCTTTGGGCTCCTAGTTTGAACTTGATTTTTTATTAGGTTTAAAGTAGGATAGACATTAGGCTCTCAATCCTTTGCATGACAAAATTATGGTAGACCCTTTGAACCTCAACTTTAAGTCTATCATTTCTATGATATCATTAGGTAGAATCCCCTTCTCATCCTTAACTATAGGGCCATATTGCATGATAACATCTAGGTGAGTCTCCCTTAGACTTTCTTTTTGCCCTTTGAGTCTTCTTTCTTCTCTAAAAAACAAAATCAAAACACTTAATAAATATGATGTGCATTGTGCGCCACAAACCTTAAGCACATGGGAAAAGATGAGCGTACGAATTTCAAACCTCATCTTAGGGTACTTTGTGTGTGAGAGGCTTGGATCGTTAGCGTAAAGTATTTGATCCTATGTCTTTATTGTAATGTGAATCCCTAATAAAGTCAATTCACTTTGTTAAAACTCGCAAAAAAACTGCAAATCATTTTATCCTTCGGGATTGTTTGTCAACCTTTTTTTCATAAAGGGCACGTTATTTCTGTTCTACCGCAAACAGACATCGACCCTAACTACTGGAATGCAAACTTAGTGTCGCTCATAAAAAACACTTAACTAACCTGTGGTCGTACCCATGAACTACGGATGCTCTAATTTCTCATACTATATGAGGATACGTAGGAACAAGACGGTGAAGTCTTGCCGAGCAACTTTCCTCCCCATCACACGTAGTCCTCCAGACTACGTTGGCTTTGACTTTCCCATTGCACGAGGGAATACGTAGGCCTAGGATGACAAATTCCTATCGAGTCTCCTTTTTTTCTCCTTTTTGTTTCCGTTAGCAAATAGGCTTTAGATAAACACACCCTTTGATTAGAACAACAAGAGTGGACCCCATTGAGTACACGAATGCGAGGGGGTACTAATATCTTTCTCTCGCGTAATCGAATCCTGAACCCAAGATTTGGTTACGATAGCCATGTCTTGTCCCTTTTTGAGGTTTTCTTCGATCGATTCCTTTCCCCCGTCGGGATAACTAACGTTTGGTGGAGACTCTTCTGTGTTTTTCTGCCGGTTATTTTTTGCAGTTACGACACATTGCAAATGTATTTTTACTAGAAGTGGAAGGGAGATTGATATGGGCATTGGTGAGAAAGTTGTGAAAGAGGAGGTTGTAGTTGAAAAGAAAAATGAAATTGTTGATGATGAAGTTGAAAAAAGTAGGGCGGATGTTTTAGTTGAAGAAGTTGAAAAGAAAATAAGAGAAGAGATAAAGAAGAGTAGAAAAGTGAAGAAGCATGTAAGTGACATTCCAATGAAAAAGTTACCATATCTGCATGCTCCTAAAAAGAAAGATAATAGAAGGCATTACGCTAGGTTCTTGGATATTTTTAGTCGTTTGCAAATAAACATTCCATTTTCAGAAGCTCTTGAGTAAATGCTCAAGTATGCCAAATTCATGAAAGACATACTCACAAAAAAGAAGAGATTTATGGACAAAGAAACCATTCCACTTAATGCCAATTGTAGAGCTATCATCCAAAGTGTTCTTCAGTGGAAAGAAGGTGATCCGGGAAGATTAGCTCTACCTATAATAATAGGTAATTATTTCACTTGTAACACTTTGGTTGATATGGGTGCTAGCATAAACTTGATTGCGTTTTACGTGGTAAAAAGACTTGAAAACATGGAAATAAAATCAATGAACCTGACTTTGCAATTGGCAAATAAGTCAAGGACTCATCCTCATGGTGTTGTGGAGGATGTGTTATTGAAATTTAATAAGTTCTTATTTCCGGTTGATTTTGTTGTCATGGATATGGAAGAGGACGGGGACACACTTATAATTCTTGGTTGACCCTTTATGAAAATTGCAAAAATGTTGATTGATGTTGATGAAGGAATTATGAAGGTGAGGACTCAAGATGATGAGGTGTGTTTCACACTTTTTAAAGGTGTGGTATATTCCAATCAAGTGAAAGCTAGTTATCATATGAATAAGAAAGATGAAGATGCAAGGGTTTCAAAACTGAAAAAGAAAGATGAAGAGGCTAAAGAGGCAATGATGAGATCATGTTGAGATTTTTCATTTATGAGAAAAAGTGGAAGAAAAACTGGTCATGACAATGGTTGAAGACCTTTGTGTGTGGAGAGTTTGATCCAATTGCTTTAAGCTTCTTTGTGCATTCCATGGTTTCATCTTCGAACCGTCGAGCTCAAATGGCGTTAAACAAAGTGCTAGTTGGGAGGCAACCAAACATTGTAAGTATTTTTTCATCTTTATGCAAATGTTGTTGTTAGTATAGTTTTAGAAATTTTGTGGTGGGGCATGTTAAGAAAACTAGAATTTTTTAATTTACTGTCATGTTCGCTCTTACCTCACACAACGAGCCTAAACGAGTTCTCCTACTGCTCGCAGTGCGAGCATGCCAGATTCTGGGCAGTCTGGAGGGTTTTTGCCACAACACGTTTATTTTGTTTTTAGCATGCAGCTGCATTGCCTCTTTAGTTGTTGGCCTGAAGGAAGGCCTTTTTGAAAAAGAGGGGGCGGGTGCAGTTGCTATTTCATTTTATGGTTTTTTATTTGTTTTGATTTTATGCTTCTTCCTTGATGATGAATGTTGAGAATTTCTAGATTGGTTGCTCTTTTGCAACAAAAAAAAAGTATCCAATAAAGATTCTATCAAGATTGGATGGTGATTATAGGATTTTTAATGTGATGAATGCATGCAAGGTACACAGTTATCGCTTTCTATAATTTTAGAATGATTAAGAAATTTGTGCTTAGTACAAATTTGTATTCTTGTTTCATTTTACAACTTATTTGAATGCTTGAGTCACTTAGGTCCAAAAACCACAAAGTGTGAGAAACCTCCATTGTTAACCCCTTTGAGCCTAATAGTAACATACCCATGAGTAGTGAGAATTTGTTAACCCCTTTGAGCCTAATAGATTAGATCCCATTTTAGTTATGAACTTGGTTTATGTATATAATTTGAAATTTTAGTTCATTATTAAATTTTGTGGGATTCTAAATTATTTTTCTTCTTAAAACCTTTGAACTTTGTTCTAAATTGATTTCCTTGCCATAAAAAGCAAGGAGCATTCACTTGAGGTTTCATTGTATTCAAGTTGAAGAGAATGAAAGAAAAATGGTAGGTTGCTAAAAAAATATGAAAAACTTCAAAAAAAGTAAAGAAAAAGTGTTAATATGAATGTGCAAAAGAAAAAGAAAAAAGAATTCTTGTTTGAAAGGACAAAAATAGATAATGCAAATGATTGTGCAAAAGGAAGTTTGAAAAGGTTGAGCAATAGAGAAAAGGGATTGGTGAATGAAGTTGTAATGTGTAAATATCTTGTATAGTGAATGTATCTTTTGGATTGGCAATTTTGGTCCAATGGCCTTTAAAAATGACCATTTGTTATGAACCTGGCCAAGCTACAACCTTAAAAGCCCTTAGTGATCTTTTGCTTCCATAATTTCTAGTTTGATTGATTGATGAATGTATGAATTAAATTGTGTTGCATTGTTGTTCAGTTGAGCGTAATTGTCCCGCAATTAAAAACACACAATTTCCTTCATTCATCAATTGATGAGGAGTGTTAGAGTGATTCAAGTATGAGAGTTTAGTTATTTTGTGAAACATTGCATGATATTTGTTTAAGAACTAAATTCTTTATCATTATTTGATTCTAGGAAGTTATGATCATTGCTTGTGTGCATTTTTATGTTGAATTTGAACCATAAATCTTTTCTTGGTTGAATATATGCTTGTGAAAATCCTCTTGTTTTCATGAGGGGCATACTTTGCTTGAGGACAAGAAAAAATCTAGTTGGTGAGAGTTTTTTGAATGCCAATTTGTCTTAATTTTAACTATTATTCTTGGAATTTTTCAACTCATTTCTCATGTTTTAATTGATTTATTCCGTGTTCTCTTGTGATTCTTCAATGAAATTGATTTTACCTTTGGATGCCTTGATATGTGTGCTATTGTGTAGCAATTAGGTTGGATTATCAAAGAACAAGACACAAATGAATGGACAAGGAAGCCACATAAATGAGGAAGAATCTACTAAGTTCGCAGTGCGAGCTCAAGGTGAGGCCAAGGCGAGCTGGAACATTTGAATGGTAGTAGCTAAACCCCTTGATGATGGAAGTGTGAGGTCTAGGAAAAGAAGTTCGCAATGCGAACAGAAGCTTCGTTGTGTAAAGTCAAAGAATCTTTAGGGGTGGTTTAACTGTTCAGAAGCACTTCATGTGCCTATAAGTGAAGTTCGTAATGCGAACAGGGAGCTCACAGTGGGAGCGAGACAAATTTTTTTTAGATGTTTATGTACTTTATATTACTTTTGGGGGATTATAACCACATAACATCATTTTTTTTATATTGTAACATTGGCTTAGGAGAAAAAATCCTAAGTTCATCATTTCTTCATCAAGAAGTGATATTTTACAAGTAGAAGCTGGATTGGCATCCTAGATTGATTCTTCATCTTGGATGCTCATTCATCTTCTTTCTTTCCTTGTAAAACAAGCTACTATGATTATGGGTAGCTAAATCCTTTATATTAAAGGTAGATGTAGTCTATCTTAGCTTGTATGTATTTCTTTTGATCTCTTTGTATGTGAAAAAATGGATGATTAATATATGTTCTTAAAAATCTATTTATGATTTGTATCACTCTTAACATAGATTTTACAAACCTTGATCTAAAATATTCACGTATCATTAAAAAAACTCTAGATATGGATTTGTGAGTTGATATTTGCTTTGTGTTGATCTTAAAGATTATTGTATTTGTTTTTAGCACGAGACATCATCTAATGACAGATAAAATAATATTCATGACACCGCTCTAGACAGACGATATTGAGAGGATACATGATTATATTAATCAGAAACGAATTCACATGCTTGATTAATCAAATATATACAAGTTAGGTTAATGAAATCTATCTTTGATATGTCTTGTTAAACAAACATCTTTTAGAATTTAATCTTTGCTACAAAAATCGTGACAAACTTATGAACCAAAATAAACAATATTTGGAAACCCTACTTAAAACATCATAAACTACAGAATAGCAAGCGATATCACTACAATCCCTGTGAAGACAACTCTCAAAACCCCCATGTATTCACATCATCTAACAACAGGGCGCACTCCGCAAACTACACCTCTGATATTGTTGGAGAAAAACTTGAAGGGATCCCACCAGGAAGATATAACTCACTACGGAGTGATATAACATTAAGAGGGTTCATACTAGGGAGCAACCCAGAGTATAGCCAGAAGTGATAGAGCTAGCAAGCGACAATGGAAGACTCCACTGGGGGAACATGCAACAAGGAAAACATTGAGCTCACTTGGGAATCAACCCTGAGTAGTCAGTTGAAAATGAACTACTACCAACTCATAGTTGAAGGCAGTAAACGGGATAATACCGACTCATAGACGACAGTAGAGAAATAGGTAATACTAACTCATGGATGACGGTATACTATCAACTTACAGACGAAGATAGTGACAGGATTTGAATTGATAATAAGCTTCCTACAATTTCTGGCCTTCCACCTAGAACAGGGCTCAACTTATTATTTAACTAGTATTCCACCTGGAAAGCATAATAAACCTCCCATGACTTCCAGTCTTCAACCTGGAACGAGTCTCAGTTTCTTCTTTAACCAAGTCTTCCACCTAGAAAGGGTAATAAACCTCCTATGACTTCTGGTCTTCGACCTGGAACGGGTCTCAATTTCTTCTTTAACCAAGTTTTCCACTCAGAAAGGGTAATACACCTCCTCTGAACTCCGGTCTTTGATTTGGAACGGGTCTCAGTTTATTCTTTAACTAAGTATTCCACTTAGAAAGGGTACCAAACAAGCTTTCCTTGAATTCTGGTCCTCAATCTGAAGCAATCTTCACTTGCTGGAGATTGATATCTTGACTTTTATCGGGGATTGCAACATGCTTCTCAAATAAAGAGACAACTACCTGTTAGAAAATGAACCGGTGTTGACTTTGATTTGTTGAATCACAACAAGCTTCTCTGTCGGGATTGACTGTAGAGATTGCCAGTTGTTGTTGAAATAAGAATTGGTATTGTTGGGAATGAACAAGCTTCTAAAATAAAGAGACTACCATTTGTTGTTGAACAAAAAATCTTAGAGTTTACCAAGTCGATAACTGTTGAGAAATTGGATTATATTTCCACTGAATGAGTCTTCTCTGCTGAGGAAAAACAGGATCAAAAGGTGCAAAACATGCCTTCTTCTTCATCTATATTCTTAGCCTGGAGAAGTCAAAAATTGTTGCAGGGGACCAAAGTTTAATCCATGAATGAACTGGAGAGAAACGATCAAACACGACTCTACCCACCAAGGGACAAACTCGATTGGGAATTTGTTCCATCCAAACAAATGAGATGGGAAGGAAAATTAAAACATAATTCTTCACTGTGGCATAATCTCAGTGGAGAGACAAAAGATTATCTCTCTTTGGGAAAACACCAACATGAAAGTGAATTTGGAAATACCAAGGACATGCAAATGAACATGAATTTGCGCTCGACTATGCATAAATGCTTTATGAATGCATGAGTGTATGCAATGTTATGCTTATTCTGACAAAAATGACACATTGAACAAACTGGGAAACCAAACTACACAACGAACTAGATATTCAACCAAATATTAACTAGATGGAGACTCTGCTACAAATCTTGTCTTCTGTCCCATCTTCTAGGATGCAAGATCCTCCACTGGGGATAAAAGATCTGTTGGGGAAACTGGAAAATTTTTTCAAAAACCAAACAAGTCTCTGAGGACATAGAAATTTTTTTCTAGTTTTTCTATGAGAGAACGCCAATATCAACATTTCAATACTGAAAATGATTGGAAGTAAACCATTATCTGACAACGACTCCGTTGGGGAAACAAAATTATCAAGCTATGAATTATAGTACTAGGGAATCTGAATTCCACACTTTGAGACTTTACCAATCTTGAACAATGGCTGACGTTCCCTTTAGTTTATTCAAAAGTCAAAGGAAAACTCTTTGTAATTTTCAAAAAGCATGTTTATTATTAAACCTTTGTTTCAAAATTTATTATAAAAAATAAATGACATTTTTCAAGAGAAACAAATATAAGAATTGAAATCAATTGGCAAGAAATCGGGATTTTATTGATAGAATGGTAGTCTGCAAAAGACGTGACTCCATGGATTATTACAAAGTTTGGAAAATGGTAAATGGAAAGGCTACATTGAAATACAATGACCATTATTCTCCCTAACAACTTTGAAATCTTGTAATCAAGCTTCCGTTGAGAGAGATTGAACTGAGAATTCATGATTGATGATGATGCTGCTTCAAGTGATCAAGCCTTCCCTGATGCAGTTACTTGCCATAAAATCCCTAACTTTTTCCTAGATTTCCCTTTCGGGTTTTC
Organism: Lathyrus sativus; assembly: GCA_963859935.3. Classification (NCBI taxonomy): domain Eukaryota; kingdom Viridiplantae; phylum Streptophyta; class Magnoliopsida; order Fabales; family Fabaceae; genus Lathyrus; species Lathyrus sativus. Next base: position 326,448,557 of record OZ012740.1, read on the forward strand.
AATCTACCGGGATGAATTACTTCTGTTTATGTCTCTAATTTTTGCTTGGACCTCCCTTTTGAATTTTCAATCCACTGAGACACTCATTTTTGCCTAAGCCGCCCTTTTAAGTTTTCAACTTAGCGAGCTATTCTGTTGATTATTTAGGCAAAGTATTTCTTGATTGCATCGGCGTTCACCAGATGTGGGAGCTTCACACCATCCATAGTTGTAAGAATCAATGCATCACCAGAGAAGGCTATCTTAACAACATATGGGCCTTCATAATTAGGATTCCACTTACCACGGGAATCATTATGGATGGACAAGATCTTTTTTAGCACGAGGTCACCTTCTCTGAATTCACGAGGATGACCCTTCTTATCAAATTATTTCTTCATCTTCTTTTGGTACAACCGACCATGACATAAGGTTGTCATTCTCTTCTCTTCAATTAGATTTAACTGGTCATATCTCTTCTAACACCATTCAACTTCTATTAACTTGGCTTCCATCAAGACTCGCATTGATGGGATCTCGACCTCTATAAGGAGCACGCCTTCCATGCCATAGACTAAGGAGAAAGGGGTTGCCCTGTTGAAGTGTGGACGAACATCCGATATCCATGACAAGCAAAAGGGAGCATTTGATACCATTCCTTGTAGGTTACAACCATCTTCAGCAGGATTTTCTTGATATTCTTATTAGTTTCTTCGACAATCCCGTTCATCTTGGGATTGTAAGGTGAAGAGTTGTTATGTTCAATCTTAAAGCTTTCACAGAGTTCTTTCATCATCTTGTTGTTCAAATTTGAACCATTTCCAGTAATGGTCTTTGTTGGAATACCGTATCGACAGATGATTTAATTCTTGATAAATCAGACCACCACTTGCTTAGTCACATTGGTGTATGAAGCCGCTTCAACCCATTTGGTGAAGTAATCAATAGCTACCAGAATGAAACAATGTCAGTTTGAAGCTTTGATCTCAATCATGTCAATTCCCCACATAGAGAATGGCCACAGAGACGAAATAACATTGAGTAGAGTCAAAGGCACATGCACCTTGTCCGCATAGATCTGGCATTTATGACATTTTTTTATAAATTGACAGCAATCAGATTTCATCATCAACCAATAGTAACCAGCTCTAAGTATTTTCTTAGCCATAGAATGTCCATTGGTGTGAGTACCGAAGGACCCTTCATGAACGTCTTGCATTAACATGTTTGCCTAGTGTATATCCATGCATTTAAGCAAGACCATGTCATAATTTCTTTTGTATAACACATCTCCATTGAGAAATAAGTTGTATGTCAATCTTCTCAAAGTCTTTTTATCTTTACTAGATGCCTCATCTGGGTACTCTCGACTCTGGAGGAAACATTTGATATCATGATACCATGGTGTATCGTTTACTTCCTCGTATGCTGCAAACATATGAACAGGTCTATTCATATGTCTGATCGTGATTTGAGGTGCCTCGTTATGGAAATTTACCCCGTACATGGAGGATAAGGTAGTTAAATCATCAATCATTTTATTCTTCTCTCAAGGGATATGATGGAAATTGACTTTATCAAAGAAAGGCAATAACTACCTAGTGTAATATTTATATGGGGTCGAACCAGGATGACGAGTTTCCCATTCACCTTTGATCTGATTGATAGCTAAATTTGAATCCCCAAGACATTGAGGTTCTTGATTTTGAGATCAGTGGCTTCTTCAAGGCCAAGGATACATGCTTCATATTCTTCCATATTATTTGTATAATTAAAACATATCCTTGTAGTAAAAGGAATATGAGAAACTCGAGAAGTGATTATAATTGCTCCAACTCCATGGCCATATGCATTAGAGGCTCCATCAAACACCAAACCCCATTGGGATCCAAGCTATGGTCCTTCCTCAAGACCTGGTTCATCAAAATCTTTAGTTCTAATGGATATAAATTCTTCATAGAGAAAGTCGAACTGGACAGGCTGATAATCTTCAATGGGCTGATGAGCCAAATGATCTACTGACACACTTCCTTTAATGGCTTTCTTAGTACTATATTCAATATCATATTCTGATAGAAACATCTCTCAACGTGAGATTCTTCCTATCAACGCAAGGTTTTCAAAAATGTACTTGATAGGATCCATTTTTTATATCAACCAAGTAGTATGGTTCAACATATACTGTCGGAGGCGCCGGGCAGCCCATGCCAAAGCACAACAAGTTTTCTCAAGAAATGAATACCAGAATTCGCAATTTGTGAATTTATTAATTCCGTAGTAAGTAACATGTTCTTTTCTACCAGTCTCATCCTATTGTCCGAGGACACAACCCATCGAGCCTTCCAAGACTGTCAAATACATAATCAGAGGCTTCCCTTCCACAGGCGGAATTAAAATAGAAGGCTCAAGCAAATAATCTTTAATACTGTCAAATGACTTCTAACAATCTTCATTCCACACAACACTATGATCTTTACGAAGCAATTTAAAGATGGGCTCCCAAGTGGCAGTTATGTGAGATATGAACATGGAGATATAATTCAAACGTCCGAGGAATCCTCTGACTTCCTTTTCCGTTGTTGGTACAGGTGTAACGCCCCAATTCTGAATTTCCCATTATTTTGTTGAGTCTTTTAATTTATTTGGTTAATTGTTATTTTATTGTGGAATTATATGATAAATGTTATGTGTGTATGTTGTGGTATTTTATTATTTGGAGAGTTTTGGGAATTAATTAGAGGGTGTTTTAGATAATCCTTGATTAGTAGTTATTTTGAGAGAAATAGAATAGAAGGAGTATAAGTGGAAAAGAGATAGAATAGAGAGTGTAGAAACCAAAAGGAAAGAAAAAGAAGAGAAAGAAGGAAGAGAAGAGAAAAGAGGAGGAAGGGGAGAAAAACCTAGAATCATCAAGAATCAACTTCTAAGCTTTCGATTGATCGAGTAAGGGTGTGAAACTTTATTATTCTTGCAATGTGTATGATTATGTGTGTTCTTGTTGGTTTTGTTTTGGATTGGGGAGAGTTTTACTCATTTTTCATTCTAGGGCATAATACGGATTTAATTGATAGAAACCAAGTTTTCGTTGGTGAAACTGAGATTAAGTAGGAGCATTTATGTCGGGTGATGTTAGGCTAAGTGCTGGAATGAGTTGGGACTTAATCGGGTGAATCCAAGAGTTTTGGAGTGGAAGAACAGTGGGGAAATGCTGAGTTCGCAGACACTCGCTAGCACGTTCGCTAGGCAAGCTGGTCGCGAATGTTCGGTAAGCGAGCAGCAGCGAACGAAGTCAGAGGCTTCTGTTTGCCTTCGCGAGCTTGTTCGCTAGGCGAACAAGTAGCGAATACTTGCTAGGAGCTCGCTAAGCGAGCAGGGTAGCGAACGTGACAGGTTGTGTTTTCTTTAATGTTTCCATCCATGGTCGGATTTCTGACTTAACTTTGATTATTTCCTTGCTCGAGGCATCGATTATGCCGAGTTACATTGTGTTGTGGGTAGCCGTAAGGCGTAAATCCTAGATTGTGAATTGTGGAATGTGTAATGTGGTCGTTTGGCAATTTTGTGCAATTGTTCAAATTAAATGGAATTGCATGGTGATATTGATGTGAATGTGCATAATTGTATGTACTTGTATGATGTGAAGAATGCTTGAATATGTTTGTAAACATGTGTGCATTTAAGAGTGTATTGAGTCGTGTTGCATGTGTACTATCATGATTGCATTCTTGTGTGTCTGATCCCGCGTAGGATCTGCAGAAAACTCGTGTGCCCTTGTGGGGTGTGAGCGATGGTTTGGTTACTTTGATCCCTAGGAGGATCTGCAGAAACGATCTTGTGCCCTTGTGGGGTGTGAGCGATGGTTTATTTTTGATTCCGTGGAGAATCTGTAGAACAGTTGTGTGCCCTTGTGGGGTGTGAGCAACCGGATTGTGTGCCCGTGTGGGGTGTGAGCAATCTTGAAACATCGTGTGCCCATGTGGGGTGTGAGCAATGGGTGAACATCGTAGGACCGACGGGGAGTTACTTCGATAACGAGCGATGGTTCCATTTTGGTTCTTCAATTGAACCTGCTGAACCAGTCGGTACCACATTTGCATCTGCATAGAGTCGTGAGTTGGTCTCTATGAGTTGCATTATCATCTTATATGATGTTTGGGTGAATTGAACATAATTGTAATTGTTTATGTGAAATGCTATGAATTGTGAAGCATGAATCGGTGAATGTGATTGATTATGTACGTGTCCATTGTGATGTATTGTGACAAGTTATGGTGAGAAATGTGAATTGCGTGTATGTTATAATTGTGTTTTGTGACATATATAATTTTATGCATTGTTTGTTATGATAATGTTTCTCACCCTTCTGCTGTTTTATAATGCTCTATGAGGCATTGCAGAGTAGGATGCTGGAGGTCTTTTGTGAAGTGAGTCTTCATTTCTTTTGGTCAGATGGCTCTGATATGTAACACTGGGTAGTTAGGAATTGTTTTGATTCTTTTGTGATACATCTGTGTATGTATCTGCTGCTGAATGTTTTGTAAACTCAATTGATGAATTGAATTAATCTGAATGATGTATATGATGCTTATGTTAATAAAGTGATTTCAATGTTTAGATGTTTCCGCTTTATTCTAAATGTTGATATGTGGGTTTTAAGCGCTATGCTTTGTTTTTAGTTGAGATTTACCCTTTTTGTTACATATCTTTATGAGCAGGTATTATTTATGTTTCGTTTCGATGATAATGTGATGCGCCTCTTTTATACCATGTTTTAATTATACTCTGATGGAATTTTTATTAAGTGCCTAAATGATTTAATTGTGTATTTGGGGGTATAGAAAGGGGGTGTTACAGCAGGCATGTCTCAAATGGCCCTGACCTTGTCTGGATCCACTTCTATATCTTTTTGGCTGACAATGAAACCTAAAAGCTTTCTGGAATGAACATCGAAAGTGAATTTGTTTGGATTCAAGTGCAGTCTGTATTTTCTCAAATGCTAGAATAATTTCAGCAGATATTCTACATGATCCTCTTCAGTCTTGGACTTGGCAATCATGTCATCAATATACACCTTAATTTCCTTATGCATCATATCATGGAATGGGGTAGTCATATCCCTCTGGTACGTAGCACTAGCGTTCTTCATGCCGAAAGGCATCACTCAATAGAAAAATATTCCCCATGGGATGATGAACATTTTTTTTCCGTGTCCTCGGGTGGCCATCTTAATTTGATTATATCCAGAAAATCCATCTGAAAAGGATAAAACATTGAATTTATCTATATTGTCTACCAACATGTCAATATCTGGCAGAGGAAAATCATATTTTGGACTTGCTTTATTCAGTTCTCTATAATTTACACACATTCTGACTTTTTCTTCTTTCTTTGGAACTGACACAATATTGGCCACCCATTGTGTATAAATAGATGTGACAAGAAAACTGGCATCAATCTATTCATGAACCTCTTCTCTAATCTTGATAGCCATTTTAGGATGAGTTCTTCTTAACTTTTGCTTCACAGGTGGGCATTCTGGTTAAACGGCAATCGGTGCTCTACAGTTTCAGTGTCCAATCCTGGCATATCTTGATATGACCAAGAAAATACATCAACATATTATTTTAATAGCTCTACCAACCTCTTCTTGACATCTTCACCAAGAAGTTCCCCAATCTTGACCTCTCTCTTGTTCTCTTCAGAACTCAGGTTGATCAGTTCGACTGGCTCTTTATATGGCTGAATATTCGTCTCCTCGTGCTCAAGCAGACGAGTAAATTCTCCTGGAATATCATAGTATTCCTCACTCTCTTCTTTTGCTTCAAATACATGGAATTTAAAGTTGGGAGAGGGTGCAGGGTCATTGTTTTCAATGGGTTTATTGCTTATTAATTTGCACATGATTTATGTTTTGCTTTAGAAAACAAATAAATGCGAACGTGATATGCAATAAATGAAATTATTTTTAACAGGTTTTTTAGTTACCATTTTCCTGAAAAATGCAAAAATTAAAACACATTGGATAACAAAACGTCTTTTATTAATGATCTTAAAATTTGAAACAAAGGTTCCCGAACAATGTCACTTACACCTTGGGTAAAGAGAAAGCAATTATTTGAAAAACACAAGACAAATTACTTTGAAAATTGAATAACACTAGGAACATCTACAACAATCCAATTTTGGCTAGTCTCTCCATGCGTCACAAAGCATGGTCATTCTAAATTTGAACCATCTTCACCAATAGCATCAACAACTATATTTCCATGGTGAATAAAACCAACAATGTAGAATACCTCTTGGATAGGTTTGATAACAACTTCATGCTTCAACGTTTTCCTAGTTTCATAGGGTGAGAACCCTAAACCATCTTTTTTCTTATTCTCGGGAAGCTCAACAATCTATCCCCAACCTTTTGCTTGGCCACTCTTCACAACCTACTGTGCATCTCTCAAAGAAGTAATGGATGACCCGTTCTTATGAAAAATATTAACTATATCAAGGGCTTGGAACTGGGTTCTAATAGCTTCCTCATCTGCCTTACGCTTAGTATTGACTTGTAGAATACCATGGTCCATCAAACCCTGGATATCTTTCTTCACTAAGGCACACCCTTCAGGATTCTGCTCACACAACTGGCAGTCTGAATGGCCACTTTTGAACATACGGCCTTGCATAATTTGGCATGCACATCAACCAAAGAGGTCTTAACCAAGTTAACATAAGAAATCAAATACTTTTGTGAACAAACTCCTACCATGCTGACAGAAGGTCCACCATGTTCTGGCAGAGGATTAGCATGTTAGGTGCGACATCTCAAAAATTTAATAGACCATTCCTGGTGAGCTTACAAACTTTTGCTTTCAATGAGAAGAAAGATTCAAGATCGTGTCTCGGTGCTCCCTGATGGAAAGCATAATGAGCTTTAGGTTTATACCATCATGGAATTGGATTCAGAACAGCTGGTGGAGATCTAGTTTGAATCAGTACATTCAATATCAAGGTTGGATACAATTCTATATAAGTCATAGGGTTGGATCGAACAGACCCTTCCTAGGAGCACATGTTTGCTGATTCTAATTAGATCGTTGATTATGTTGTTGATAACTATGAAAAACATGAGTTGGAATGACCACCGGAGTTACTGCAACAACATGAGGTTGTTGATAATACTGTTGAGATTGGTCCTGGTAACCACTTTTATTTATGGGTCTTCACTGCCTTCCTCCTTGGAAAATAGCATTAGTATCCCCTTCTTTCTTCTTATGGAAACTGTTACCAGACTTCTTCGTTTCACTTGACGAACCGGATTCTTTTGTCAGGCAACCCTCTCTAACACCTTCTTCCAATCTAACTCGCTTACCAACCATTTTGGTTAAATTATTTGGAGCTCTAGAAACCATCTTCTCATAGTATAAAGAACTCAAAGTCTTGAGAAACATTTTCGTCATTTCCTTTTCTTCCATAGGAGGGTTAATCTTAGCAGCCACTTCACACCATCTCTGAGCATACTCCTTGAATAATTCCTTATCCTTCTATAACATGGCACAAAGTTGGCCATGTTAACGAGATATGTCTAAATTATACTTATACTGACATACGAACGCCTCTGCAAGGTCATTGAAAGAACTAACATGAGCATTGTCCTGCCCCATATACCACTTCGAAGCTACACCGGTCAAACTGTCTTGAAAATAATGGATCAATAACTTGTTGTCATTGGTGTGAGTAGCCATCTTCCAATAATACATTGTCAAATGACTCTGAGGACAGGAGTTACCCTTGTACTTTTCAAAGTCAAGGATTTTGACATTGGGTACCAAGCACAAATCATGAGTGTTTTTACCAAAAAGATACTTCATAGCTTTCAACTCTTTCTGCAATTCTTGGAATTGGTCCTAGAATTGGTGCATTCTCTCATAAACATCCAGATTCTCACTAGTAGTAGTATGGAAAATAGGATCCTCTTATGACATAACATCCACAATTGGAGGAGCGGTGACCATCACGGGTTGAACTGGAGGAACTTGACTCACCAAAGGAGCTTTAGTAGCAGGATGGAAATTTTATAGGACATAATTGAGAGGCATACCCCAAGGATAAGCATCTGGAATCTGATTTTGACACGGAGGTCCAGTAGGCGCAACAAGTACAATAGGATTTGTTGCAATTTCAGAGATAATAGTCACTTGAGGTTGAGACAGAGGTGGTGGTTGATGTTGAGCTTCCACCAAGTGAAATTCTGGTAGTAGATCTCAGATGTCCCATGAGATGTCGAGACACTTGATCTCTGCTTCAAACACAATGACAATAAAGAATAGAATATAAATTGCAAAAAGTAAACAACACACAAAATTGTTAACCCAGTTCGGTGAACAACAACACCTACGTCTGGGGGCTTTCAAGCCAGGAATGAAATCCACTAGATAGTATTAATTCTAAGTTAAATAACCTCCGGTTTACAACTTATCACTTAATCACTACTTGTGCTTAATTTATACCTAAGACTCTTCCTAGGTATGAGACCCTTCTCAATTCCCTTTTAATCATAGCAGTGACTAAAATCATAACTCAATGTAAATTGTTTAGCTCTAGTATCAACATAATACAATAGAGGCTCACAAAGTATAAAACCTAGTACACACTAAGCAATAGTGTAAATTGCTCGCCTCTCTTAGGTTAAAACGAACTTATTTATAACTATAAAGTAGACTGGATTTGGGCTTTAAAACGCAGTAATTCGGTTCCACAAAATCTGCAACTAATTCTCCTCTAGAATAGTTTCTTCGATCCTAAGTTTCCTAAAGTGTCTCGACACTTAGAAACAACATCATCAAATTATAGTCAAAATCTCTAATTCCTCAATCTTGGACGCTGTTGCACCCCAAAATTTGCCTAACCTTTTTTACCTAGCTTATGTTTCATTGCATTCATATTAGCATTATCATTTGCATTGTATTGACATGTGTGCAGGAGATCAAGAGGTATGACTACCAATCAAGGGCTACACAAGACTATGAAGCTAGCTAAGAGAGTTATTCAAGTGCTCAAGGGTTGATATCCTCACCAGGGAAGTCTAAGATCCTCAAAGAGAGTGGTTGAAATCAAGAGTGCATATCTCCTAACTTGAGAGTTGTGGGAAGCTATTCAGATGATTCTGAAGCCATGAAGTTGGACCTAGAGCCTTGAGAGAGCTCTTAAGAAGTGTTGAGATCATCTTGAAGCCTAGACAGGTCATTGTGCAAAGGATGTGAAGTATAACCAAGATTGGTACAACTAGGGTTTCGTCTGGTCAACCCTGGGGCAACTGATGATTTGAAGAAGGTTGAGACCTAATTCAAGAGCCATGTGATCATGGATTGATGTGTTGAGATGTCCAAGGGATGATTCCAAGGTCAACTTATCATGAATCAAGAGTGTGAGAAGTTGCTAGGCTAGGGTTGCTATGCTTGACAGTGTAAAATCCCCTAGTTTAGTGCCTAACTTCAAGACCACTTAACTCAAGATGTGATTTTCATCTCACCTTGACCCCAACATGATTTTTTTAGGGCATAATCTTAGATTTAATTTGAGTACTAGAATTCCTTGATAGGGTTTATAGAACTCAAGTTATGAGCCAGACAAGTTACAGGTCATCTGAGGCATGTGAATTTGGAGCTTGAAAGTTACCCAACTTGCATGACACTTTTTCCCTAGAAGGATGATTCCTATAAACTTTTGGTCAACATGCATGTTGTTCCGTATCCTCTTAGCTTTCTATAAAGTACTAGAAGTTCATGATTGGATATGTAGAACTCAAGATATAGCTTTGACAAGATAAGGGTATTTTGGGTATTTGGAATTACATGTCATTTTTGGTTATGGGTCCATTTCACTATCTTAGGCACCTCAAATGAAGATTTGTTCAACTTGAAAGTTGTTCAAAATGGTGTTTTAGTCCAACCATGACCCAAGCATCCATTGATATGGATTGAAAATGGAAGAGTATGAAGAAATTTTGAAAAAAGATCATTAAAAGGCATTAATGAAGGAAAATTCAAAATAAATTACAATGGCTCCCAAACTTCACAAGTTTATGCATTTTCTGATTGGGAATGACATTTTAAGGACAATGGCAATTTCACATTTTTGATTTGAGGCTTAATTCATGGGCATTGAGTGGATTACTTCATGATGAAGAAACATAATCAATCTTGGCCATAAGATGAAATCAAGCACTCAAGCTGAGCCATTCACATCCAAGGAGTATTGTGCAAGCTGTTAGAGCAAAGAGTGAGCCAAAACTGAGTCATAATGCGCAAGTTCCGTAGTTGAACATTGAAGGAAATTGAAATTTTGGATTCATCAATTTGGGCCATGATTGGGCCATGTTAGGATCCAAACAGCTTCTATTTAAGTTCACAATCGTGTTCAGATGGTTTTTTGGAAGGAATTGGTGCAAAATTCAGTTATGGCAGTTAGAGATCAAAGCTTCCAACTCCAAATCGTGTTTTGCAATTCAAAGGGTTTCAAGAGGAATTGAAGATTCAGGTAGCACCAGTGATCATCAGTGAACGTTTCTGCAGCATTTGAAGCCAAGAATCACCCTGCAACTGCTCCAATTTCAAGCTTTTTTCCAGGTTTTTATTTTTCACCATTGCTCTAGTTCTAGGCATGTTTAGACTGAAATTGGCATGTGGTTAGGTTGTAGTGATGACATAGATCGTTTTAGGATCATAATTGAGAAGTTTGATGATGATTCATGAGGTGATGCAATTTCTGTTTGGATTCGAATCTGGATGATTCTTGAGTGTTAGCATGGATTGGTTAGTGATTCTTGATCCATGAGAAGTAAGGATCATTTATGTGCAATCAATTTTGAGTTTGATGATGATTATGGAATTGAGGAATTTTCTGTTCCTCTTCGTTTTTGGAAATTCATGAGGAGTTAAGAAGAATGAAGTGGATCTTGATGATCAGTGAGAGGAGACGAGAAGAATCATATAATTTTCTTTGAGTTTCGTGAGATTTGGTTGCATAGCTTGATGGCTCTCGCCAGAGAAGATGGTGGCGCCCTTCTCCGGCCACCGTGGATATTTCCCCCCTTCTTGTTCAGTTTAAATTGGGGACGATGATTGGAAACCGTTGATTTCATTTGGATTGGTTGACTGAGTCTCAGCATCTGAGGGTGGAGGTTTGGTTTAATTAGGGTTTGGTGAGGTGGCTTAACATGAAGCGTAGGATGATCATACTTTTCTGTTGGAAGGATAGGATTAGGCTACACCATAGGGATTAGTCAACCATAACACACATTGCCTTGAACCAAAACGCAGAGCTTCATTACATGAGCTTGCACGCGCGTGGCTGCTAGATCGTTTGACCAGTAATCTCATCCAATGGCCCTGATATTTTCTGATGCTTTTTAATTCTTTTATTGTTTTTCTATTTTCTTTTAATTGATTTTTCATGTTTAATTCATTTTAAATAGTTTTAATGATCAGAAAAATATGAAAAAAATATGTGGTTGATCCTTATTGAATTTCTGATTTTTCCATGCCTTTGGATTTTATTTTGATGCTATTTTCAATTTAATGTCCATTTTTTATTTTTAATAAATGATTAAAAATGCATAATATGACTAGTTTGATTGCTGATTTTATTGCTAATTCATGATTTGGAATTTGATGTTGAAACTTTGCATGCCTGCTATAGACCCCTTGATAGGTTTGGTTGATTTTTGTTGTGATTTTTAGATGATTCTAAGTAGGAGTTTGAGATAGATGTTTAGGAGCCTTCCTTGATGGATCCCCTTTAGTACACTCTTTGGATTTAGATTTTATTAGGACCTTTAGGATTAGGTTTGACCCCTGATTTTTGTACCATAGATCCCTAACACATGTAGGATAATGTAGGATTTTCCTTAGAATTTTTAGAAATGATTTTCTATTAGTTCCCCATTTTACAAGTTGCTTATAGTTTAGGACACCCTAACTAGCATAACTTCATAGATTAACCTTGTAAATGACCATTAGATGATTCTAAGTATCATATCCTTTCTTGATAGAATAGTAATTAGGTAGATACCTTACTAGAGCCTTGATAGAGCTTTTGATTCCCCTAGTTTAGGTGATCCTTGTGGCTAGTCCTTAGGGTTCCTTAGAAGTTGTTGTGTTGCCTTTTGTCCCCTATGTGATTTCTTCCTTGGGCTTTGCCATACCCTCTTTCTCCAAATCTTGAAGAGGAGCCCTCCTGGGAGAGCCTAATCCTTCCTTTGGTTGGATTATGTGCATTCCTCAGGAGGTTGAGCCTTGAATTGACATTCCCCAGTATAGTACATTCCTTTGGTTTGTACTATCTTTCTCTTTCAAGTCTTGATGAGGAGCCCTCCTGGGAGAGCCTAATCCTTCCCTTGGTTGGATTCTGTGCATTCCTCAGGAGGTTGGGCCTTAGATTGACATTCTTGGCATGGTATATTCCCTTGGTTTATATATTGTCATCCATCTCAAAGTCCTTTTCTTAGGATCCCTCTTGGGAGAGCCTAATCCTTCCCTTGGTTGGATTATGTGCATTCCTCAACAGGTTGAGCCTGAGATGGACACTCTGTGTTGATACACTTTAAACCAGTTACCCTTAGATTGATATCTAGGACCAATACTCAGTTTCCTGTCCTATTGACATAGGATCCCTCTTGGGAAAGCCTAATCCTTCCCTTGGTTGGATTTTGTGCATTCCTCAACAGGTTGAGCCCATAATGGACTCTGGTGTTGATACACCTCCAACCTGATGTAGCCTGGGATGATTTCCCTGTTGCTCATTTTGGTTTTTCTCCCTTGTTTGATTTGCTCAATGCATTAGAATAGGTTCATATTTAGATTATTTTAAGTTAGGAGCATGATTGCTTAGAGGTTGAGTGGGTCTCCCTCTGCTTGTTTGCATTAAGGGTTGAGGTGATCCTCCCCTTGCTTGTGTGGTTTTTCTTTTTATCTGTGTGTTAGCATTAGAGGTTGAGTCTGTCTCCCTCTGCTTGTCTGTTTTGACTGTTTACTTTGCTTGATTGCTAAGAGGTTGAGTGAGTCTCCCTCTGCTTGTATTGCTGCATTACATGTGCATCTTTACTATTTTCTTCCGTTTATCTGTTTATCTGTTTAGCTGATGCTTTGTCTATTTTTGTATCCCACTGACATGATCCCCTAGGGCTCTCACTTCCTTTGATAAGGAAGTGATGATTAGAACTTTAGGTTGAAACCTTTGCATGATAACATCTAGGAGTTCCCTGTTTCAAACTCAACCATAGGATGAATCCTTGGCATGGCAACATTAGGACTTGACAGTCTCCTCATAGAGTTTGTTCTCTTCTCATCTCAAAACAATAGTAAAAAACATAATAAAGGCAAGCTAGTACAAGCGCGTTACGAGCCTTAAGCTACTTGGGTAATGATAATTGAGCGGCCTCCTCTCAATCGTCTAGAATGTTTAGTATACATCCTTTGGACGATATGCGACGCATTCGTTCCCAGGTCATAGTCTCTAGAGCTGTACAAACTACAAACAACCATAAAAAACACTTCTTCCGTAAAAGACAGAAAACAAACTTCAAACCTTTTTGCCCCGTGGGCCCATAATTCAAAGGAAAACTTTTCTGAAAGAAAAGAGTATCGTTAACTCCCAGTTCTACCGCAAACGGTAACGCACGAGTCTCTGACGAGCGAGATGCATACACCAAACTGCCGGATCTGTTTGTTAACCCTACTCGGAAAAACAGATGAATCTGAACCTCCATAATCCGTACTATCCCGAACTACGTAAGCTCTGATCTCTCATACTTGTTGAGAGTATGTAGGCACAATACTGACGTATTGGCGAGCCACCTTCCCCGTAACCCGTAGTTAGGAGAACTACGTTGACTCTGATTTCTCGTTCCAGACGGGAATACGTAGGCACGATGCTTTGCCGAGTCGTTTTCTTTTCTTTTCAGACCAGCCTTGATAGGTAGATAGTTAAACCAACCTGTCAGATAAACACAACAAGCATGGATCCCATCGAGTATGATGGACGTGAGGGGTGCTAATACCTTCCCCTTGCGTAACCGACTCCTGAATCCAGACATGGTTGCGATGACCTTGTCTTATACCTTTTTTTCGTCAGGTTTTTCTGATCGTTTCCTTTCCCGTTCTGAGGGATAAATAACGAAAGGTGGTGACTCTTTTGTTTTGCCGGTACCTTATTTTCGCGGTAGCGACAGCTGGCGACTCTGTTGGGGAATTCAAGCTGCTGGGGACTTTTCCCATCCCCTATGTTGGGACCGTTTCCCATCCCCTAGGCGAGTCAATCCTAGCACTTGCGTGTTTATCTGTTCGGTTTGTGTTTATTTATCGCATTTTACCTTCCGCATTTTATTTTCAGTATGATATGATTATCTGTGCTGTTGTGGGAGGGGGGCATACTGATGAGTGAGAAGCCAGACCCAGGCTTAAGAGCTACATAGTATTAGAGTGGATTAGTGGTGGACGTGCTTGCTTTGCTTGCATCAGTTCCCATATAATCCACACTCAGACGGGGTTCTCTTTGATGACTTCCTATCGGTCCTTTGGACTCGAGGGGATTTTGGATCTAAGGATTGTCAACTCTGGGAACTGATCATTTGGGATTCAGCTAAGTGAGACCGCTTTAAGAGATGATGATGCCACACCTTCCTGGGTATCGTATCATCGTTTCTTGAAAGTCTGTGATGCTGATGAACACATAGGATGCCATACCTTGTCCGTGATTAGGTCCATACCTGTGAGCAGGGTCGGGTTATTGTAGGAAACCTTAACCTCCCGACAACCTAGTTTTCTTGACAGTGAATCAGTATTGTGGGTATCAGAGGGTTCTTATCATCAGAGATATGTTTGTGCTTGACAGAGCAGAGTTGTGGTCCTTCTCCTCAACAGCATAGTCATCTTGATCTACTGCATGATTGCATTTTGCATTGTTTACATCCTCATTTGCATATCATTAGCGTGTGTCTGTGTTGCAGGTGCATATTCCTCCCTTGGTTCTAGTGATCTTGATCCTCATGGCTGATATGGCATCTCTAAAGAAGACTGTGGCTTACAAGCTACCAACACCTGACATACGAGAGTTACGAGCTTTGATTTCTTTGGCTGATAAAACAGTGATGGAGAATTTCAGAAAGAGTTATGGAATACTTCTGGGTATTGTGTGTAAGCTTTCTACGTACGAGTTGAACGACCTCTACGCTCTTCTGCAGTTTTACGACCCGCAGCTCAGATGCTTCGTTTTTCCAAACTATGTCCTAGCTCCGACCTTGGAAGAGTATTCTGACTTGTTAGGGGTACCTTTGTTGAATCAGATGCCTTATTACCGTGTTGATGGTGAAACTGACTTGGGTAAGTTGACTGCCGCTCTTCATGTAGATGATTCAGAGTTGAAAGGGATGGTGTTCCGAAAGATTGGAGTTCATGGTTTCCCTTTGCCTTTCCTGATGGAAAAGGCCCGAAAGTTTGCCAAGAAGGGTCGCTGGGATGTATTCAATGCCTTCTTAGCCCTTTGCATTTATGGGATCGTGTTATTCCCAAGTCATCTGGACTTCATAGGTATGGATGCCTGCCATATATTTGCTTATGGGAATGTAGTGCCCACTCTCCTCGGAGACGTCTACCATTCAGTCCACAGCAAGAATGAAAACAGAAAGGGGAAGAACATGGCATGTTGTGCTCCTTTACTGTATAAGTGGTTTGCTAGCCATCTTCCTAAGACGGGTCCATTCATTGATTCTGCTGAGTCTTCACCCTGGTCTGCTCGTTTGATGGGTTTGTCTGCTGATAATATCATCTGGTTTGATAGAGATCTACTGGGAAAAGATATTGTGTATAGCTGTTGTGGCTTTCCTAACGTCCCCTTGGTCGGAAGGAATGGATGTATCAATTACAATCCCTCTCTGCTAATACGACAATTTGGGTATGCACTACGAGGTCCTCCGAAAGAGGAAGAAATACAAGAATCTTTGTATCTCACAGGGTTGCTTGAAGGTGACACGTTGGTTAAAGTACAAAATGCTTGGAGAAAAATTCACCGAAAGGGAAAAGTCTTGCTGGGAAAAAGCAACAACAAGGCCTTTGATCCATATGTGGCCTGGGTCCGAGAAAGAGCCTCCAAGTTTCTAATGTCGTTTCCTGCAGTGGAGCCATTGTATCCTTCCGTGTACAAAGAGCCTACCACAGTTGATATTCAAAAGTTCAACCAGGTACTCCGAGAGAAGGAAGAGCTACGAAAAGCCAACGAAGAGTTGGAGAAAGAGATTTCTCAACTCAGGAGCTAGAAAAACGAAGCCGTATACAACTGCAAGAAGCAAATAGAGCTTATCAACCACTTGGGCGCTAATTTGACCAAAGAGACTGACTCTAAAGAACGTCTTGGGTTAGACCTGAAGGCAGTGCACGACGGGTTGACCACCAAAAAGCAGGAGCTGGATAGGGCATACCAGAAGTTATCCAAGTACGAGACGTTGTGGAGCAACACCCTAGCCAAGTACAAAGAGCAAGAGGAAAAGTTGAAGCAGCGAGTAGCCGAGCTAGAAGTACATATTGAAATCAAGGACAAGAAGATAGAGGCTGAAGCCTCACTTCGACGCGACACTCAATATAGATTGGTTGAGACCAAGGCGAATTTACAAGATTATCAACTCCGAGCTGATGCTAAGAGGAGTAGAGTGGAAAACCATTCTGAAGAAGGTGTTTATAGGGACATTGCCGAGAACCTCCCCGATATCATCAAGCAGAGGGATCTGCTAATCCAGGGTCTGCTCGCCCAGCCTGATCATCCCGCTACAAAGAAGTTGTTAGAAGATTTCCGTGCCCGTAGCCGCACTTGATCTCTTTGTATATTATTTGTACCTTTTATGCATTGATATGCTGATCACCGCCAGGCCTGTTGGTTGGGGTCATGCCTTGTTGCTTCAGTTGTATGTAATTAGAGTTATACGCTGCCCGCGCGGGTTTTTCAGATAAATATATGAGGATTTATTTCCATGATTAGATGTTAGACTTTATTTGTCTCGGAAACTAGGATCGGGGGGGAATCTCCCCAAGGCACAGACACACATTTGCATTTGCATGACAGGTGCCTTGCCTTTTTTCTAACCCTTTGTGTATGCAGGTTATTTCAGGATTGAACGAAGACAGATCCACCAATACTCTACCAGAGCGAATCAAGCTAGAGCAATGCAACAAGTTTTGACCGACATCCAAGAACTCAGAGAGAGGATGGACCGTTTCATGGAACTCATGCAAGTGGTTGCTAATGGCCAGGACCAGCTCAGAACTCTGGTGCAGCCGCTGATCTCCCAGGTTGACAGCAACGACATGCTTCATGGTGGGAATACTCCAAACCCTCCACTTGTTGAGACCCTTCAGGGTGGCATCCCTGTGACTGGAGGGAATGGAAGTGGTAATGGAAATGTTGTCACTAACATCAGACCTAATGGGAATACAACTGGCATCAGAATCGGTAACTTTGAAGCCAATGGCAATGCTGGGATAGGCCATGGCAACACTAGAGGAACTGGTAATGCGGGGAATGTTGGTGTTGGTAATTTGTATGGTATTGATGCTGTTGGGTTTGCTGCTGGCAATGGCCATCAGCCATGGCAAGAGGATCGCCAAGAGGATTTGTTCTCACAGAAGGGAGCTGAGGGCGAATTGAATTCTGAAGCCCGCTTAAGGTTCAAAGCCCTCTAGGACAAAATGAAGAGTTTTGAGAACTTGAATACTATGGGTGTTGACATGACTAAGCTGGGACTGATCTCAGACTTCAAGGTGCCTCCCAAGTTTAAGGTACCCGACTTTGAGAAGTACAAGGGCACCACTTGCCCTTGTGTCCATCTAAGGTCGTACTATTGAAAGATGTCCACACACTCTGAAGATGAGAAGTTGCTGATGCACTTCTTCCAGGACAGCCTGTCCGGCCCCTCGTTGGAGTGGTATATGGGTTTGGAACCCACCAGTGTACGTACATGGAAAGACCTTGCTGAAGCATTTGTATGCCATTATCAGTATAACAGTGATCTGGCTCCCAACAGGGTTCAACTGTAGAACCTGTCTCAGAAGAACAACGGGGGATTTAAGGAGTACGCCCAGAGGTGGCGTGAACTGGCAGCGAGAGTTCAGCCGCCGATGGTTGAACGAGAGCTTGTTGAGATGTTTGTAGCTACTCTTCCGGGGGTTTATTATGAGAAACTGGTCAGTGGTATGTCAGGAAGTTTCTCCGATCTCATCATCACTGGAGAACATGTAGAGAACGACATTAAACTCAGGAAGATTTAGGGTGTAGACGTATCCTCAACTGGAGGAGGAAAGAAACCTTACAGTGGTAAGAGGTGTGAAGGTGAGACGAGCTCTGTGTCTAACACTCGCGGAAAAGGTAAAGGCCAGCGCCAGCACGTCGCTAGCATTATTATCCCTGCTGTCCAACAACCTCAGCAGCAGCAGCAAAACCAGCAAGGGTACAGGAGGTACCAGAACAAAGCACCTCTGGAAAACCGTCATCTTGAGACACCACCTATGTCATATGCTCAGCTTTTACAGACTTTGCTTCAGTTGCAGCTAGTTCAAAAGAGAACTTTGGCTCCCTTGACAGGGACAGCTCCACCGGGTTACGACGCGAATGCAAGATGTGATTTTCACTCGGGGGCACCTGGCCACTCGATTGAAAACTGTAAGGCATTCAAGCACAAGGTGCAAGATATGGTCGACGCCAAGATCATCAACTTTTCTGATAATGTTCCGAATGTTACAAAGAACCCTATGCCGAACCATGGGGGAGATGGGGTGAATGCCATCATTGAAGAAGAATATTCGGACCTATTGACTGATGTCAAAGACCTGAAGACACCACTTGGTTTCGTTAAAGCCAAGCTGATGAAGAAAGGTATTTTCCCGGGCTGTGGAGAGTTGTGTATGGATTGTGCGATTCGTTCAGACGGCTGTGAACAGTTGGTAGCAGGGATTCAGAGTCTGATGACCAAAGGAATTATGCAGTTTAGTCGGAGGGATGAGAACAGATCAGGGGAAGTAATGTTGAAGCAGAAAGATGAGATTGCCACTATCACCATCCCCCGTAAAACAATTACTATTTCTGCATCAAGGCCACCTACGATCACCATCACGAAGGTTGGGCCTATACCATTTGAGAGTACTAACGCTGTTCCATGGCACTATGGGGCAGATGTCTACTGTAATGGACAGAAGTTAGAGTTGGAGCCATCTGGGCAGTCTGTTGACAACCTAGAGGGAACTGGCGGAATAACACGTAGCGGAAGGGTGTTCGCTCCACCAGAGATTGTGGCCGACAAAGCTGACAAGGCTGAGAAAGCTGATAGAGGAAAGGGTAAGGTCGTTGAGGAAACCTCCCGTGGGGTAGAGAAAGACCTTCTTGTGAAAGACGCCGAAGAGTTTATGAGATTGATCAAGAAAAGTGATTATAAGATCGTTGATCATCTTCATCAGACGCCATCTAAGATCTTCATTCTGAATCTGTTGTTGTGTTCTGAGGCACACCGCAACACTCTGCTGAAGGTTCTGAATGCCGCGTATGTACCACAAGAGATCTCCGTCAACCAGCTAGAGGGAGTAGTGGCTCATGTGAATTTTGGGAACGAATTAGGGTTTACTGACCTAGAGCTGAAGCCGAAGGGAAGAAACCACAATAGCGCCTTGCATATCGTGATAGAATGCCAAGGAACGGTTATGTCCCACGTGTTGGTAGATACAGGATCATCTCTGAATGTTCTCCCAAAGAAAGCTCTGATGAGGTTGGATACGAGAGGGTTGATATGCACACCCAGTGATCTGGTTGTGAAAGCTTTCGACGGAACTAAGCATCACGTATTTGGAGAGGTAACTCTACCCATTCAAGTTGGGCCGGAAACCTTCAACGCAGTCTTCTATATCATAGATATCATGCCTGCTTATAGCTGCTTGTTGGGCCGGCCATGGATCCATTCTGCGGGTGCAGTGACTTCCACATTGCACCAGAAGCTGAAGTATGCTGTGGGGGGCAGCATTGTGACCGTCTGTGGTGAAGAAGACATAATGGTGAGCCATTTGTCATCTTTCAAATACGTTGAGGTGGATGGCGAGATCCACGAAACTTTGTGCCATGCATTTGAAGCTGTTAAGGTCAAGGATGCAGGTCCGGTGATGATTGAGAAACCTGAGATGACTCTCTCTTCCTTCAAGGAAGCTCAAACTGTCGTTCAAGTTGGTCCTGCCCCAGGCTGGGGGCAAGTTCTGGAAATCCCTAATAAGCAGGATAAGTTTGGGTTAAGGTATTCTCCTTCTGCTGATGCTTCCTCCTCTCGCAGTGCGCCGTGCGTCAAAGGGCCGATTCAGTTCACAAGAGGTGGGGTGATATTTGAAAATGTCAATGACGTGTCTGAAGGCGATGAAGATAGTGATTGCGACCTGGACTCCTGGATTCAGCCGAGCAAGCCAGGCCAGAGCCTCGACAATTGGTCCATCTAGGAAGTCACCGAAGTGACGCGCAAAGAGTAATGCTTTGTCTTTTCCAATTATTGTACAACCTTATGCTCTACCCGGGGCATAACGGTTTTATTGTCAGGGCCTTGATAGCTTATGCATGTACAATTTATCAATAAATAAAAGGGCGTCTTTCTTTGCATTCAAATTTTGCAATCCCTGTTATTTCTGTGTTTACTTTTGTTTTGAAAAACAATAAAATGGCAATACGGTTTGTGCTAACCTGCATATCCTTGTTTTAAGCTTAACCCTTGTTATTGCAGGATTCACATCGCAAATGACATCGACTCTGAACCTTCTATGACTCACTTTGACTTTAATTTCCCGATATATCAAGCTGAAGAAGAGATTGATGAAGACAAAGACCTTCCCAAAGAGTTGGCCCGCTTGTTGAAACAAGAAGAGAAGATCATTCTACCTCACGAGGAAGAGATTGAGATTGTGAATCTGGGTTCTGAGGAACTTGTCAGGAATGTCAGGATAGGGGCTGCATTACAGAGCGATGTCAAGCAGAGATTGGTCGAGATGCTTCAAGAGTATAATGACATCTTTGCTTGGTTGTATGAAGATATGCTCGGACTCGACACTGACATAATGGTCCATCATCTACCACTGCGAGAAGATTGTCCTCCCGTTAAGCAGAAGCTTAGAAGGACACGACCAGATATGGCCGTTAAGATCAAAGAAGAAGTGCAAAAGTAGCTGGATGTTGGCTTTTTAGCGGTCACTACTTACCCTCCGTGGGTCGCCAACATAGTACCTGTACCGAAGAAGGACGGTAAGGTGCGGATGTGCGTTGATTATCGAGATTTGAATAGGGCGAGCCCTAAGGATGATTTCCCTCTCCCTCATATTGATGTGTTGGTCGACAATACAACTCAACTTTCCGTGTTTTCGTTCATGGATGGCTTCTCCGGCTACAATCAGATCAAGATGGCGCCGGAGGACATGGAGAAAACCATGTTTATTACCCCTTGGGGAACGTTTTGCTACAAGGTAATGCCCTTCGGTCTGAAGAACGCAGAGGCCACTTACCAGCGAGCGATGGTCACTTTGTTTCATGACATGATTCACCATGAGATTGAAGTCTATGTTGATGACATGATTGCGAAGTCCTAAACGGAGGAGGGACATCTGGTCAATTTGCTGAAGCTTTTCGAGAGGCTTAGGAAGTTCAGATTAAGGCTGAATCCTAACAAGTGTACTTTCGGAGTACGGTCTGGAAAACTGCTGGGGTTTATTGTGAGTGAAAAAGGCATTGAGGTTGATCCTGCTAAGATAAAAGCAATACAAGACATGCCAGCGCCAAATACTGAAAAAGAAGTTCGTGGTTTCCTGGGGAGAATAAACTACATTGCAAGGTTTATATCTCAGCTCACGGCCACGTGTAAACCGATGTTCAAACTACTGAAAAAAGATCAGGCGATTATCTGGAACGAGGATTGCCAGAAGGCATTCGACAAGATAAAACAGTATCTGCAGGAACCTCCGATTTTGATACCCCTAGTGGCCGAAAGACCCTTAATCATGTACTTGACAGTTCTTGAGAATAGATGGGTTGCGTTCTCAGTCAGCACGACGAGACTGGCAGAAAGGAGCATGCCATTTATTACTTGAGTAAAAAGTTCATAGATTGTGAGTCCTGTTACTCAATGCTGGAAAAAACGTGTTGCACTCGCGTGGGCTGCCAAACGTTTACGACAGTATATGCTCAATCATACGACCATGCTAATTTCGAAGATGGATTCGATCAAGTACGTCTTCGAGAAGCAAGCGCTTTCAGGCAGGATTGCCAGATGGCAAATGGTGTTTATGGAGTATGACATTCAGTATGTTTCCCAGAAGGCCATCAAGGGAAGTGTATTATCTGAGTACCTTGCCGAACAACCTATCGGAGATTATCAGCCGATGAAGTTTGAATTCCCTGATGAGGATATCATGTTTCTCAAAGTGAAAGATTGTGATAAACCGTTGCCCGACGAGGGTCCAGATAGGAAGTCCCAGTGGAAATTGATATTTGATGGGGCGGTTAATTCGTATGGAAGTGGTATTGGGGCAATCATCACGACTCCCCAGGGATCCCACATCCCGTTTACTGCCAGATTGACTTTTCCGGTCACCAACAATGAAGCGGAATACGAAGCATACATTATGGGTTTAGAAGAAGCTATTGATTTGAGAATCAAAAACCTAGATGTATACGGTGACTCGGCACTCGTGGTTAACTAAATTAAAGGGGAGTGGGAAACTCGTCAGTTGAATTTGGTCCCGTACATGAATTATGCCAGAAGGTTGCTTCCGTTCTTTGATCGAGTGGAACTCCATCATGTGCCCAGGGCTGAAAATCAGATGGATGATGCCTTAGCCACGTTGGCTTCGATGTATAAAGCCAATTTTTGGAATGAAGCCCCAAGAATTGTCATTTCCCGTCTTGATAGACCTGCATTTGTTTTTCCAATTGAGGAAGCCTCCGATGGCGAGCCATGGTTCCATGACATCCATACTTTCCTTATGACTAAGGAATATCCTGCGAGAGCGTCAACCCAGGATAAGAAGACTCTGAGGAGGCTGTCTGGAAATTTTTATCTCAATCCTGATGGAGTTCTGTATAAAAGAAATCACTATCTCGTGCTACTCAGATGTGTAGATGAGAAAGAAGCTAGTCTGCTTATGGAAGAGGTCCATGAAGGCACGTTTGGTACGCACGCTGGCGGACATGCTATTATGAGAAAGATCCTACGAGCAGGATATTACTGGCTGACGATGGACTCGGATTGCTTCAAATTCGCGAAGAGATGTCATAAATTCCAGATTTATGCTGATAAAATTCATGTGCCGCTGTGCCCGTTGAATGTCATGTCATCCCCATGGCCGTTCTCCATGTGGGGCATTGACATGATAGGCAAGACCGAGCCCACTGCATCTAATGGTCACCACTTCATTTTGGTAGCCATCGACTACTTCACCAAGTGGGTGGAGGCAGCCTCGTATGCTAACGTGACCAAGCAAGTGGTAGCCAGATTCATAAAGAAGGACATCATCTGTCGATATGGAATTCCCGAGCGGATCATTACTGACAATGGTCCAAATCTGAATAATAAGATGATGAAGGAGTTATGCCAGAGCTTCAAGATTGAACATCACAACTCATCACCTTACCAACCAAAGATGAATGATGCGGTTGAAGAGGCCAACAAGAACATTAAGAAGATAGTACAAAAGATGGTTGTGACCTATAAAGATTGGCATGAGATGTTGTCATTTGCATTGCACAGTTATCGTACGACGGTACGGACATCAACCGGGGCAACTCCATTCTCACTAGTGTACGGTATGAAAGCGGTCCTACCGTTGGAAGTGGAGATTCCTTCTTTGCGAGTTTTGGTTGACGTGAAACTCGGTGAGGCAGAATGGATTAAGAACCGATTAAATCAAATCAGTCTGATGGATGAGAAGAGATTAGCATCGATTGCATATGGTCGTCTGTACCAAAGCCGAATGAAGAAAGCTTATGACAAGAAGGTGCGTCCTAGAAGCTTTCAGATGGGTGATCTCGTCCTGAAGAAGATTCTTCCACCACATTTCGATCACAGGGGCAAGTGGACTCCTAACTACGAAGGTCCGTACGTCGTCAGCAAGGTCTTCTCGGGAGGAGCCTTGTTGTTATCCACGATGGATGGCGAAGATTTTGCATCCCCTGTGAACGCGGACGCAGTTAAAAAATACTTTGCTTAAAAAATGACCCGCTGGAAAGAAAAAAGAATATCCAGGAAAAAATGGGGCATCCCGGCGAACCATAAAAAAGGAAAAGGTTCGGGCAAAAATTAGGGATATAAATAAAAAATGTACACCCGCAAAGTCGAAAACCTGAAAGGGTGGCTTTGGCAAAAAAGGGTATCCCGGTGAATCAAAAACCCGAAAGGACGATTCAGGCAAAAGTTAGGGATTGAAAAGCAAATGACTGCGTTTCGCGTATGGACTTTCATTGTTTAGTGGTTTGGAAGACCTGAGGGCCGTTTATCCGAATCAATCTCTTCTGAAGCTGAAGCGACTGAGAAGTATCGAAGTCAAGTGGGTCATAGAGGGATCAACTCATGGTTTTCGTCTACGCCACATTGCCGACATGTGTATATACTGATGTATATTTATGTTTTTATACTTGCGCAACTTCCTCATTTCAGGAGCTTGCATCCGTTGTAAAACATTTTGCCTATTCAAAGGCTCATTATCAATAAACGTATACTATTTAACACTTCTGTTTGTTTGTTTAGTTTTTATCTGTTTTGTTTGCGAAAAAGAACGCCCGATGTTTTTGATAAAATGTGCATGCATAAACTTGCTGGCCTAGGCCGATAATTATGAAACATTGAATTACCTGAACATTGTCACAGGATGATAACCTTGATAGGTCCCTTTGAGAAGGGTATCTTGTCTGTTTGTTCATGTTTTTGCAGGGACGTCACCCTCCAGGCAGTACGCCAGATGTTTTCAAGCAGGATGTTTCCTTCTTCCCCAGCGAGTTCAACAGTGTTTCCCCATGGAGTCTGAACAGGGGATTGTGAGCATTGATATGTCTCCCCAAGCAGAGATAGATTCTCCCCGATCAGATGCGTCCTAGGCAGGATCATCATTTCCCCAGCTGAGTCATACGCAGAGGTGTATACTCAGTCCCAGCAGTGGGCCAATGTGCAGTTTTCTCGTAGAAGATTGTTCGCAAGAGTTCAGGCTGAAATCATCAGCGGAATTGAGATTTGTCCCCACAGAGTTGTATTCTCCCCGGCAGGTAGGAGTGATTCCAGCGTCTGGTTGCCTATCCTCAGTCGAGTTTACCGTTCCCCAAGAGATTCGAATCCTTGGAACCCGTGCAATCCATGATTGGTTTTCCCCAGTAGAGAGTTGAGTAGCTGATGCTGCACTTCCCCATCAGAGTCCGTATCTCCAGGAAGATTCTAGCTGCAAAGGCCGTGCAGTTTATTTCTGCGATTGACCACCGTTTTCCTCAGCAGTTAGTGGTTCGCATACCTAGTTGAGCGAGTACAGGTTCTCGTAGAACTTTCTCCCCTGCAGCAGTTACCTGGAGTTCGTTTCCCCAGGTTAAGTCCAATTGAGATTGGTGTGACTTCTTCTCCTTGGCAGGATGATTCTTCCTCCCTACCAGAGTGGTTCTTTCTCCTTGATAGGAGGATTTTCCCTTCTGCATTTATTTTGCTGACGGGGTCATAGCATTTTGCATGATTACATAGCATTTATCCTAAACGCGTAGCATTTCCACCGTGTGGAGCATTGTGCCATTGTCAAACATATGCATATGAAACATGAGCTAGGTCGTTATTGTTCTTGTTTTGCAGGGGTTCCTCCGCAGAATGGTTTGCTCAAGATGATTCTTGAATTCCCCAGCGAAGTTGTTTGCTTAAGATGATTCTTAAAACTCCCCAGTGAAATAGCTAGAGTTGCTTACTCAAGATGATTCTTGAAGTCCCTGGCAGAGTTATTTGTTCAAGATGATTCTTGATTTCCTCAGTAGAGTTTATTTGTCCAGAATGATTTCTGAAATCCCCGAAGCAGAATTACTTGATAGTCCACCAGAATCCCCAGCGGAGATGTGTCATCCCCAGCAGGTTTCAAATAGAGAAGTTGAAATTTCCCTTGAAGACTTGCTGATGAAGTTCGACTGCGACGTCGAAGTAGTTCTCCTAGATGACGCGGAATGCCTGATGGCAAAAGAATAGATATCCCTATTTGGTTCATGATTGACTGAGGATTCTATTTTCGACTTACTGATGAAGTCTGGCTGGCGCCCGATAATTTCTTTGAATGCCCGACGGCATAATTATAGAGATTGTCAAAAGTTCCTAATGACCTGATGAGTCCCGAGGAATTCTTCTGCTGTCGTGCCGCAGAATGCCTGACGGCAATATCAGCTATGTATCACCAGTTACCGTGTAACGAGTGATCCCTTGATGATTTGAGGACGAAGAGTTGCAGTAAAATCAGAGAATCATCCTGACGGAGGTTCAGATCGGTATTCTCCAGCTAGTTGTCGTGCAACTACCATTTCCATTTCTGAAGATTTGTCTACCTACCAGAGTATCGTTTACTGGTGAGGTTGGCAAATTTCTGGTTACCGTGTAACCGATTCCCCAGCAACTTGCCGTGCAACTGTCGTTTACAATTTCGAAGATGTTCCTACCAATTAGAGTATCGTTTACCTGTGCGGTTGACAAATCACCAGTTACCGTGTAACCGGCGATCCCTTGATGACTTGAGGACGTAGATGATCATCCTGACGGAGATTTGAGATTAAACCCTTCACCAGTTACCGTGTAACTGGTGATCCCTCAATTATTTGAGGACGCAGTGATGTTAGATGCATCAGATCAGTATTTCTCCAGCTAGTTGTCGTGCAACTATCGTTTCAGTTTCCGAAGATTTGTACCCATCAGAGTACCGTGTACTTGTGCAGTTGGCAAATTTCCGGGTTTTTTGGTATTCAACCATCTTTTACCTTGATTGGCTGATAGTCATTCGCTTCTCACGCAGTCAGGTCCAAGCCGTTTGAATAGGGGCAGCTGTTGCACCCCAAAATTTGCCTAACCTTTTTTTACCTAGCTTATGTTTCATTGCATTCATATTAGCATTATCATTTGCATTGCATTGACATGTGTGTAGGAGATCAAGAGGTATGACTACCAATCAAGGGCTACACAAGACTATGAAGCTAGCTAAGAGAGTTATTCAAGTGCTCAAGGGTTGATATCCTCACCAGGGAAGTCTAAAATCCTCAGAGAGAGTGGTTGAAACCAAGAGTGCATATCTCCTAACTTGAGAGTTGTGGGAAGCTATTCAGATGATTCTGAAGCCATGAAGTTGGACCTAGAGCCTTGAGAGAGCTCTTAAGAAGTATTGAGATCATCTTGAAGCCTAGAAAGGTCATTGTGCAAAGGATGTGAAGTATAACCAAGATTGGTACAACTAGGGTTTCATCTGGTCAACCCTAGGTCAACTGATGATTTGAAGAAGTTTGAGACCTAATTCAAGAGCCATGTGATCATGGATTGATGTGTTGAGATGTCCAAGGGATGATTCCAAGGTTAACTTATCATGAATCAAGAGTGTGAGAAGTTGCTAGGCTAGGGTTGCTATGCTTGACAGTGTAAAATCCCCTGGTTTAGTGCCTAACTTCAAGACTACTTAACTCAATATGTGATTTTCATCTCACCTTGACCCTAACATGATTGTTGTAGGGCATGATCTTAGCTTTAATTTGAGTACTTGAAGTCCTTGATAGGGTTTATAGAACTCAAGTTATGAGCCATACAAGTTACAGGTCATCTGAGGCATGTGAATTTGGAGCTTGAAAGTTACCCAACTTGCATGACACTTTTACCCTAGAAGGATGATTCCTATGAAATTTTGGTCAACATGAATGTTGTTCCTTATCCTCTTAGCTTTCTATAAAGTACTAGAAGTCCATGATTGGATTTGTAGAACTCAAGATATGGCTTTGACAAGATAAGGGTATTTTGGGTATTTAGAATTACAGGTCATTTTTGGTTATGAGTCCATTTCACTATCTTAGGCACCTCAAATGAAGATTTGTTCAACTTGAAAGTTGTTCAAAATGGTGTTTTAGTCCAACCGTGACCCAAGCATCCATTGATATGGATTGAAAATGGAAGAGTATGAAGAAATTTTGAAAAAAGATCATTAAAAGGCATTAATGAAGGAAAATTCAAAATAAATTACAATGGCTCCCAAACTTCACAAGTTTATGCATTTTCTGATTGGGAATGACATTTTAAGGACAATGGCAATTTCACATTTTTGATTTGAGGCTTAATTCATGGGCATTGAGTGGATTACTTCATGATGAAGAAACATAATCAATCTTGGCCATAAGATGAAATCAAGCACTCAAGCTGAGCCATTCACATCCAAGGAGTATTGTGCAAGCTGTTAGAGCAAAGAGTGAGCCAAAACTGAGTCAGAATGCGCAAGTTCCATAGTTGAACATTGAAGGAAATTGAAATTTTGGATTCATCAATTTGGGCCATGATTGGGCCATGTTAGGATCCAAACAGCTTCTATTTAAGTTCACAATCGTGTTCAGATGGTTTTTTGGAAGGAATTGGTGCATAATTCAGTTATGGCAGTTAGAGATCAAAGCTTCCAACTCCAAATCGTGTTTTGCAATTCAAAGGGTTTCAAGAGGAATTGAAGATTCAGGTAGCACCAGTGATCATCAGTGAACGTTTCTGCAGCATTTGAAGCCAAGAATCACCCTGCAACTGCTCCAATTTCAAGCTTTTTTCCAGGTTTTTATTTTTCACCATTGCTCTAGTTCTAGGCATGTTTAGACTGAAATTGGCATGTGGTTAGGTTGTAGTGATGACATAGATCGTTTTAGGATCATAATTGAGAAGTTTGATGATGATTCATGAGGTGATGCAATTTCTGTTTGGATTCGAATCTGGATGATTCTTGAGTGTTAGCATGGATTGGTTAGTGATTCTTGATCCATGAGAAGTAAGGATCATTTATGTGCAATCAATTTTGAGTTTGATGATGATTATGAAATTGAGGAATTTTTTGTTCCTCTTCGTTTTTGGAAATTCATGAGGAGTTAAGAAGAATGATGTGGATCTTGATGATCAGTGAGAGGAGACGAGAAGAATCATATAATTTTCTTTGAGTTTTGTGAGATTTGGTTGCAGAGCTTGATGGCTCTCGCCGGAGAAGACGGTGGCGCCCTTCTCCGGCCACCGTGGATGTTTTCCCCCTTCTTGTTCAGTTTAAATTGGGGACGATGACTGGAAACCGTTGATTTCATTTGGATTGGTTGACTGAGTCTCAGCATCTGAGGGTGGAGGTTTGGTTTAATTAGGGTTTGGTGAGGTGGCTTAACATGAAGCGTAGGATGATCATACTTTTTTGTTGGACGGATAGGATTAGGCTGCACCATAGGGATTAGTCAACCATAACACACATTGCCTTGAACCAAAATGCACAGCTTCATTAAATGCGCTGGCACGCGCGTGGCTGTTAAATCGTTTGACCAGTAATCTCATCCAATGGCCCTGATATTTTCTGATGCTTTTTAATTCTTTTATTATTTTTCTATTTTCTTTTAATTGTTTTTTCATGTTTAATTCATTTTAAATAGTTTTAATGATCAGAAAAATATGAAAAAATATGTGGTTGATCCTTGTTGAATTTCTGATTTTTCCATGCCTCTGGATTTTATTTTGATGCTATTTTCAATTTAATGTCCATTTTTCTATTTTTAATAAATGCTTAAAAATGCATAATATAACTAGTTTGATTGCTGATTTTATTGGTAATTCATGATTTGGAATTTGATGTTGAAACTTTGCATGCCTGCTATAGACCCCTTGATAGGTTTGGTTGATTTTTGTTGTGAGTTTTAGATGATTCTAAGTAGGAGTTTGAGATAGATGTTTAGGAGCCTTCCTTGATGGATCCCCTTTAGTACACTCTTTGGATTTAGATTTTATTAGGACCTTTAGGATTAGGTTTGACCCCTGATTTTTGTACCATAGATCCCTAACACATGTAGGATAATGTAGGGTTTTCCTTAGAATTTTTAGAAATGATTTTCTATTAGTTCCCCATTTTACAAGTTGCTTATAGTTTAGGTGACCTTAACTAGCATAACTTCATAGATTGACCTTGTAAATGTCCATTAGATAATTCTAAGTGTCATATCCTTTCTTGATAGAATATTAATTAGGTAGATACCTTACTAGAGCCTTGATAGAGCTTTTGATTCCCCTAGTCTAGGTGATCCTTGTGGCTAGTCCTTAGGGTTCCTTAGAAGTTGTTGTGTTGCCTTCTGTCCCCTATGTGATTTCTTCCTTGGGCTTTGCCCTACCCTCTTTCTCCAAGTCTTGAAGAGGAGCCCTCCTGGGAGAGCCTAATCCTTCCTTTGGTTGGATTCTGTGCATTCCTCATGAGGTTGAGCCTTGAATTGACATTCCCTAGTATAGTACATTCCTTTGGTTTGTACTATCTTTCTCTTTCAAGTCTTGATGAGGAGCCCTCCTGGGAGAGCCTAATCCTTCCCTTGGTTGGATTCTGTGCATTCCTCAGGAGGTTGAGCCTTGGATTTACATTCTTGGCATGTTATATTCCCTTGGTTTATATATTGTCATCCATCTCAAAGTCCTTTTCTTAGGATCCCTCTTGGGAGAGCCTAATCCTTCCCTTGGTTGGATTTTGTGCATTCCTCAACAGGTTGAACCTGAGATGGACACTCTGTGTTGATACACTTTAAACCAGTTACCCTTAGATTGATATCTAGGACCAATACTCAGTTTCCTGTCCTATTGACATAGGATCCCTCTTGGGAAAGCCTAATCCTTCCCTTGGTTGGATTTTGTGCATTCCTCAACAGGTTGAGCCCATGATGGACTCTGGTGTTGATACACCTCCAACCTTATGTAGCCTGGGATGATTTCCCTGTTGCTCATTTTGGTTTTTCTCCCTTGTTTGATTTGCTCGATGCATTAGAATAGGTTCATATTTAGATTATTTTAAGCTAGGAGCATGATTGCTTAGAGGTTGACTGGGTCTCGCTCTGCTTGTTTGCATTAAGGGTTGAGGTGATCCTCCCCTTGCTTGTGTGGTTTTTCTTTTTATCTGTGTATTAGAATTAGAGGTTGAGTCTGTCTCCCTCTGCTTGTCTGTTTTGACTATTTTCTTTGCTTGATTGCTAAGAGGTTGAATGAGTCTCCCTCAGCTTGTATTGTTGCATTGCATGTGCATCTTTACTATTTTCTTCCGTTTATCTGTTTATCTGTTTAGTTGATGCTTTGTCTGTTTCTGTATCCCACTGGCATGATCCCTTAGGGCTCTCACTTCCTTTGATAAGGAAGTGATGATTAGAACTTTAGGTTGAAACCTATGCATGATAACATCTAGGAGTTCCCTGTTTCAAAACTCAACCATAGGATGAATCCTTGGCATGACAACATTAGGACTTGACAGTCTCCCTGTAGAGTTTATTCTTTTCTCATCTCAAAACAATAGTAAAAAATGCAATAAAGGCAAGCTAGTACAAGCGTGTTACGAGCCTTAAGCTACTTGGGTAATGATAATTGAGCGACCTCCTCTCAATCGTCTAGAATGTTTAGTATACGTCCTTTGGACGATATGCAATGCATTCGTTCCCAGGTCATAGTCGCTAGAGCTGTACAAACTACAGACAACCATAACAACACTTCTTCCGTAAAAGACAGAAAACAAACTTCAAACCTTTTTGCCCCGTGGGCCCATAATTCAAAGGAAAGCTTTTCTGAAAGAAAAGAGTATCGTTAACTCCCAGTTCTACCGCAAACGGTAACGTACGAGTCTCTGACGAGCGAGATGCATACACCAAACTGCCGGAACTGTTTGTTAACCCTACTCGGAAAAACAGATGAATCTGAACCTCCGTAATTCGTACTATCCCAAACTACGTAAGCTCTGATCTCTCATACATGTTGAGAGTATGTAAGCACAATACTGACATATTGGCGAGCCACCTTCCCCGTAACCCGTAGTTAGGCGAACTACGTTGACTCTGATTTCTCGTTCCAGACGGGAATACGTAGGCACGATGCTTTGCCGAGTCGTTTTCTTTTCTTTTCAGACCAGCCTTGATAGGTAGATAGTTAAACCAACCCGTCAGATAAACACAACAAGCGTGGATCTCATCGAGTACGATGGACGTGAGGGGTGCTAATACCTTCCCCTTGCGTAACCGACTCCCGAATCCAGACATGGTTGCGATGACCTTGTCTTATACCTTTTTTTCGTCAGGTTTTTCCGATCGTTTCCTTTCTCGTTCTGAGGGATAAATAACGAAAGGTGGCGACTCTTCTATTTTGCCGGCACCTTATTTTCGCGGTAGTGACAGACGCCACCTAGGAAAACAACTAATCCTAGAATAATCTGACAATTGGAATAAATAAGATAGCAGAATTAAAAACTGAAAAGTAACAGACAAAGATGTCAAATCATCATGATAGGACATCTTGTCCAACATCTTGATCTTGAGTTAGTTCTTCACCATGTTAGGACATCTTGTCCAACATCTTGCTGACAAGTTAGTTTTACCAAAATTGATGCTAACCACAAGGCTTGGACTCATCACCAAGGATTCCAATAGAGAAATCATTTTGTCCATTCCTGTTTCAATGAATTTACTTCCTCAAGAAGTTCCCTTTGCTCTTGCTCAATTGTATCCATATTTCGTATTGAATTGGCCCGAGTATTGTATTAATGTGTCAGCTTATCTTCTATGAAGATGAAGGAAAAGAATGAGACTCCGACAGACTAGCAAAAAGCAAGACCAAATGATGCCAATGATTCGTGAAATCCATATGAAAATTATTATTTACAAAGAACTAAAGAACCATAAACATATTACAAACATCATAAGTAATATCATATTAAGAAGAAAATTGGATTTCATTTCATTAAAATATCTAGAAGGATTACATTTCAGTACATAATTTCAAAGCAATTTGAAACAAAAGACATAAACTAAGGCCTAGGATCTGAGGGGACTACAACTGAAGAAGATCTATCTCCATGCTGCAACTTCCTTTTGAGCTTCCTAATCTGAACTTCAAAAGCAGTCTTCAGCTCAGCCTTTTCTTTCAAGATCTTGTAAAAAAAACCTTTCCAAGCGCCAAACCTAGCTTCTTGCTCTTTCTTTCTTTTCTTTCCATGCTATTCAAGCAGATCATCCTTCTCTTTCAATTGCCTTTTCAACTCTAACTTCTCCGCATTTGAAACATGAAACTTGCTCTCCCAAGCATCTTTTTTCTGCTTCATCTGAGCTAAAGCAACTTGGAGTCCTTCCCTATCTTCAACTAGAATCAGAGTGGATCCTATGACTTTAGGGAACATAGGTTCTTCGGGAGGATAAAGCGTCTTGATGTTAGCAGCTCTGACTTGCACCCACTGAGTGTAAGGCTCCAAAGCAACACAATCTTTCTTTCCTAATTCATCCTTTCCTTTTCTATGAATCTTATGTCAGGTGTAGACTATCATTTATCTCAAACCCTTGCTATCAACACCCTCTTGAATGAAGAAAGCTTCCAAAGAATGTTGATGGGTTTATCCTTCATAGCATACCCAAGCTGATGTCGAGCCAAAATCGAATTGTAGTTAATACCTTATTTTGTACCAAGAAGAGACACATTATGGAATTCACCACAACTATTGTAAGTGCTCTTGATTGGCTGCATTTTATGGCAAAACACTAGAGCATGTATGTATGTCATGTCTGATATTAGTGTATACATAATGTGGACAGTGCAGGGTAAGTTGACTTGGCTAAAAGCAAGTTAAGTTGGATGTCATACCCAATGTTATGACTTGGGTCATATGACATCAAGCGCAGGTTTGTTTTTCTTTGGTAGCTATAAACCAGGAAACAGAATAGGAGCTCAAGCTGGATATCAGGAGATTTTCTAGAAGCCCTAGGCGGACTGAAATATCCCTGAATTAAGTGGTAAGTGTGCAAATGATTAAAAATAGGTTTGTTATGAATAAAACCTAATTTATGCACCAAGGCCCAAAAGGACTGACAATTGCTATAAAGATCAG
Source organism: Lathyrus sativus (assembly GCA_963859935.3). Classification (NCBI taxonomy): domain Eukaryota; kingdom Viridiplantae; phylum Streptophyta; class Magnoliopsida; order Fabales; family Fabaceae; genus Lathyrus; species Lathyrus sativus. The sequence continues at coordinate 326,482,672 of OZ012740.1, forward strand.
CAGAAGCAATCCTGAACAGCAGCTCTTGATAGAAGAAGAAAGAGTGCAGATTGCAGAGTCCTTGTGAGTGAAGAAGGCTAGTCTTCATGTGTGAATTCTGTCTAGGAATACTTGTACTCCAAGCAATTGTTTGGTGGATGATTTGCATTGGATAGGTAGATTCTAGGTTGTGTCTCACTCAAAGTTGTGAAGCAAGAGTGTGTGAGTTCCTTGATCAAAGTTGTGAAGCAAGATCAAGGTGTGTATGAAGTGTCGCTTCATATTTATTCTGTAATTGTGAATTGTATATCACTGTGGTGATTGAGGGGGAGTGAGTGGGTATACTCAGGTCTAGAGTGTCTCTAGGCTGGATTATCATTGGGTAGGTTTTAAGTGAGGAGTGCAAACTATGTTGTTTGACTCTGAATTAATTCTGCTAATAGTGAAGTTCCTCCCTGGCTTGGTAGCCCCCAGATGTAGGTGTTGTTGACACTGAACTGGGTGAACAATTGTTGTGTTATTTACTGCTTTTATTATTACTGATTATTAGTTGTTAAGTAGCAGATGTCATAGTGGATGTTACAAACTTGGGAATAACATCCATCGTGTGCTTGCCAGAGTTTTCAATTGGCATCAAAGCAGGCACCCTGCCTGTTTAAATCTGGGTGAGATCTAGGGAAAATAAATTCTGGTACTATGGATAAGGATATATGTTTCACTAATAGACCTCCAATTCTGGATGGATCTAATTATGATTATTGAAAGCCTAGGATGATTGCATTCCTAAAATCCTTAGACAGCAAGGCTTGGAGAGCTGCAAACTCTGGCTGGAAACATCCTGTGAAGACTGACAAGGATGGAGTAGATGTGTTGATTCCTGAAGAGGAATGGAACAAAGAGCAAGAGGCCTTAGCTCTTGGGAACTCTAAAGCATTGAATGCTCTCTTCAATGGTATAGACAAAAACATCTTTAGACTAGTACACAACTGTGAACTAGCAAAGGATGTTTGGGACTGGGACACTCTCAGAACTACTCATGAAGGAACCTCCAAGGTCAAAATGTCAAGACTTCAAATGCTGACCACCAAATTTGAAGGTCTGAGAATGAAGGAAGATGAGACCATTCATGAGTTTTACATGAATGTTCTTGAACTTGCAAACACCTCAGGAGCTTTGGGAGAAAATATGACTGAAGAGAAGCTTGTAAGAAAGATTCTAAGGTCACTACCTAAAAGGTTTGCTATGAAAGTAACAGCCATTGAAGAAGCCCAAGACATATGCCACATGAAAGTGGATGAACTCATTGGTTCCCTTCAAACCTTTGAAATGGGAATGAGTGATCAGGATGTGGAGAAAAAGAACAAAAGCATAGCTTTTGTCTCAAACACTGCTAATTCAGATGGTGAAAAGGAGGAGAATATGTCTGAAGCAATTGCCTTGCTTGGAAGACAGTTCAACAAACTGGTCAAAAAGATAGATGCTAGGTCTAAACCTTATACCAAAAGCATGCCTTATGATAAAGAGAAATCTGAAGATAAAGTCAGCCAAAGTAGAGCAGTCCAATGTCATGAGTGTGAGGGATATGGACATGTTAGGAGGGAATGTCCCACATACCTCAAAAAGATGGGAAAAGACTTAACAGACACTTGGTCTGATGAAGATTTTGACAGTGGATCAGAAGAGGAATCAGCTAAACATGTCACTGCTCTTAATAACGTGTGCATCTCTGATGATGATTCAAGTGATGAAGAGTTTTCCTTTAAGGAGCTTGCAGCCTCATACAAAAAACTTCACATCAGAAGTACAGAACTGGTTCAGCAAGGAGAGCAACAGAAGAAAATCATCAAGGAGTTAGAAGCTGAAAAGAAAGAGCATCTAGCCACAATAAACACACTCAGAAGTGAAGTGAAGGAGTTGAAAAGTAAAAAGGATCAAATGGCAAAGTCCATAAGGATGCTAAATTCTGGGACAGACTCCCTAGAGGAAATTCTTCAGAGTGGACAAACCTCAGGAGATAGGTCTGGATTAGGATTTGTTGATAAACAAAATCCTGTGCTAAAACTCAAGAGACTCCAACCTGAGGTCCAGAAGTTAAAGAGGATGTCACGACCAATGTCACATCATCCAACTGACAGAAACTGGAATCAAGTCAAAAGTAGGTTCCAAGGGCATAGATGTTACCACTGTGGAAAACTTGGTCATATCAAATTTGTGTGTTTCTGGCTGCATGGATTTCCTAGTCATCCTCATCAAGAACATAGAGCTCATGTCAAAAGACAGCATCAAGCAAGAACTAAAAAGGGTGCTCCTAACAGGCAAAGACATTGGGTTATCAAGAATATGGCCTTAGCAGCTCACACTGCTCTAAGGATGCCAACCCAAGAGAATTGGTACTTTGACAGTGGTTGCTCCAGACATATGACTGGAATTGAGGATCACTTGACAAAACTCAACCCTCATACGTCCAGTCATGTGACCTTTGGTGATGGAGCTAGAGGAAAAATCACAGGTGTTGGACATCTTGATAGTCTTAAAGCCCCAAAATTGAAGGATGTCTTGTTGGTTAAAGGACAGATTGTTAACCTAATAAGCATAAATCAGCTATGTGATCAAGGTTTAAAAGTCCACTTTTCAAAGGATAAGTGTGTGGTTGTCAATGAAGAAGGTGAGGAAGAAATGAGGGGATCTAGAGCAATGAATAATTGCTACCTGTGGGAGCCCAAAAGTATCCTCAATAACCTGGAGAAAAAGGAAACTAATGACAAATTATGGCTGGTAAAATACAAACTAAATAGAAGGTCCAACACATCAGTAAGAAGATCTTCAAAGGGTGCTTCAGAGAGAAGGACAGGATGTAAGAAAAGTCATGTAGGGAAGCAAGCCAAGAAGGGATACCTAAATATTAGTCATCAGGGAAAGCTGGATAGGGTATATTAGAACCTGATGGAGTCCTTGGATGCTACCTGTTGCACCCTAAAATTTGCCCAACCTTATTCACTGGGTCTATGTTTCAATATCATTAGCATTTGCATATAGAGCCATGTACATAGGTTACTCATCTGCATAGCATAAGCATAGCAAGTCAGCTAACAGGGGACCAATCATTGTTATCATCTCTAGAGGCCTATCAAGAGGTTATTATCCTAATTCAATCTCATTCAAGTCATCAGAAAAGAATTTGAAAGCAGGGGGTTCAGTGGATCAAGCATTGAGTATATCTCCTAACTGAGGGTGTCTGAGGGTCAACAAGGGGGTTGTGAGCTGTGAATTGAAGGCATGGGGAGTATCTAGACATCTTGGAGGACTTATAAAGTCATTTGGAGAAGGAGACAAGTCATTGTTGAAGTCACAAGAATTACAGTTGAAGACAGTCAACTAGGGTTTCATCTGGGTCAACCCTGGGTCAACTCTAGGTCAATTGACTGATTGAAAGGCATTAAGGGCTATTGGAGACATGTGGGGTTCATCATTTTACATGGAGAATAAGGATATGTTGTTATGCTAAGAAGAATTCAAGAGAAATCAAGGAGAAGAGGAGTTTCTAAATTAGGGTTTCTGTGTAAAATCCCCTAGTTTAGGTCAAATTGCCAAGCAAGATAAGTCAAAATGCAAGCTTCAAATGGATCCTTGGCCAACATGACACTTGCAGAGGATCTCAAGACCTTTAATTTTAGTGGTGGAAGACATCAAGGAGATTTATAGAACTCAAGTTATGGTCCTTGCAAGTTACAGGTCATCTGAGGTATCTGAAGTTTTGTCTGTAAAAGTGACTTGACTTCCAAGCAATTTTTACCCCTCAAGGAGATTTAAAATGAATTTCTGGTCAACATAAGAGTTGTTCCTCATTGTTTTAGCTTTCTAGAATGGTATAGTATGCCTTCATATGATTTGGGGAACTCTACTTATGGTCTTGGCAAGCAAAGGGTATTTTGGTCATTTGGTGATTACAGGTCATTCATAGCACATGCCTAAAACTCATACAAGGAAGCTTCAAATGGAAAACTTCCCAACATCAAAGTTGTTCAAAATGGGATTTTAAGGCTAGAAAAGAAGGTGTGAAAGTTTGAAAAAGCTTGGAGCATGGAATTTTAAAAAGTGGTGAAAATGACTTAAAAAGGCATATAACTTGAAAAAGTTCAAGTTGGAAAATGGTTTGAGAGATCTACAAAGCCAATATGGGTCATCCAATATACCAAATTGATTCCCAACATCATTTTAAAGACATTGGTTCAGCCACATTTTTGAGTTTAGGTTTAAAAATTGGACTTCCTTTGTAAATTTGTTTCTTACATCATAAGGCAACATGGTAAAGCTTAACACAAGGCAAGGGAAACTTGGTTTTTCATGCATACACTCCTAATATCTCATGAGGGGAGATTTTCAATCAAGTTTACCCAAGGTGCAAGCATGATATGATATGATTCAAAATGCCATCAAATGATAAATTCATGAAAGTTCCATAAGCTTCTAGATCCCTCTAGGACCAATCTAGAAACTTCTCATTCTGTTAATCCTCTCCTATATAAGGAAATGAAGCTGTTTGTTATTGGGTTGGTGATTCTATTTGCTTGCAAACCATACTTTCATCTCATAACTCCAAAATTGCATTTTGATTCCCATCTCTCCCAAACTCCATTGTTTGTGCTAGCTATCATCATCATCATCATTCTCCATGGTTGTGGATTGAAAAGCAAGAAAAAGACACCTCAAATCGTGGCTGGATCATGAGTTCTTCTCCATCACTCCAAGTGGCGTGAAGCTTCGAATTGGCATTTTCAAGAGGTGTAAACACGAATTCTCTTCACCAGCATCATCACCATCATATAAAGATCAATTGGCACAAGTGGCAAGGGCTGAAACGAGGGATAACCATCATCACCATATCCAATTGGTAAGAATACATTTTGATTCGAATCACCATAGTTATGCATGGTTAGGGTTAGTTGTTGTGATATTCATGATAGAGACCACTTAAGGATCATTTATGGTGAGTTTAAGGTCAATCCATGGAGGTTCAAGATGTGGTGTCAATTCTTGGTTGGTCAAGAATGGTTGATATATGAAGATTAAAAGCATGTGTTATAGTTTAGTATACTCAGTGTAACATGTAGAACACGTGGCTACAATTATTTTCAAGGTTTGTTACAGTTGCATGTCAAGCTTTCATGGTGGACCCAAGACTTGTGGTGTTCGGTTTGAAGTGTAGAGAAGGTTTCAAGGTCAGCTAGGGCCATGGTTGGATAGAGGGGAAGAAGGAGATCATTTTTGGTCTTTATTTCGTATGTTTTCTTGGAGGAACGAGTGAGCTAGAGGGAGTAGAAGATCATGGCATGGAATGGAAATTCTGGTATGGTTAGGGTTTTACATGAAGAAGAAAAGGGAGGGCCGTTGGATGCTCCTAAAAGTCTTGACCAAGACTCCCATCGGATGGCCGTGATTCAATTCAGAATTTGGAGGGAATTCCCACATGAATGAAACGGCGTCGTTTCATTAAATGAGCTCTTTGGGCTCTTTTTTCTTTTTGCACCCCCCTGATTCTGAAGCCCAATGCGTTGAACTAGCCCATCCTACTATCTGCACCCCCTTCATCTATTTCTTTTATTTTCATTTTCAAATTGCATTTTTATTTTACTCATCTTCCAAAATTCATAACTAAATAAATAATGCATGTTTTTTACTCATTCTTTTTTTAATATTTTCCTTAGCATGTCTAGAAAATTGAAAAAATATAAAAATTGCATTTTATATTTTTTTCGCATTTTCCACATATTTTACAAAATAATGCATTCTTTTCCTTAATTCATTTCACACTTGAACTTGTACATTTTTGTTCATGACTTTAGGAATAGATTTTTTGCTCATTCTTTTTGGTGATGTTAAATAATGAATTGTATTACTCTCTGGATTTATTACTAGATTTTTTAGAATAAAATTTGATTAGCTTAGATAATTGAACTTAGGATAGTTTAATTAGGGTTTTTAAGTAGTATACTTGAACTTCAACATTTTATTTTTGGGGTTTTTAGGACAAGTTAGCCTCTGGGGAATATATGGGACTTAAGGGTAGTTAAATAGGATCCCCTAGAATTTATATTAGGAATTTATATTACCATATGCTATTTTTGGTTGATTTTTGAATTGATTGATCATTTGTGTGGCCTTTAGGGCATAGTTTGTATTGTTTTGCTTCTTTTTCTTCTCCTTTGGGTGTGGACCTTTGAAGATTGAATTGAGGACCTTGTGAAGACCTTGTGGATGAAGCACATTGAAGACTCAAGATGGAAGATCAAGTTCAAATTCATTGAAGATGTTGTGTTTGCTAGAAGACTGTTGAAGACTATAGGATTTAAGGTTAGGAAGAGCTTAAACTAGCAACTTGATTCACAAACATAGATGGCTTTGTTGGCCTCTATCCTTTCTCTATGATTCAAAGTCTCTTTAAAATATCCACCTCCTTCCTTTGGAAGGATCAGTGAATGTATTTGAAAGATAGAACTTTTGAGAGAAAACTTTCTGTTTAATGTTAACAGTTGATGAACCACCCTTGGTAGGTAATTAACTGTCTAACATTCGTTCACTTCATCTGGTTGACTGATGTTCATCCTGGAGCCTGAGACTTGAAGAAAAGCCATTGTAGACTGAGGACTGGTGCTCAAGATCTCTGCTTGAAGACTGTGAAGATAGAGACTGCTGCTGACTGAAGCTTGTAGCTGATTGGAGATGACTTGAAGAAGGATATTGATGTAGAGCTGCTGTGGCTGTTTATTTTTGCTGTATTTCATTTCTTAATGTATTGATTGGTTTTCCTGACTGTATTGTTTGCTGTTTACCCTGCTGGGTTGAAAGTGAAGTCTGTTCACTTTTGCCTATTGTTTTCCAGGTTCGAGGTTGAGTGGGACTCCCTTGCCTCGCTTGTATTGCTGCATTCATGCATTTTACTGTTTTACTTTATATATCTGCTATTGTTTCTGTTTTCGCCTATCCCGTAGGATCTCTGTTTCTCTCTGTGCAAGAGAGGAGCATGATAGACACTAGGTCTTAACCCATGCATGATAACATTAGGTTAGTTCGTTTCCCTTCGCAACCATAGGTTAGAGTTTTGTCTCTTCTTTCTCAAAACAAACAGAAAAACACAATAAGATTTCAAATACAATAAAAGACACTTCTTCCGTAAAAGAATGTGAACTCATCAAGACGTCATTTTTGTCCGCCGGGACTGCTAATCAAAAAAAAAAACCTTTTTCAGAAGGAATAAAAACAATCAAAACAGACTGGTGTCGTACGTGGCCCGAACTACGTTTGCTCTGATCTTTCATGCTGTATGAAAGTACGTAGGCATAGGATGTCGTATCCTAGCGAGCAACCTTCCCCTCCTTTCCCGTAGGTAGGCGAACTACGTTGACTCTGATTTCTCGTTCCAGGCGAGAATACGTAGGCATAAAGTGCGATGCTTTGCCGAGTCATTTTTATTTTCATTTTATTTTCTTTTTAACCCTTTGACCTATAGTTTAGATAGAATAAGAATACATACCCGAAAACAAGCGTGGATCCCGTCGAGTACGACGGACGTGAGGGGTGCTAATACCTTCCCCTTGCGTAACCGACTCTCGAATCCAGATTTTGGTTGCGACGACCATACCTTTCCCGTGTTGTGCGAGGTTTACTCTGAGCGTTTCCTTTCCCTCCCGTGGGATAAATAACGCACGGTGGCGACTCTTCTGTTCAGCCGGTGCCGATTTTCGCAGTAGCGACAGCTGGCGACTCTGCTGGGGATCCAACGTCCCCTGGTTGCTAAGGACTGCGATAGTCCCTATGCATGTGGGATCCAACGTCCCCTAAGAGAGTCAATCCTAACGCTTGTTTTCCCGTCGAGGATTTTGTATGGATTTATATTTCTGACCTTTATTTTCAGCTTTGTATATATGGATTATTATTGCTGTATTGGGGTGTGACGGGTGTTCTGATATTGAGTGAGAAGCCGAACCTGGGCTTGAGTGCACCTAGAATTAGAGTAGAAAGTAGTGGGCGCGTGCCGGCTTTGCTTGCATTAGTGTCTCATGAAATCTACACTCGGACGAGGTTCTTCTGGTTGGCTTCTTTTTCTACCCTTTGGGTCGAAGGGGTTGTTGGTCAGCTGAATTGTCGACTCCGGGAACCGATCATTTGGAAGTTGGCTAAGTGAGGCCTCTTCAGGATTTGATGATGCCACTCCTTCTGGGAATCGTATCATCAACCCTGAAAGTCTGTGACGCCGACGACCGCATAGGATGCCATACCTTTGTCAGTTACTAGGACATCCACCTGTGAGAGGGTTTGGGGTTATGCAGGTAACTAGACCTTCAGACTACCGGTTATTTCTTGATCATAGATCCTGGGTATTTATGGAGAGTTAGGAGGTCTGTCAGAGACTATTTGGAGATGTGTTTTGAGGTCTGTCAGAGACCAGTTGGAGAGTTCTGAGGTCTGTCAGAGACCAGTTGGAGGTATGATCTGAGGTCCGCCAGAGACCAGTTGGAGTTATGGTGTGAGGTCTGTCAGAGACCATTGTTGGAGCTTTGTTTTAGGTCTATCTGAGACCAGGGTTTGAGGACTTCCATAGAGTCTATCCGAGACTTCTTGATATGGTTCAGGCTATTCAGCTACGGCATTTGGTCCCTGTTGCATGTTACTTGCATTGCATTGTTTACATACTCATTATCATTGCATCCCATTAACGTGTGTCTGTGCTGCAGGTGCATTTGCATATCCTCCGATTCTAGTGCCCAAACTTCTGAGTATTGAGTATGGCTGGTTTGAGGAAAACAGTGGCGTACAAGCTGCCTTCACCTGATATTACGTCTTTGCTTGGTCTGATATCTCTTGCCGATGAGGAGGTTAGGAGAAGCTTCAGAATGAGTCACGGGAGGTTACTGAGATTAGTCTGCAAGCCCACTGCTGATGAGATGAACGGGCTGTACACCTTGATGCAGTTCTATGACCCCGCATTGAGATGTTTTACGTTTGCTGACTTCATTCTAGGGCCTACCATTGAGGAGTATGTGGAGTTTACTGAGTTACCGGTGCGGAACAAGGTTCCCTTTATTCACTCTGCTGCTGAGCCCAAGTTGGAGGACTTAGCCAAAGCCTTGCATATGGACGCTGCAGAACTGTTATTGACTTCTTGGCTTGGGGTTTCAGGTTTCTCTCTTGATTTCTTGGTTGGCAAAGCTCAGGAGTATGCCAAGAACGGATGCTGGGTGGTTTTCAATGCTATTTGGCTTTATGCATTTATGGGATTGTGTTGTTCCCTAACTTGCCCAACTTCGTAGACCTGGACGCTTTCCATCTATTCGCTGCCGGCAATCCAGTGCCAACGTTGATTGGAGACTTCTACCACTCATTGCACTACAAGAACGAAAACCGAAGGGGAAAAGTTGTTTACTGCTGTGCTCCTCTATTGAATATGTGGTTCAAAAGTCATCTTCCAATGAAGGGGTCCTTTGTGGAAAGTGCAACCACTGCTAGCTGGTCTGAATGCCTGATGAGGCTATCTTCCGAAGACATTAGATGGTTTGACAGAGACCTACTGGGATCTGAGCTTATATTCAGTTGTTCTGGGTACCCTAACGTCCCGTTGATTGGAAGGAAAGGGTGTATCAACTACAACCCATCTCTGTTCGTCTGTCAGTTCGGATATGCGCTGAAGAACCCGCCAAAGGAGGAGGAAGTACAGGAATCTCTGTACTTCACCGGAGACGTGAAGGGGGAGTTACTAGCCAAGCTACAGCATGCCTGGACGCGTATTATCCGAAGGGGGAAGCCGTTGCTAGGGAAGAATGACTGTCAGGCCTATGCACCTTATAGAGTTTGGATTCGGGAGAGAGCCAGTCAGTTGAGGATGCCGTTTCCAGATGCACCAATCCTTGTTCCTATTCCGGTAGCAGAGCCAACCACTGTTTCTCGGGAAGCCTACGAGCAAGTTGTGAAAGAAAAAGAAGCCTTGATGAAGATCAATGAAGGGTTAGAGCAGGAGCTAGCCCAGATACGCAGTGAGAAAAACAAGGCCGTGCATGCTTTCCAACAGCAGATTGAGCTAGTGAACAGACTAGGGGCTGAGTTGACTGAGGAGAGGAAGAAGCGCGAGCGACTGGGGCAAGAGTTCAGAAGTTCCCATGACATTCTTGAATCCAAGAAGAAGGCGCTTGACATCGCTCACCGAGAGATCTCTTCTTGCAATAAGACCTGGAATGCCACGCTCACTAACAATAAGAAGAGGGAAGATAAGTTGAAGCAGCAAATCTCCGACCTCGAAGAGCAGTTGAAGTCCAGCATTGATAAGTGCGAAGAAGAAGTGATGTCCAGGTATAGTCTCCAGAACGCACTGTACAAGGCCATCAAAGGCAGAGATGAAGCAATGTCTCAGAAACGTAAACTAGAAGATCGCTTCGGAGATGGGGCATGGGAAGACACCGCTGAAGACGTGCGCCGTGTTCTGAAGAAAAGGAACCAACTTGTTGAAGGGCTGCTTGCTCGACCCAGTCATCCGGAGACCAAAAAGTTGCTAGAAGAATACCAGACCTATGGGAGGATTTGATCATGTCATGTAGTAACTTGTATGCTTTATTTGCACAGTGCTGACCATCACCAGGATTGTTGGTTGAGGTCATGCCTTCTCATTGTACTCTCAGTGATATTGTATTCTTGATTCATTGGTTTCTCAGCAATATATGAGGCTTTCTGTGATTCAGCTCTGATCTTTATATTGTTAGCACTACCACTGCACCGGCACCTTCACACTAGAATCGGGGAATGAATGTCCCTAATGCACAGACACACATTGCATTGCATTCATATCCATATTGCATTATAGGTAATCTTTGAATAGTGTCTTATTTCCTGCTCTGTACCAGGTACTTTTCAGGATTGCAGATCAGCACCCGCACCGCTATTCTACCCGCACCAACTGTCGAAGAATCATGGATCAAATGCAGAACAAGATGCAAGATGTGCGCGAGAAGCTCGCTCTCTTCATGCAGACCATGGAAGCTATTGCAAAGGGTCAGGAAAATCTGCAAGCCATGGTCCAACCTCTGTTGGCTCGGAATGCTGGTCACGGTAATGAGGATCATCAGTCTGTACGGGTCGATACTGTTCATGGAGACGGCACTCCCACGCCAGTGGCTCCACCTGTAGTCAATATACCTGCTGCTAATGTCAACAACGTTACCGCTGCTGTGAACGGTAACGTCGGAGTTGGGAACGAGGCTGCTGTCCATAACGTTGGGCTTGGTGATGTCAACTTGGGTGATAATATGGGAGGCAACGGCTTTGTCAACGCTGGATTCGGATTCAACGATCAGGGATTCGATAACACTGGGAAATATGGATTCAATGCTCAAGGCTTTGGGCAAGACGGTTATGGTATGGCCAATCAGGGCTACGGAGGTTTCGGGAATGGAAACGGCGCTGGGTTTATGACTTTTGGGCCTGCTGGAGGTGTGCAGGGATACGGCAACAGAGGACGAGGTCCGGGGATGAATCAGGTCAGGGCTGGACGTAATAATGGATATGATGGATATGGAGCTGGAAATGGTATGTGGCAAGAAGATCAGCAGGAGGACGCCTTCTCCGGCGGAGGTTTCGAAGGGCCGATGGATGACTCCCAGAAGATCAGAATGCTGGAAGAGCAGATGAGGGGGGTCCTGAACCAAAGTGTTGTGGGCTTGGACATGGCAACAATGGGGTTGGTACCTGGCTTGAGGGTGCCAATTAAATTCAAAGCTCCTGCGTTTGATAAGTATAAAGGGGACACGTGCCCGAAAGTGCATGTACGAGCTTATTACCGAAAGATGTCTGCGTACTCAACTGATGAAAGAATGCTAATGCATTTCTTTCAAGATAGTCTGTCGGGTCCTTCCCTAGAGTGGTATATGGGGTTGGAACCAACCAATATCAAGACATGGAAGCAATTGGCAGAGGCATTTGTAGCTCACTACAAGTATAACAGCGACTTGGCGCCCAATCGGGTCCAATTGGCAGGGCTGTCTCAGAAGAAGGGGGAGAGCTTTAAAGAGTACGCGCAAAGGTGGCGTGATATGGCTGCCAGGGTCCGTCCTCCTGTAGAAGATAAGGAAATGAATGACATGTTCGTCGGCACATTCACAGACTTGTTTCATGACATGCTGTTTCACAAATCTCTGGCCAGTTTTTCAGACCTAATTCTGATGGGGGAAAAGATTGAGCGTAACATTAAGCAAGGAAAATTCCAGGTTGAGGAATCAACTGCATCTGGCAGTAATAGGAAGGCTTTTGGGGGGCGCCGTCAGGGCGAGGCAAGCGCAGTGTTTGGAGGCCGAGGCCGAGGCCGAGGCAGGGGGCGAAACCAATATCATCAGCCGCAGCAGGTGGCGAGTGTTACTATCCCGTACCAGCAACAACCGCTTCAGCAACAACAACCGTCTCAGCAGCAGCCAATGCAGCAGCAGCAGCCTCAGCAGGGGGTACAGCAGGCTCAGCGAAGATTCCAGGGTGGCAAACCGAGAAGAGTGTTTGAGAAGCCTCCCTCAACCTATGCAGATTTGTTGCAGACATTGTTGGGATTGAACCTGGTAGAGAAGAGAACTCTGGCACCGATAACGGGAGCTCCCCCGTTTGGTTACGATGCAAGCAGGCACTGTGAGTTTCATTCTGGGGCTCCAGGCCACGATATAGAGGGTTGCCATGCTTTTAAGCACGTTGTGCAGGATCTTCTGGACAATAAGACTATTAATTTCGGAACGGCAGGTCCGAATATAGTGCAGAAGCCCATGCCTAATCACGGGGCAAACGCCATTCTGACTGAGGAAGGGTTGAATCTGATTATGAATGTTGAAGATTTAAAGACGCCGCTGAGCGAGATAAAGAGCCGACTGTTACAAGGGGGTGTTTACCCGGGATGTGACGAGTATTGCTTAGAATGTTGGACCCTAGCTGGGGGGTGTGATGATTTGAAGAAAGGCATTCAGGCTTTAATTGATGAAGGCATATTGCAGTTTGACCAAGCAGCAACTGAAGAGCCCGCAGGGGCAGTAGCATATGATCAGACTGATGTGGCCACTATAACGATTCCTCGAAAGACAATCACTATCGCAGCACCAGCTCAGTGACCACCGATCACCATAACTAAGGCCGGGCCGATCCCGTACGAGAACACGAAAGCAGTCCCATGGTCATATGGGTTGGAGGTGTATTGTGACGGGATAAAGATTGATGTTAATAAGCAGCCAGCCGAGACTGTGGATAATGTTGTTGGTTCGGGAGGTATGACAAGGAGTGGTAGGATCTTTATATCCCCTGAAGTGGAGGCCGAAAGACTAGAAAAAGGGAAAGGGAAGATGGTTGAGAATGTCCCAGTGCAAGCAAGTGACAAAGAATCGGCATCGAAAGACGTAGAAGAGTTCATGCGCTTGATTCGAAAAAGTGATTATAAGATTGTGGAGCATCTGCAGCAGACGCCGTCCAAAATATCTATCCTGTCATTGCTGTTGTGTTCGGAAGCTCACAGAAATGCTTTGCTGAAAGTCCTGGATACTTCTTTTGTACCTCAAGACGTCTCTGTAAATCAGCTGGAAGGAGTGTTGGCACATGTGAATGCAGGCCACAGCTTGGGCTTTACCGACTTCGATTTGACCCCTAAGGGGAGAGATCACAATATGGCGCTGCACATATCTGTCGAGTGTAGAGGATCAGTAATGTCGCATGTATTGGTCGACACTGGATCGTCTTTGAATGTGATGCCCAAGAAAGCGATGATGAAGCTGGATGTCAGAGGAATCCTGTGCACGCCCCGCGACCTGGTGGTCAGAGCATTCGACGGCACGCGAAGAACAGTCTTTGGATCAATCACATTGCCTCTACAGGTAGGGCCGGAGGTGTTCGCCACTGAATTTTATATCATGGATATACAGCCTGCGTACAACTGCTTGCTTGGAAGACCCTGGATTCATGGGGCGGGGGCAGTCACGTCACCCTACATCAGAAGTTGAAATATATGGTCGGAAATAGCGTAGTCACTGTATGCGGAGAAGAAGACATCCTGGTCAGCCATCTGTCGTCGTTTAAATATGTGGAGGTTGACGGAGAGATCCACGAAACACCTTGCCAAGCGTTTGAAGGGTTGCGTATCAAGGACAAAGGTCTCGGGCCGAGCAAAGTGTCAGAGATAGCTGTCTCGTCATATAAAGAAGCTCAAGCTCTAGTGGAGGCAGGAGAAGCAAAGGGCTGGGGCAAAGTGCTGGATATCCCTGTAAAGATGGACCGGTTCGGGCTGGGGTATCAACCGTCGTCATCAACGCCTGCTGTGGGAGCGCCCCGTTTCAGAGGGCCAATCACCATCTCTGCCAGTGGAGTATGTCATGAGACCATCAATGTTGCTTCGGAATCGGACGAAGGAGACAGCGACTGTGATATGGATGCCTGGATTCAGCCAAGCACGCCAGGACAAGGACTGTGCAACTGGTCTATTCAGGAGCTTGTTCCTGTGACTCTTAAACAGTAATGCTTTGCTTTATTAATTGTTGAATAATCTGATGTCTTGCCCGGGGCATCGTGATTTGCTTAGGGCTGTGTTGTTATGAACATTGCGTGTTAATCATTAAATAAATGGCGTTTTCATGTGCAAATACTGTAATCCCTGTCTTTCTTGTTTTATATTTTTCAATAAAATGGCAACGCGGTTATTCGCTTTATACGCATTTTGAAGCACTTAACCATTCCTTTTGCAGGATAACATTTTCAGATGACATCCTTGAACCACCTATGACTCGTCCCGAATTTGAACATCCGGTATTTCAGGCCGAAGAAGAGGTTGTCGAAGATAGCGACGTTCCTGAAGAACTGTCTTGGTTGGTGAAGCAAGAGGAAAGAGCCATTCTGCCTCACGACGAGGTCATCGAAATTATCAACTTGGGGTTGGAAGGGGTTGAGAAGAAGATTCGTATCGGAGCCGCGCTGCAGGGTGATATCAAGCGAAGACTGGTTGAAATGCTCCGAGAATATAGTGATGTATTCGCTTGGTCGTATGAAGATATGCCAGGGCTCGATACAGACATGGTTGTGCACCGCCTGCCACTGAAAGAAGAATGCCCGCCAGTCAAACAAAAGCTTCGCAGAACTCGACCAGATATGGCAGTGAAGATCAAAGAGGAAGTCCAAAAACAGTGGGACGCTGGTTTCCTTGCTGTGACAAAGTATCCCTCATGGGTTGCTAACATCGTACCAGTGCCAAAGAAAGATGGCAAGGTTCGAATGTGCATGGATTATAGGGATTTGAATAAAGCAAGCCCAAAAGACGATTTTCCACTTCCTCATATTGACGTGTTAGTTGATAATACTGCTCAATACTCCGTATTCTCCTTCATGGATGGCTTTTCAGGCTATAATCAGATTAAAATAGCGCCAGAGGATATGGAGAAGACTACTTTCATAACGCCTTGGGGAACATTTTGCTATAAAGTGATGCCCTTTGGTTTGAAAAATGCTGGGGCAACATATCAGCGTGCGATGACGACTCTTTTCCATGATATGATGCATAAAGAGATCGAAGTTTATGTTGACGATATGATTGCCAAATCCCAGACGGAGGAAGAGCATCTGGTGAATCTGCTGAAGTTATTTAAAAGGCTTAGGAAGTTCAGGCTGAGACTGAACCCTAACAAATGCACCTTCGGGGTGAGATCGGGTAAACTGTTGGGGTTTATCGTAAGCGAAAGAGGAATAGAGGTCGATCCTGCTAAAATAAAAGCGATCCAAGAAATGCCGACGCCTAAAACAGAGAAAGAGGTGCGCGGGTTTTTAGGGAGGTTGAACTACATCGCTCGGTTCATATCTCACCTAACTGCCACGTGCGAACCATTATTCAAGTTGTTGAAGAAAGATCAAGCTGTAACGTGGAACGAAAATTGTCAGAGGGCGTTTGATAAAATAAAGAAGTATTTGCAGGAACCTCCTATTCTGCTACCCCCAGTGGCAGGGAGACCCTTGATCATGTATTTGACGGTTCTTGAGGGAAGCATGGGTTGCATTCTCGGTCAACACGACGAGACAGGAAGAAAAGAGCATGCGATCTACTACTTGAGTAAGAAATTTACAGACTGTGAATCTCGATACTCAATGCTTGAGAAAACTTGTTGCGCACTAGCTTGGGCCGCCAAGCGTTTGAGGCAATACATGCTGAATCATACAACCATGCTCATCTCGAAGATGGATCCTATCAAATATGTATTTGAAAAGCAGGCGTTGTCAGGAAGAATTGCCCGTTGGCAGATGGTCTTGACTGAATATGACATTCAATACGTCTCGCAAAAGGCTATAAAGGGGAGTGTGTTGTCTGAGTATCTGGCGGAGCAGCCTATTGAAGAGTACCAATCTATGAGGTTTGATTTTCCTGACGAGGATATCATGTACCTAAAGATGAAAGATTGTGAAGAGCCGTTGCCAGACGAAGGACCAGAGTTGGGTTCTAAATGGAAGATGATCTTTGACGGAGCTGTGAATGCTTACGGTAGCGGAATAGGAGCAATCATCACTACGCCACATGGGTCGCACATCCCGTTTACTGCCCGATTGACCTTTGCCGTTACTAATAATGAGGCCGAATACGAAGCTTGTATAATGGGGCTTGAAGAAGCCATTGATTTGCGAGTCAAGAATTTAGACGTATACGGAGACTCAGCTCTGGTGGTGAATCAGATCAAAGGGGAATGGGAGACGCGTCAGCCCAACTTGATACATTACATGAATTATGCAAGGAGATTGTTGCCTTTCTTCGACAAGGTTGAATTGCATCATGTACCGCGGGCAGAGAACCAAATGGCTGACGCCCTGGCCACTTTGTCTTCCATGTACAAAGTCAACTTCTGGAACGAGGCTCCCCGAATCATTATCTCTCGGCTTGACAGACCAGCTTATGTATTTGCTATTGATGAAGCATCTGATGACAAACCATGGTATTTCGATATCCTTAATTTCCTGAAGAATAAAGAGTATCCGGCTGGGGCATCCAGTCAAGATCAGAAGACTCTCAGGAGATTAGCAGGCAATTTCTATTTGAACCCGGATGGCGTCTTATACAGAAGAAACCACGACTTGGTGCTGTTGCATTGTGTAGACGAAAGAGAGGCAAAGCTGCTCATGGAGGAAATACACGAGGGTACCTTTGGCACGCATGCTGGCGGGCATGCTATGACGAGAAAGCTGCTGCGGGCAGGCTACTTTTGGCTGGCCATGGAAACTGATTGTTTCAAGTTTGCAAGAAAGTGCCACAAGTGCCAAATCTATGCTGACAAGATCCATGTGCCTCCAAGTCCTCTGAATGTGATGTCATCGCCTTGGCCATTTTCGATGTGGGGAATCGATATGATTGGAAAGATCGAGCCGACAGCTTCTAACGGGCACCGGTTCATTCTAGTAGCAATCGATTATTTCACCAAATGGGTGGAAGCGGCGTCTTACGCAAATGTAACTAAGCAAGTGGTGGCCAGGTTCATCAAGAAAGATATCATTTGCCGATACGGGATCCCTGAGCGGATAATCACGGACAACGGTTCGAACCTGAACAACAAAATGATGAAGGAGCTCTGTCAGAATTTCAAGATCGAACATCACAACTCCTCCCCGTACCGACCCAAGATGAATGGCGCTGTTGAGGCAGCCAATAAGAATATCAAGAAGATCGTTCAGAAAATGGTGGTGACCTATAAGGATTGGCACGAGATGCTACCTTTCGCTTTGCACGGTTATCGTACGACGGTACGCACATCAACCGGGGCAACCCCGTTCTCATTAGTGTATGGAATGGAAGCGGTATTACCATTGGAAGTTGAGATCCCTTCTCTGAGGGTATTGCGAGACGTTCATCTGGACGAGGCAGAATGGGTAAAAGACAGGTTGAATCAACTGAGTTTGATGGATGAGAAGAGGCTAGCTTCTCTAGCATACGGTCGCTTATACCAGAGCCGAATGAAGAAAGCGTACGATAAAAAAATACATCCGCGAAGCTTTCAGACGGGCGACCTTGTGCTGAAAAGGATTCTCCCGCCGCAAGCAGATCACAGGGGCAAGTGGACCCCCAACTACGAAGGGCCATACGTTGTCAGGAAAGTCTTTTCAGGAGGAGCGTTGTTGTTGTCCACTATGGACGGTGAAGACTTTACGTCACCTGTGAATTCGGACGCAGTTAAAAAATACTTTGCTTAAAATGGACCCGCTGGACAGAAAAAGGAGAGTCCAGGAAAAAATGGGGCATCCTGGCGAACCAAAAACAGAATGAAAGGTTCGGGCAAAAGTTAGGGATAAAATTGAAAGAATGTACACCCGCGAAGTTGAAAACCTACACTGGGCGGCTTCGGCAAAAAGGGGTATCCCAGTGAACTGAAAACCCGTAAAGGGCGGTTCACGCAAAAGTTAGGGATTTGAAAAGCAAATGACTGCGGTCCGGATTTGATATTGCGGGAGAATGCCTAAGGGATCGGTTATCTGATACAATCTCTACAGAAGTGTGAATACCAGGAAAGCATTAGAGTCGGATGAGTCATAGGAGGATCAATTCGTGGTGTTCATCTGCATCCCGTTGCCGACATGTGTACAAATTTAGTTTGTCAATATATTTATCCTTCCTGTGCATACTTGTATATTTGCTTTGTGTAGCTTCCTCTTTTCAGGAGTTACATCCCGTGTACAAAACTCCGCCCATTCAGGGGCCCAATCAATAAAATATGTTATTCAGTACTTGATGCTGGTTCTTTACTGTTTTGTGTATGATAAAACGCCTCAGCTTATTGAAACTAGCAAGTGTATAACATCACTGGCCCTTGCCAACAATCGCTAAAGCTTTGAATTAACTGAAAATAACGTCACTAACCTGAATCAATTTGGTTGTATAGGCTTGTCTTGTCCTGTTTGTGTTGTTTCAGGATTCACCACCGTACAAGGAAGAGGACCAAGAGATTGCAATACCGAAAGACTCGACCCTCACGCAGGTCATGCATGTTCTTCCCGAAGAAGGACAGAATTCCCCCCAGCTAGCCGTAGCTTATCCAAGAGGGCATTCTCCAGCCAAGTCATGTATTCTCAGCAGAATTGGAGATTCCAAAATCGTAAGGCTGTATTCAGACAGTATGGTGTCCCCAGAAGGATTCCCTTATTTCGAGCAGAGTTGGTTCAGCCGTAGAAGATTAATATTTGTGAGCTGTATTCAGGCAGTTTACCTTTCCTCGCAGGGTCATTTACTCTCCCCCAGCGGAGTCAATTGATTTTCCCAAGAGAATCATCCCATCCCCGGTGGAGTTCTCTTTTCAACTAGGGTATTCATTCCTCCCAGTGGAATTCGAAGATTGAGGCTCTCCCCGGCAGAGGTGGTGTGGCGCATTGGCATTTATTTTGTCAAGATCGTGTGATATCCGTTCACTCTCCAGCAGAAGTTCAATCATACCAGGCGCATATCCCCCAGCAGGGTGTTACTTCAACGAGGTGTTTGGTTTAAGTGCCCTATTTCCCAGCCGAGTCGACTCCACCCTTCCAGCATTTATTTTGCTGGAATAACTCTGTAACACCTGGCTATCCCCAGCGGAGTTGGCATTGTTTTCAGCATTTATTTTGCTGAAGCAGTTCCTGTATCTCAGCAGTTCGAGTCCGCATTTGCATTGGCATATAGTGTCACACTTGCATCCACCAAATAAAAACGTAGCATTTCCATGTCGGATGGAGCATTGCATCATTCTCGGACGCATGCATTTTGAAACATAAACTAGGCTGGCTAACCTTTTGTTTCAAGTATTGTTTCTCTTACAGGTAGAGAGAGCCCTTGCCCAGGGGAATCAATAAAATATTCAGGATCTTGACGTGAGACATCCGACGAAGTGTCAGTTGTGGCGCTACTCCCCACAGAGTCAGCAGGATAAGTTTCTCCTTATCCCCAAGCCGAGCTATTGGTCATCAAAGGGTTCATGAATCAGAATTTCAGAGGCTACCGCCGGTTATCAGAACAGGCGTCCGGAAGTTTGATTTCCAAATGTCCCCAGTAGAGTCAGCCTCAAAGTTGTTGTAACGTCAGTGATAAGAAGTTTGCGGACCAATGGAAGGATGAGTCCCGACGAGGACAATTTTATTGACGGGTTTTCTTCGTGCTAAAAAAGTGGAGTCCTAACGTGGACAGTTTTATTTCATGGGCTGATAGGAGGTGCTAGTCCTAACGTGGACGGGTTCGATTTCGCAGAGTTGATGGAATATGGAGTCCTAACGCGAACATCTCTTCCAGGCGACGATATGTGTTAGTCCTAACGTGGACAGCTTCGAGTTCTCAGTATGGATTGAGTGTGGAGTCCCGACGTGGACAAAAGTGGGTTACTCTTCGTGTTGGTGTCCTGACGTGGACAATTTATTTCCAGCAGATAGCTTTATTCGGAAGGGTGAAGTGGGTGTCCTGACATGGACAAGTTTATAGTTCTTCGTGATGACAAGATACGAGAGTCCTGACGTGGACCAAATTTATCCTTCTTCGTGTTGTGGGCAAAGTGTGTGTCCTGACGTGGACGGGGTTATTTCCCCAGCAAGTCAAAGACGCGCAAGTTCTAACGTGGACCGGTTCTATTATTTCATCAGATGAAGATGTGAGTCCTTACGTGTACAGATCAAGATACATTTCCTTACATGGGAAGATTGAGTCCTTACGTGGACATATCAAGACGGGAGTCCTTACATGGACCAATCGTATTGTGGTTTCCTTACGTAGAAAAGATGGTGATTCCTAACATGGAAAGGTGGGTCCTAACGTGGACGATGTAGTCCTAACAGGGACAAGTTTGATTCCTTACGTGGAACGAAGATGCATTCTTTACGTGGAAAAGAGGGGGGTCCTCACGTGGACAGATCAAGATAAGATTGTGATTCCTTACGTGGAATGAAGATTGGAATCCTTACGTGGACGGACTAAGATGTATTCTTTACATAGAAAGAAATTGATTCCTAACGTGGAAAGATCAGAGTCCTTACGTGGACATATCAAGAGCATTCCTTACGTAGAAGAAAAATGGTTTCCTTACGTGGAAAGACGAGTTTATTCCTTACGTGGAAAGATTAAGTCCTCACGCGGACATATCAAGATTGATTCCTGACGTGGAAAGAAAGAGATTGATTCCTGACGTGGAAGAGTTTAGTCCTGACGCGGACAGATCAAAGAAGTTATTCCTGATGTGGAAGAAGAAGATAGATTCCTTACGTGGAAAGTTTAGTCCTGACGTGGACGGAAAGAAGAAACGGTATTCCTTACGTGGAAAGAAGAAGCATTCCTAACGTGGAAAGAAAGATTGATATAGTATTCCTCACGTGGAAAGATTGGGGTTCCTTACGTGGAAAATTTGTGATTCCTAACGTGGAAAAAGAAAGAGTCCTTACGTGGACAAAGCAAAAGAAGACGTATTCCTTACGTGGAAGAGTTTGACAAAGCAGAGAAAAGTCACCCCTGACGGGGAAAAGCGATGTATTCCTTACGTGGAAAGGTGAGTCATGACATGGACAACATTATTCCTAACGTGGAATGGTTATTCCTTACGTGGAAAGGTGAGCCCTAACATGGACGGTGTTATTCCTAACATGGAAGAGTCTATTCCTAACATGGACGATTTATCTCTGACGAGAAGGCAGACGAGCCGTCCCCAGCAAAGTTGTTGAAGTTTTTCCGAGTTGACAGCAGATAGAGTCCTGACATGGACAAGCAAAGGACGAAGTTTCCGATAATTCAATCTTTTTCAGGATGATGAGAAGAATCCCCAGCACGGTCGCACGAGATCAGTGGATTGCCGTAACAGTTAAATTCAGCTGATGAATGTCGTTCCCCAAGCAGTGGCGCAGTTTATTTCTGCGGTTGGCAAATTTCTAGGTTCCTAGTATTCAACCGTCTCGTACCGCGAATGTCTGAAGGCTCCGGGCTCTTCACCCAATCGGGTCCAAGCCGCTTGAATAGGGGAAGCTGTTGCACCCTAAAATTTGCCCAACCTTATTCACTGGGTCTATGTTTCAATATCATTAGCATTTGCATATAGAGCCATGTACATAGGTTACTCATCTGCATAGCATAAGCATAGCAAGTCAGCTAACAGGGGACCAATCATTGTTATCATCTCTAGAGGCCTATCAAGAGGTTATTATCCTAATTCAATCTCATTCAAGTCATCAGAAAAGAATTTGAAAGCAGGGGGTTCAGTGGATCAAGCATTGAGTATATCTCCTAACTGAGGGTGTCTGAGGGTCAACAAGGGGGTTGTGAGCTGTGAATTGAAGGCATGGGGAGTATCTAGACATCTTGGAGGACTTATAAAGTCATTTGGAGAAGGAGACAAGTCATTGGTGAAGTCACAAGAATTACAGTTGAAGACAGTCAACTAGGGTTTCATCTGGGTCAACCCTGGGTCAACTCTAGGTCAATTGACTGATTGAAAGGCATTAAGGGCTATTGGAGAGATGTGGGGTTCATCATTTGACATGGAGAATAAGTATATGTTGTTATGCTAAGAAGAATTCAAGAGAAATCAAGGAGAAGAGGAGTTTCTAAATTAGGGTTTCTGTGTAAAATCCCCTAGTTTAGGTCAAATTTCCAAGCAAGATAAGTCAAAATGCAAGCTTCAAATGGATCCTTGGCCAACATGACACTTGTAGAGGATCTCAATACCTTTAATTTGAGTTGTGGAAGACATCAAGGAGATTTATAGAACTCAAGTTATGGTCCTTGCAAGTTACAGGTCATCTAAGGTATATGAAGTTTTGTCTGTAAAAGTGACTTGACTTCCAAGCAATTTTTACCCCTCAAGGAGATTTCAAATGAATTTATGGTCAACATAAGAGTTGTTCCTAATTGTTTTAGCTTTCTAGAATGGTATAGTATGCCTTCATATGATTTGGGGAACTCTACTTATGGTCTTGGCAAGCAAAGGGTATTTTGGTCATTTGGTGATTACAGGTCATTCATAGCACATGCCTAAAACTCATACAAGGAAGCTTCAAATGGAAAACTTCCCAACATTAAAGTTGTTCAAAATGGGATTTTAAGGCTAGAAAAGAAGGTGTGAAAGTTTTAAAAAGCTTGGAGCATGGAATTTTAAAAAGTGGTGAAAATGACTTAAAAAGGCATATAACTTGAAAAAGTTCAAGTTGGAAAATGGTTTGAGAGATCTACAAAGCCAATATGGGTCATCCAATATACCAAATTGATTCCCAACATCATTTTAAAGACATTGGTTCAGCCACATTTTTGAGTTTAGGTTTAAAAATTGGACTTCCTTTGTAAATTTGTTTCTTACATCATAAGGCAACATGGTAAAGCTTAACACAAGGCAAGGGAAACTTGGTTTTTCATGCATACACTCCTAATATCTCATGAGGGGAGATTTTCACTCAAGTTTACCCAAGGTGCAAGCATGATATGATATGATTCAAAATGCCATCAAATGATAAATTCATGAAAGTTCCATAAGCTTCTAGATCCCTCTAGGACCAATCTAGAAACTTCTCATTCTGTTAATCCTCTCCTATATAAGGAAATGAAGCTGTTTGTTATTGGGTTGGTGATTCTATTTGCTTGCAAACCATACTTTCATCTCATAACTCCAAAATTGCATTTTGATTCCCATCTCTCCCAAACTCCATTGTTTGTGCTAGCTATCATCATCATCATCATTCTCCATGGTTGTGGATTGAAAAGCAAGAAAAAGACACCTCAAATCGTGGCTGGATCATGAGTTCTTCTCCATCACTCCAAGTGGCGTGAAGCTTCGAATTGGCATTTTCAAGAGGTGTAAACACGAATTCTCTTCACCAGCATCATCACCATCATATAAAGATCAATTGGCACAAGTGGCAAGGGCTGAAACGAGGGATAACCATCATCACCATATCCAATTGGTAAGAATACATTTTGATTCGAATCACCATAGTTATGCATGGTTAGGGTTAGTTGTTGTGATATTCATGATAGAGACCACTTAAGGATCATTTATGGTGAGTTTAAGGTCAATCCATGGAGGTTCAAGATGTGGTGTCAATTCTTGGTTGGTCAAGAATGGTTGATATATGAAGATTAAAAGCATGTGTTATAGTTTAGTATACTCAGTGTAACATGTAGAACACGTGGCTACAATTATTTTCAAGGTTTGTTACAGTTGCATGTCAAGCTTTCATGGTGGACCCAAGACTTGTGGTGTTCGGTTTGAAGTGTAGAGAAGGTTTCAAGGTCAGCTAGGGCCATGGTTGGATAGAGGGGAAGAAGGAGATCATTTTTGGTCTTTATTTCGTATGTTTTCTTGGAGGAACGAGTGAGCTAGAGGGAGTAGAAGATCATGGCATGGAATGGAAATTCTGGTATGGTTAGGGTTTTACATGAAGAAGAAAAGGGAGGGCCGTTGGATGCTCCTAAAAGTCTTGACCAAGACTCCCATCGGATGGCCGTGATTCAATTCAGAATTTGGAGGGAATTCCCACATGAATGAAACGGCGTCGTTTCATTAAATGAGCTCTTTGGGCTCTTTTTTCTTTTTGCACCCCCCTGATTCTGAAGCCCAATGCGTTGAACTAGCCCATCCTACTATCTGCACCCCCTTCATCTATTTCTTTTATTTTCATTTTCAAATTGCATTTTTATTTTACTCATCTTCCAAAATTCATAACTAAATAAATAATGCATGTTTTTTACTCATTCTTTTTTTAATATTTTCCTTAGCATGTCTAGAAAATTGAAAAAATATAAAAATTGCATTTTATATTTTTTTCGCATTTTCCACATATTTTACAAAATAATGCATTCTTTTCCTTAATTCATTTCACACTTGAACTTGTACATTTTTGTTCATGACTTTAGGAATAGATTTTTTGCTCATTCTTTTTGGTGATGTTAAATAATGAATTGTATTACTCTCTGGATTTATTACTAGATTTTTTAGAATAAAATTTGATTAGCTTAGATAATTGAACTTAGGATAGTTTAATTAGGGTTTTTAAGTAGTATACTTGAACTTCAACATTTTATTTTTGGGGTTTTTAGGACAAGTTAGCCTCTGGGGAATATATGGGACTTAAGGGTAGTTAAATAGGATCCCCTAGAATTTATATTAGGAATTTATATTACCATATGCTATTTTTGGTTGATTTTTGAATTGATTGATCATTTGTGTGGCCTTTAGGGCATAGTTTGTATTGTTTTGCTTCTTTTTCTTCTCCTTTGGGTGTGGACCTTTGAAGATTGAATTGAGGACCTTGTGAAGACCTTGTGGATGAAGCACATTGAAGACTCAAGATGGAAGATCAAGTTCAAATTCATTGAAGATGCTGTGTTTGCTAGAAGACTGTTGAAGACTATAGGATTTAAGGTTAGGAAGAGCTTAAACTAGCAACTTGATTCACAAACATAGATGGCTTTGTTGGCCTCTATCCTTTCTCTATGATTCAAAGTCTCTTTAAAATATCCACCTCCTTCCTTTGGAAGGATCAGTGAATGTATTTGAAAGATAGAACTTTTGAGAGAAAACTTTTTGTTTAATGTTAACAGTTGATGAACCACCCTTGGTAGGTAATTAACTGTCTAACATTCGTTCACTTCATCTGGTTGACTGATGTTCATCCTGGAGCTTGAGACTTGAAGAAAAGCCATTGTAGACTGAAGACTGGTGCTCAAGATCTCTGCTTGAAGACTGTGAAGATAGAGACTGCTGCTGACTGAAGCTTGTAGCTGATTGGAGATGACTTGAAGAAGGATATTGATGTAGAGCTGTTGTGGCTGTTTATTTTTGCTGTATTTCATTTCTTAATGTATTGATTGGTTTTCCTGACTATATTGTTTGCTGTTTACCCTGCTGGGTTGAAAGTGAAGTCTGTTCACTTTTGCCTATTGTTTTCCAGGTTCGAGGTTGAGTGGGACTCCCTTGCCTCGCTTGTATTGCTGCATTCATGCATTTTACTATTTTACTGTATATATCTGCTATTGTTTCTGTTTTCGCCTATCCCGTAGGATCTCTGTTTCTCTCTGTGCAAGAGAGGAGCATGATAGACACTAGGTCTTAACCCATGCATGATAACATTAGGTTAGTTTGTTTCCCTTCGCAACCATAGGTTAGAGTTCTGTCTCTTCTTTCTCAAAACAAACAGAAAAACACAATAAGATTTCAAATACAATAAAAGACACTTCTTCGTAAAAGAATGTGAACTCATCAAGACGTCATTTTTGTCCGCCGGGACTGCTAATAAAAAAAAACCCTTTTTCAGAAGGAATAAAAACAATCAAAACAGACTGGTGTCGTACGTGGCCCGAACTACGTTTGCTCTGATCTTTCATGCTGTATGAAAGTACGTAGGCATAGGATGTCGTATCCTAGCGAGCAACCTTCCCCTCCTTTCCCGTAGGTAGGCGAACTACGTTGACTCTGATTTCTCGTTCCAGGCGAGAATACGTAGGCATAAAGTGCGATGCTTTGCCGAGTCATTTTTATTTTTATTTTATTTTCTTTTTAACCCTTTGACCTATAGTTTAGATAGAATAACAATCCATACCCGAAAACAAGCGTGGATCCCGTCGAGTACGACGGACGTGAGGGGTGCTAATACCTTCCCCTTGCGTAACCGACTCCCGAATCCAGGTTTTGGTTGCGACGACCATACCTTTCCCGTGTTGTGCGAGGTTTACTCTGAGCGTTTCCTTTCCCTCCCGTGGGATAAATAACGCACGGTGGCGACTCTTCTGTTCAGCCGGCGCCGATTTTCGCAGTAGCGACACTACCCTGCCTAAAGAAAGAAATGTTACTCCGGATGTCATGACCTTGTTCTGTGACATCCAGCGCACCATTCAACCAAGTCCTGGTGAGTTTAAGGGAGGCATGCTCAGGGGTCACTCGTGTAAATGGCAAGGGATTTGTGCAATACCTGATGAGTATGAAATAAATAGGGATGAAATTGGTGCAAGAAGTGTCAAGGACCATAAACATGATCTACAAAAATTGAGGCCCGTGAGTAATGGTGAGTTATAGCAATTAATAGGAATAGGAAATTATAATTTAAAATTCAATCATTTACTGATTGGTCAAAATATTAAGTTCCCTCCTCAGTTGCCATATCATCTATTGAACCCTTACACATCAAACTCCTACACCACTTGGTTCACGATCAAATTGTTCATCTTCCCTATAGTCTCCAACGAAAGAAAACTCCTTTCCACACGATCAACGTTTTGTGCAATGTCTCAACATTCACCAAAATCCTCTCCCTCCAAGAAAATATCCACCAACGAGTCTGAGGTAGGAACTGAGTCAAGCAACCCTAACTCAGTGCTTGAAATAGCAACCCTGCGCATGATGACTCCAGAAGAAGTTCTGGTAAAGAATCCAAGGAGCTAACATGCAAGAAGGCCCAAAGACCTTGTCTCAGGTAAAACTCCCACTCCTGCAACTTCTGATATTAATGATGATGGAGCCAAGAAAACGCACAACATCATTGATGGCATGGTAGCTAGGGCTCTGAACATACCCATTCCACCCAGCAATGAGGGTCCTGTTCCAACTGTGGATGATCAAAGTGATGCTATGCCCAATGTTGGAACCTTGAAAGGCCATACATCAGAAGAAAAGAACAAGGGTGCAGGGTCTGATAGTGTAGGTAATGATAAGCAAGGCACCAAGAATACTGAGTTGGTGGACCTTGATGAATATTCTGATAATGACCTAATAGCAAAAATCAATCCTGGCATAGCCAAAAGGCTTATGACAAGGAAAGGTAAAAAGGTAGTTGATCAAGGTCCCCCTAAGAAAAAGGCAGTTGAACAGGTTGCTGAGCAAGACAACCTCACAAAGAACACATCAGAACATGACACTCCCTCGAAGAAGGCTAGAACTAAACGAAGCCAAGTTGGACCTCCCAAAGCCCGGAGCAAAGTAGTCATTAAGAAGAGAAAGGTTGAATCTGGTACTGAATCAGAGACTGAGTTTGATGTTACTGAGGATGTCACTGACATCCAACATAAGAAGAAACCCTCAAAGGGCAGACTGGCTGAAAAGGTCCCTGAGGTTCCAATTGACAACATTTCATTTTATTACCCCTCATGTGTAAATAGATGGAAGTATGTTGTTCAGAAAAGGCTAGCAGTGGAAAGGGAGTTGGGACAGAATGTGCTTGAGAGTAAAGATATCATGAATCTCATTCATGATGCAGGATTGATGAAAACAATTAGTCAATTCTCTCCATGCTATGAGTTACTTGTCAAAGAATTCATCGTTAATCTCTCAGAGGAATGTGCTGACAGGAAATCTAAAGAGTTTGGCAAGGAGCGTGTAAGAGGGAAATGTGTTACTTTTTCTCCAACAACAATCAACAAATAACTGGGAAGATCAGATAGAGCTCGTCATGATGTAACTGTCTCTGAAAACAAAATGTGTCAAGTGATAACAGGCAACCAGGTACAAAGATGGCCATAAAAAAGAAAGCTAGTTGCCAGCAAATTGAGTGTCAAATATGTTATGTTGCATAAGATTGGAGCTGTCAATTGGGTGCCTACAAACCATAAGTCTACTGTGGCAACTGTTCTTGGAAAGATCATCTATGTTATTGGGACCAAGGCCCAATTTGACTTTGGAACATATATATTTTATCAAACTATGAAGCATGCAGGAAGTTATAGCATCAAGGGCCCCGTTGCATTCCCTTCACTCATATGTGGCATAATTTTGAAACAGTATCCAAACATTCTCAAAAAGAATGATGTTGCAAGCAAACGAGAAAGCCCCTTATCGTTCCATCCCAAGCTGTTTCTAGGAACTCATGTTCCTGACATTGTTGCAACATCAGCTGAGACATCCCAGTCTACATCAAGAAAAGCTGAAGTGATTGTCAGACAAAAGGAAACATGTCAGGAGCTGGATGTGAGGAAGAAAACTCTTGAAGCACTAATCAGGACCCTTGAGCAAAATGAAAATGCTGAGTTCACTGATGAGGATAGGCAAAATGATGGGGCAGAAGAGAACGATAGCCAGGCAGCTGATTCAGAGAAAGGGAGAGAGAACAATGATGAAGATGGATTCCCTGAGGATAACGAGACTAGTGATGGAGAATCTGACAAGGTTAGGTCCAGTTCTTCATTTGAAGAAGAAGAATGACATATGCTGATGAAGTGTTGTGGAGCTGAGCTGGTTGTTGCTGAGCTGGTTTTTGTGAACTGTTGTTTTGGAGTTTTTTTTTGTTTGAGTTCTTTTGGTTAGACCTATTTGACAGCAAGAATTGCACTGGTTGTGTGATACTCTCTAAGAGCAGTTTGTTTAATGTGCACTTCACAATTGTAATGTTACACTTTTGACCTATGCTAAGACCTTAGTTAGATCTTAATTTATGGCTAAAAAGGGGGAGAGAAAGAAAGATAGCAACAACAGGTATAACTACAGGTGATGCTGAAGATGCATGTGTGATAATTGATGATATGTGTGTAGATTAGATTCCTAGCTTGTGCTTGTGTAAGAATGCCTGTTAGTACTAGGAATTTCCTAGTTTGTGCTGAAATTTCTATACTGTGTGTCTGCAAGTTGTGAGCAGAATGAGAGTGTTGTGCAACTCTTCAAGGGGAGTAGCACAGGTTTGTGTACTTCAGGATGTTATCCTGAAGGTCATAACATCCAGAGCAGACTGGATGAATGTGTGTGACTGCAGACTTGTTTGTAGGTTGTGTGCTCAACTGGTAAGATGCATCAGTTGAGGGTGAGTAACTCTGTGTGTTACTCACTCAACAAAGAGTGACATCTATAGTGGTAACTAACAGATGGTTAACAGAGTGAGCTAACTGTGAGGACTCAGAGAGGCTTGAGCTAGTAACTATCCTGCATGACAGGGCATATCATAAGTCTTCTGCCGTGTAAATCTCTGATATGATGACAAAGTGTTTTAGCCAAAAAATTGTCAAAGGGGGAGTTTGTAAGTGCTCTTGATTGGATGCATTTTGGGGCAAAACACTAGAGCATGTATGTATGTCATGTCTGATATTAGTGCATACATAATGTGGACAGTGTAGGGTAAGTTGACTTGGCTAAAAGCAAGTTAAGCTGGATGTCATACCCAATGTTATGACTTGGATCGTATGACATCAAGCGCAGGTTTGTTTTTCTGGTAGCTATAAACCAGGAAACAGAATAGGAGCTCAAGCTGGATATTAGGAGATTCTCTAGAAGCCCTAGGAGGACTGAAATATCCCTGAATTAAGTGGCAAGTGTGCAGATCATTGAAAATAGGTTTGTTATGAATAAAACCTAATTTATGCACCAAGGCCCAAAAGGACTGACTGCTGCTATAAAGATCAGAAGAAGCAATCCTGAACAGCAGCTCTTGACAGAAGAAGAAAGAGTGCGGATTGCAGAGTTCTTGTGAGTGAAGAAGGCTAGTCTTCATGTGTGAATTCTGTATAGGAATACTTGTACTCCAAGCAATTGTCTGGTGGATGATTTGCATTGGATAGGTAGATTCTAGGCTGTGTCTCACTCAAAGCTGTGAAGCAAGAGTGTGTGAGTTCCTTGATCAAAGCTGTAAAGCAAGATCAAGGTGTGTATGAAGTGTCACTTCATATTTATTCTGTAATTGTGAATTGTATATCACTATGGTGATTGAGGGGGAGTGAATGGGTATACTCAGGTCTAGAGTGTCTCTAGGATGAATTGTCATTGGGTAGGTTTTAAGTGAGGAGTGCAAACTGTGTTGTTTGACTTTGAATTAATTATGCTAATAGTGAAGTTCCTCCCTAGCTTGGTAGCCCCAAGATGTAGGTGTTGTTGACACTGAACTGGGTGAACAATTGTTGTGTTATTTACTGCTTTTATTATTACTGATTATCAGCTGTTAAGTAGCAGATGTCACAGTGGATGTTATAACCTTGGGAATAACATCCATCGTGTGCTTGCCAGAATTTTCAACTATCAATATTTTTCACGTCGTCATAAACTCTAGAATACCAATTCAAAACTGCGTTGGTGACAAACATAATCCTTTGAGCCACCTCAAATGATTGATGGGTGATTCACAAGTGCACGAATAGCGTCAAAGTAATACAAAATATTATCGATCCCACAAAGACCAAACGTCAATCAATCGAGTACTATTGTTACAGTGTTTATCTAAGGCAAGTCAATTAAGGGGTTGGTTATGCGAAATAAAAGTAAAGTGCGGAATTAAAATTAATAATAAAGAAAATAGGCATAGATGCAGTTCATATAGCTACCTAGTATTCTAGATGTGTACAGATAGGATTCATTATAGGGTAATGTTTTCTACTCATGAAAAGAACTAATTTAACAGGAATTGTCACTTTAGCGTATTCAAAACCGAGTTTATCCCTAATCGACCCCTCTTATTGTCACTTATAAGAAGGCGCGCATTGCATTAAGACTAATAAACTTATTTTTAAGAAATATAGTTTCTAGACTTAGTTGAGAAGTATTTTAACTTGGAATTTCTAATAAAAAGAGGTTCTTAAAACCAGACTTCAAATCCATAAACGTGTCCGAAAACAGTTTTAAAATCGGTTTTCTTAAACATTAAAGATTCCTAATTGACTGAGCCAAGCGCTTTCGCTTCCTTAGAACAGTCAAAACTGACCAAATTTATCTAAAGGTGGACGACTTTCGATCTTACCCAGCAGATTTTAAGTGCAGAAAATAAGTGTTAAAAGTTAAAATAACCCTTAAGTAATTCTATCGACAATCGTTTGGAATACTAATTATAACTATAATCCTCGCATCCTAGCCCTTAAAGTTTAGCCGGACATGGTAAATAAACGCAGAAAAGTAATGTGCGGATAAATAAATAAAGTGTGATAAAAAGGTGTGCTAAATAAAGGGCAGGTAAATAAAGGTGCAGCAATAAAAGGCAGGTAAATAAAGGCAATAAACAGAAACCTGCTCAAACGAGAGGCTTTAAAATCTTGTACAACTGGAAGTAAATGCGGAAATAAAATGGCGGCATGTTTAACTTCTACCCAAGTGCTCCAAAATCGATTACATGGTGTAATAACCCCTCGATGTGAGAAGTTTATTACTTTATAGATAATTGAAATTTATGGCTTGAGTTCTGTTCTCTAAGCTTGTATGGTTTGAAATGAATCAAAACTCTGCTATTTATAGTGGCGGGAAAGTACAGGCAAAGATAGGAATGCCCCCCAACTCCTTTTGGGAGGGAAATGACCGTGTGAAGGTGGCGCCCGCCACCTCCTTGTGGCTCCCGCCACATGTACTAGGGTGGAAGGTGTCGCTTGCGCGAAAATAAGGTGCCGGCATGACAGAAGAGTCGCCACCTTTCGTTATTTATCCCTCAGAGCGGGAAAGGAAACGATCGGAAAAACCTGACGAAAAAGGGTAAGACAAGGTCATCGCAACCATTGTCTGGGTTCGGGAGTCGGTTACACAAGGGGAAGGTATTAGCACCCCTCACGTCCGTCGTACTCGACGGGATCCTCGCTTGTTTGTTTACTTGGACGGGTTGGTTATAATCTATCTACCTATCAAGGCTGGCTGAAAAAGAAAAGAAAAATGACTTGGCAAAGCGTCGCGCTTTATGCCTACGTATTCTCATCAGAGAATGAGAAATCAGAGTCAACGTAGTTCGGCCTACGAAGGGTTGTGGGGGAAGGTAGCTCGCCAAGACATCGCCCTCTTGTGCCTACGTACTCTCAACAGGCATGAGAGATCAGAGCTCACGTAGTTCGGGAAACTACGGTTTATTTCCTGTTTTACGAAAGAAGCATTTTTATTGTGTTTGCGATTTCAACCGCACTAGAGACTATGACCTGAGAGTGAATGCGTCACATGTCACCCAAAGGGTACCATACTAAACATCCAGACTATGGAAAAGAAACTCTCCCACAATCCTTTCTCGGATAGCTTAAGGCTCGTAACGTACGGAAGAAATCATTCATGATTACTGTATCTTAAACTGTTTTGAGATGAGAAGAGAACAGGCCCAACTAGGAAGGAGACTATCAAGTCCTACTGTTGTCATGCCATGGATTCATCCTATGGTTGAGGTTTGAACAGGGAACTCCTAGATGTTGTCATGCATAGGTTTCAACGTAAAAGTCTATCATCAAATCCTTATCAAAGGAAGTGAGAGTCCTAAGGGATCATGTCAATGATACACCAAAACAGACAAAGCATCAGCTTAACAGTAAAATGCATGCAATGCAAGTGAGGGAGGAAATGTGTGTGGGGCTTCAGCCTCCACAAGCTCGTCTCAACCTCAAGCCAGTCATGAAATAACAGTAATCATACTGAAAATAAACAACATGCTATCAAGCAATAAACAGTAAACTGCAATCATACAGATAAAAGAAATGAAATGCCATCAGGCAAGATAAACACATGGGCAAGGGAGTTGGGCTCTACCGAATACCCGCAAGCAAAGCCACATAATAACAATACAAGCAGAGGGAGCCACTCAACCTCTAATGCAATCATGCTCCTAGACTGAACTTATTCTGGATGGACTTAATCTAATGCAACAGACAAATCAGACAAAACACACAATACAGAAAAGAAAAAACAGAAGAAAGCCTCAGCTCTTCCAGCAGCAACTCAGTCTTCAGACTTCAGAGATCACTTGCTTTCCAGGTATCAACCCTACAGTATGAGTATCAACTCATCTTCTCCCTTAAGCTTCAGCTTCTTTGATAAGCTCCACCTTCAGGCTTCACTATCTTCAGGGATCTTCAAACATCAACTTGATCTTCACAAAGTCTTCAGACTTCAACAATCTTCAAGGAATCATCCTCTTCAAAGCTTCAACTTCTATCTTCAATGGCTCAAATGCTCCAGCAAACAAGATTCAGTCAACAAGATGAGGTGAGGATGTTACAATGCTCACTGACTTCCAAAGGATGCCATTAAGGACTTAACATCAAAGGGAAAGGCTCTCTCAAAGTTCTACCTCATAGGGCAAGGTCACTAATCCCTCCAAAGGAGAGAGGTGAATACCCTTAAGGGACTTTATGTCACAGAGAAGGAAGGAGGGGAACAAGACACTCCTTGTTTGTTGAAAGGAATTATTCTATCTAAAGCTATACCTATGCACTTATGATCCTGTAAACAAAACAACAAAAGCTAAGCTAAGCTCCTCTGCAAGGTCTTTAAGGCTTCAATGATGATCCACAAGGTCTTCAACTCAATCTTCAAAGCTCACACACTCAAAGTAGAAGAAAAGAAAGCAAAACAATACAAACTATGCCTTTAAGCAACACACATACTAACCATACATTCAAAAATCAATTAAAAATGCTAAAATACCATACAATATTCTAGCAAAATTCTAGGGGACTCTATACATACTTACCCTTAACCCATATATTCCCCATACACTAATTTGGCCTATAAACCCCAAAACAAAATTGTTCAAATCTACTTATACAACCTAAAACCCTAATTTGAGCACCTAAATGTCAAACAAGCAAACTATACCAAATTTTAATCTACAAATTGAGAATTAAATCCTATATGAACTATGATTCAATACTTAACTATGCCAAAAAGAATGGCTCAAAAATCCTAAGGGAAAGTCCTAAAAGAAATCATACAAAATTGGGTATCAACTAAAATCAATTAAAAATACCATTTACAAGAATAATATGCTAAAAATATTAAAAGAAAAATAAAATGGAATTTTATTTATTTACATTTTTCTAGACAAAATCATGAATATGTGAAAAAAACAAGGAGTGAAAAATATTAATTTTTGAATTTTATATGGATTTTTTGATATGCAAGAAATATAAAAGAAATTGAAATAAGAAAATAAAATGAAATAAAGGGGAGGGGGTGTCAAGAGCAAGGCGCTCTAGTTGCTTTCCATGATGGGCCAAGATCCTGGGGGTGTGAATATCAAGCCCACGCGTTCAGAAAATTAAAAGAAAAACATCAGGAAAATGGAAAGGATACGGTGAGAATAGCATTTTTTCCACGTTGAAATCTGGGTTGGGCCTCTGAGTGGGGTGTGAATAGCATTGGTCTGCTGAAGCCCAGGTACCATCACTTAATTAAACGCATCGTTTTGATGTTGGAATTTCCCTCCGTTTTGAAATTAAATTCTGGCCACACGATGAGATTAAGAAGTCAAATATCCAGGCTAATCCAACGGTGGGAGTTCATCGTCCCCAAACATACCCTAGGGTTTTTAGAAACCCTAACTCCATGCCAGAGTTTCCATCAACTCGTTCTCTCTGATCCCTCAATGAAATCCAATAATTCCAAAAGAAAAGTTGCGCTACTGATTACCATGAACACAACCATACAAGTAGCTTTCTCTGAAACTCCTTAAATCATCCTAACAGAAAGCTCCAACATTAGGGTTTCAATTTTTCATCTGCTATCAACCTTGATGGAACTTCAAACTAACGATCCAGAATTGTTCTACATGTTACCCTAACCAAACTACACTATCTCATATCCATTAATGCACCCTAAACAGCTTGCTATTGAATCTTGAAAAAATCGTGACCTGCCATGAAACTTTATGCCAAGCTCTCTACTTCTCAGAATATCATCAACTAACCTAGCATGTTATCTTTCCACCTAGAATTCTAACAGAATGCACCTGAATAAAGACCTATAGATCAAGTTACCAACCTGTCAAGCTTCAATGGTGAGTGGTGTTAGAGCTTGATCTAGCACTTGAAATCTTCTCCAAATCTTCCTCCAATGATGAATACCTTTCTGTTTGCAAGAGTTGAGGTGGATGAGGCTTGTAGAAGAAGAAATTGGATCTTGCTTGATCTTGAAGAAACCTTGCAATGGAACTCTCTCTCTCAATCTCTCCAATGAACTCAGCAACTTTCACCAACCTTTCATCACACTATGAGGTACTCTTTAAATAGCAATCCATGGAAGCTTCTAGAATCATCTAGAATCCACTAGAAAAGCTTGGATTTTCTCCTTTGGTGACAAGTTGAACATACCATATCTCATGAGTTAGGCCTTGTAAACTTGTGTCAAAATCTCATTACAAGAGATATTGAGATCATATGTGCAAAAATCAGGCCAAACTTGCCTTGTGTAGAACCTTCCAAGGATGCCTTAAGATACAAGTTACAATTTTTCAAAGCAACCTTCATTTTTGAGCCTCAAATCAAAATTCTGTTTAAACCAAAGTTTTTAGAATGTTATTTGCACTCAAAATGGTATATTGGATGACCTATTTTGGATTCATAGATCTCCCAAACCAAAATTCAACTTGACTTGAATTAACTTATATGCCTTTTTTAGTTCAAATTTACCAAACTTTGTCATTCCATGCTATGAGCTTTTCCAACAACTCATGACCTCTTTTATAGGCTTAAAATGCCATTTTGAACAACTTTCATGTTTTGAGTTTTTTCATTTGAGGCTTGGAAATAGGAGATATGGCCTTTGCTTAAAATGACCTATAATCACCAAATGACCAAAATACCCCTGTCTTGCTCAATCCATAAGTTGAGTTCTACAAATCCTATCAAGGACTTCTAGTACTCTCTAGAAAGCTAAGAAGATGCTCTTCAACATTCATGTTGACCAAGAAATCATAGGAATCATCCTACTAGGGCAAAAGTTGTCTGCAAGTTGGGTGACTTTCAAGGACCCAGATTCACACACCTCAGCTGACCTGTAATTTGTCAAAACCATAACTTGAGCTCTGCAACTCCTATCAAGAACTTCTACCACTCAAATTAAAGCTAAGAACAAGCTCTATAACATTCATGTTGTGGGTAAGATGAGATATCAATCACATCTTGAGCTAAAACTGCCTGGAAGATAGGGATCAAATTAGGTTTTTTTTCACTGACAATCCTCAGAAACCCTAACTTGAAACTTCTCAAACTCCTCAATCATGATGAGTTGGTATAGTAATCATCTTTATAACATCCCTATGCATCATTCCATGATCTCATGGCACTTGGATTGGGTCTCAACCTTCTCCAAATCTTCAGCTGATCTAGGATTGACCCAGCCAAAACCCTAATTCTACCATTCATGGTTGAATCTTCTAAATTCTTGCACAATGACTTCTCTGGGATTCATGATGGCTATCAAGACATCTCATAAGCTTTCTCAAAGCTTCAAGTTCATTCTCAAGGTCTCAGAATCATCTGAGGAGCACCCACAATTCTCAAGCTGGGAGACACACAACTCTGGTTTCAACCAATTCCTCTGAGGATCTCTTGAACTTTCTGATGAAGGTATCAACCTTCAAACACTTGATGGATGAATAATTATTGGTCAAATTTTGGGGTGCAACAGCTGCCCCTATTCAAACGGCTTGAACCTGACTGGGTGAGGAGCGAATGACTCTCAGCCAATCAAGGTGCGAGACGGTTGAATACCGATAAACCCGAAAATTTGCCAACTGCACGAGCACACGATACTCTGCGGGGAACAAATCTTCGAAAAACTGCGACACTAGCTGCATGGCAACTAACTGGAGAAATATCGATCTGACGCCGTCGTCAGTTATCCACGTTAACTTCTTCTGACGTCATTTTCAGGCAACCAAATACCCAACATCGCCGCTGGAAGACTAAACCACCTGACATCACCGTCAGAAGCCCAAAACACCCCGCCTCGCCGTTGGAGAACTAAATCTGACAAAATACCCCGCATCGCCGCTGGAGAACTACATCTGACAAAACACCCTGCATCGCCGCTGGAGAACTACATCTGACAAAATACCCTGCATCGCCGCTGGAGAACTAAAGGATCTGCATCACCTAACATCGCCGTCAGAAGACTGGATCAACTTGACACGCCCAGCATCACCGCTGGAAGACTGAATCTGACATCGCCGTCGGAAACAAACATCGCTCTGAGAGACACTCGACGTCGCCGTCGTACAAACATCATCTCTGCTGGGGATTTAACGAGTCTGACATCGCCGTCGAACATAATCCTCCAACATCGCCGCCGGAAACCAACATAATCTGACCTCGCCGTCGAAACAAACCTAATCTGACCTCGCCGCCAAAACATCCAACCTCGCCGTCGAACACATTCAACATCGCCGTCGAACCAATCATAATCTGACCTCGCCGTCAAACAAACATTCAACCTCGCCGTCGAACACAAACCTGATCTGACCTCGCCGTCAAACATCCAACCTCGTCGTCGAACACATTCAACATCGCCGTCGAACCAATCATAATCTGACCTCGCCGTCAAACAAACATTCAACCTCGCCGTCGAACACAAACCTGATCTGACCTCGCCGTCAAACATCCAACCTCGCCGTCGAACACATTCAACATCACCGTCGAACCAATCATAATCTGACCTCGCCGTCAAACAAACATTCAACCTCGCCGTCGAACACAAACCTGATCTGACCTCGCCGTCAAACATCCAACCTCGTCGTCGAACCAATCATACTCTGACCTGGGGTTCACCCCTGGTAAGTGGAACAAAAGGTACACTTGCGTATTTGCAACTACTCCGCTGGGAATGAGAGACTTAACCGGGCACACTCTGATTTGGGGTTCACCCTCAGAACCATAACGAACATCGGAATACTACTGCACAATGATCTCACTGTATAACTTCAACATCAGAACTATATGAAACCCTGGCCCCTGGCCACTTCCAGCTTCAGCTAGAAAAGATCTTCAAGTACTTCTGAAGATAAGCATCCTTGGCCTTCAAGGATGGCAACTCTGCAGGAGGTATCCTCGACTTCAGTCTGAAGAAATGGTCCTTGGCCTTCAAGGATACATGGATCTGCCTTCAGGCAACTCCGTCTCTGCTATAGAGTATCCGTGACTTCAGTCAGGGATATACTTCGGCCTTCAGTCTGAAAAAATGAATCCTAGGTCATTCATGACCTTGGGGATAACCTTGCCCTTAGGCACCTTCGCTTCAGCTTGGGAAATCTATGACTTCAGTCAGAGAAATGGTATCCTGAGCCATTCGTGACTCTACGGGGATTCAAACACTTTGCCTTCAGGCAAAACTCCGCTTCAGCTGGAGAAACATCTTCGACTTCAGTCAGAAGAAATATCATTCACTTGATCGTAATCAATCATCACCTCAGGATAACTGACTTGGTCTTCAGGCCAACACGGATCACTTTGCTAACAAAAGTTGCGTCTACAAACTTTTGAACTTTGTCTTCAGACACACGTTGATTCATCAACACGGAAATCCGAATCCACAGGAACATTTTGATATCGCCTTCAGGCGTTCACGAAGTCAATCTTCAGATTAGACATCACTGTTGGAGCAAACATATCACACTTCTAAGGATTTCAAGAGTCATCTTGAACAAACGACTCCGTCGGGCACCTTCAAGAATCATCCTGAACTGTTGACCTTTCTGGAGACTTTATCTGCTAGGGATCCCTGGAATCTTCCTGGGCAACTCTTGCTGGGGACGCTACTGGGGAGCTCAAGAATCATCCTGAGCAAACAACTCGGGGAACTACGCTGAGGTCTCAAGAATCATCTTAAGCGACCGGCCCTGCCGAGGAATTCCAGAATCG
Source organism: Lathyrus sativus (assembly GCA_963859935.3). Lineage (NCBI taxonomy): Eukaryota > Viridiplantae > Streptophyta > Magnoliopsida > Fabales > Fabaceae > Lathyrus > Lathyrus sativus. The sequence continues at coordinate 326,522,153 of OZ012740.1, forward strand.
TTTTGAACTGCAGACTTCGCTGGGGATCTCAAAAATCATCTTGAGCGAGCGACTGTGGGAATTACATCGGGGTCCTAAGAATCATCTTAAGAAAGCGACCTTGTTGGGGAGAATATCAGGAATCGTCCTGAGCAACTGATCCTTCGGCCGAACACCTGTAAAACAAGAATAATAGTAACCTAGATCATGCTTATGATGCGTATGCTTCGGCGCCGTGCCCCACACGGTGGAAATGCTATGCGTTTATGCCACATGCTATGCAATCATGCACAGTGCTACGCAATCATGCATAATGCTATGCAATCATGCACAATGATGCGATCCCGTCAGCAAAATAAATGCCGAGGGGGAAATCCTCCTGCCAAGGAGAAAGGACTACTCAGATAGAGGAATCATCCTGCTGAGGAGAACGTGGACATGCCAATATCAATCGGGTTCCGTCTGGGGAAATGACCTTCGGTTGACTGCTGCAGGGAAACAACTTCAGTTGATTACTGCAGGGGAACGAAGCTTTACGAGAACCCGGACCTGCTGAGAGAAAGTGATATCAATCGCGAGAATAAACTGCGCGGCCGCCATGGCTACTTTTCTGGGGATAACAACTCTGCGGGGAAACAACTTCAGCTGCTCCACGATCCACTGGGGAAGAAGCCGATCATGGTCTGATCAACTTCCAAGGACTCGGCTCTCTTGGACATCTGCGAACTCGGCGGAGGAAGGAGAAATCATTCTGCTTTGCTGGAGAAAATGCGACTCTTGGGAAATACAGCATCAGCTGTTCAATGCTCTGCTAGGAAAACCACTCACGGTCTCAACTGCTTCCAAGGATTCTGCTTTTCTGCGGACTCAGCCGGGGAGAGAAATCATTCTACTTCACTGGAGAGTACGACCCTGGTGAGGAATTTCAATTTCGCTAGGGAAGAAAGAATCATCTGACTTCGGGGGAGAGTACAACTCTGCAGGGGAATACAACATCAGCTGTTCCAATACTCTACTGGGGGAGGAGGGAATCATCCAACTTCAGGAGAGAGTACAACTCTGGTGGGGAATCTCAATTCCGCTGGAGACTTCAGTCTGGCACCATCAGTTACTGCATACTTCGGCGTACGAACAGCTTCCTACAAGACTTGCACTTGTGACCCGGTGCTGAGGAAGACACCTGCTTCGGCGACTTTACTGGGGAAAACACGAGCTTCGGCACCCGAACATTCCTATGAGACCTGCACTTGTGACCCGGTGCTGGGGACATATGAGCTTCGGCGCGCGACTCAGCTGAGAAAATGACGTTCCTTCAGGATGCGTCTGCTTGGGGAAGAGAATCATCTCTACCTGGGGAAGACATATCAATGCTCACTATTCTGCGTTCAGATGCTGCGGTGGAGAGACCACTGAACACTGCTGGAGAAGGAGGACTTGCCCTGCTTCGGGGATGCGCACGACACATTTTCTAGAAGGCGCTATACCTGCAACAACACAAACAAACAGACAAGATACCCTCCTCAAAGGGGCCTATCAAGGTTATTATCTCGTGACAACACTCAAGTAATTAATTGTTTCAACAACCAATGGGCCTAGGCCCGTAAGTTTATGTATGCGCATTTTATCAAAAACATCGGCGTTTTCATTCGCAAACAAAACAGATAAATGCTAAATGGGCAAGCAGAATTGCTGAATAATATGCATTTTATTGATGGTGAACCCCTGAATGGGCAAATATGTTTTACAACAGAGGCAAGCTCCTGGAATGAGGAAGCCGCGCAAAAAAAGAAAACATAAATATACATCAGTATATACAAATGTCGGCAACGAGGCGTAGACGAACACCATGAGTTGATCCCTCTAAGACCCACTCGACTCCGATACTTCTCCGACGCTTCAGCTTCGGAAGAGATTGATTCAGATAAACGGCCCTCAGGTCCTCCAAACCACTAAACAATGAAAGTCCACGCGGAACGCAGTCATTTGCTTATTCAAATCCCTAACTTTTGCGTGAACCGCCCTTTACGGGTTTTCAGTTCACCGGGATACCCTTTTTTGCCGAAGCCGCCCAGTGTAGGTTTTCGACTTCGCGGGTGTACATTTTTCAATATATCCCTAATTTTTGCCCGAACCTTTTATTCTGTTTTTGGTTCGCCGGGATGCCCTTTTCTGCCTGGACTCTTTCTTTTTTGTCCAGCGGGTCTCTTTCAAGCAAAGTATTTTTTAACTGCGTCCGCGTTCACCGGGGATGCAAAATCTTCACCATCCATCGTGGATAACAACAAAGCTCCTCCTGAGAAGACCTTGCTGACGACATACGGCCCTTCGTAATTCGGAGTCCACTTGCCCCGGTGATCGGAGTGTGGTGGAAGAATCTTCTTCAGGACGAGATCACCCGTCTGAAAGCTTCTAGGACGCACCTTCTTATCATAAGCTTTCTTCATTCAGCTTTGGTACAGGCGACCAAATGCAATCGATGCTAACCTTTTCTCGTCCATCAGGCTGAGTTGGTTCAAACGATTTGTAATCCATTCTGCCTCGTCGAGTTTCACATCAACCAAAACTCGCAAAGAAGGAATCTCCACTTCTAACGGTAGGACAGCTTCCATACCGTACACCAAGGAGAAAGGAGTTGCCCCGGTCGACGTACGCACCATCGTACGATAACCGTGCAAGGCGAACGACAACATCTCGTGCCAATCTTTGTACGTTACAACCATCTTCTGAACAATCTTCTTAATGTTCTTGTTGGCGGCTTCGACGGCGCCATTCATCTTCGGCCGATAAGGAGATGAGTTGTGGTGTTCAATCTTGAAGCTCTGGCACAGTTCCTTCATCATCTTATTATTCAAATTCGAACCATTATCAGTAATGATCCGCTCGGGAATTCCATAGCGACAGATGATGTCCTTCTTTATGAATTTAGCTACCACCTGCTTGGTCACATTAGCATACGAGGCTGCCTCCACCCATTTGGTGAAGTAGTCGATAGCTACCAGAATGAAACGATGACCATTGGATGCAGTGGGCTCGATCTTGCCTATCATGTCGATGCCCCACATGGAGAACGGCCAAGGGGAGGACATGAAATTCAATGGGCACGGCGGCACATGAACTTTATCAGCATAAATCTGGCATTTATGACATTTCTTCGCGAATCTGAAGCAATCCGACTCCATCGTCAGCCAGTAATACCCTGCTCTCAGGATTTTTCTCGTCATGGCATGCCCGCCGGCGTGCGTACCAAATGTGCCCTCATGGACTTCTTCCATGAGCATACTCGCCTCTTTCTCATCTACACATCTGAGTAGCACAAGATCGTGGTTTCTCTTATACAACACTCCGTCAGGATTGAGATAAAAGTTTCCGGATAGCCTCCTCAGAGTCTTCTTATCCTGGGTAGACGCACCCGCAGGATACTCCTTAGTCATAAGGAAGGTCTGGATGTCGTGGAACCATGGCTTGCCGTCATTGGCATCCTCGATTGCAAAGACAAATGCCGGTCTGTCAAGACGCGAAAGCACAATTCTTGGAGCCTCATTCCAAAAATTGACCTTATACATTGAAGCCAACGTGGTTAAGGCATCAGCCATCTGATTTTCAGCCCTGGGTACATGATGAAGTTCCACTCGATCGAAGAAAGGAAGCAGCCTCCTGGCATAATTCATGTACGGCACTAAATTCGCTTGACGAGTTCCCACTCCCCTTTAATCTGATTGATTACAAGCGCTGAGTCACCATATACGTCTAGATTCTTGATTCTCAAATCAATTGCCTCTTCTAGACCCATGATACATGCTTCATACTCTGCTTCATTGTTGGTAACTGGAAACGTCAGTCTCGCAGTAAACGGGATGTGGGATCCGTGAGGAGTCGTGATGATAGCCTCGATACCACTTCCATAGGAATTAACCGCTCCGTCGAATATCAACTTCCACTGAGACTTCCTATCTGGCCCCTCATCGGGCAGTGGCTCATCGCAATCCTTCGCTTTGAGAAACATAATATCCTCGTCAGGGAATTCGAACTTCGTCGGCTGGTAGTCTTCGATTGGCTGTTCGGCAAGGTAATCAGACAATACGCTTCCCTTAATGGCTTTCTGAGAGACGTACTGAATATCATATTCCGTTAACACCATTTGCCATCTGGCAATCCTGCCCGAAAGAGCCTGCTTCTCGAAGACGTACTTGATCGGATCCATCTTCGAAATTAGCATAGTGGTGTGGTTGAGCATATACTGTCGTAGACGTTTGGCGGCCCAAGCTAATGCACAACACGTCTTCTCCAGCATCGAGTATCGAGATTCACACTCAGTGAACTTTTTACTCAAATAATAAATGGCATGCTCCTTTCTGCCCGTCTCGTCGTGCTGACCGAGAACACACCCCATACTATTCTCCAGAACCGTCAGGTACATGATTAATGGCCGTCCAGCCACTGGGGGTATCAAGATTGGAGGTTCTTGAAGATACTGCTTTATTTTGTCGAATGCCTTCTGGCAATCCTCATTCCAAGTAATCGCCTGATCTTTCTTTAAAAGCTTGAACATCGGTTCACAAGTGGCCGTGAGCTGAGAGATAAACCTTGCAATGTAGTTTATTCGGCCCAGGAAACCACGGACTTCTTTTTCTGTTTTCGGCGCTGGCATTTCTTGGATAGCTTTTATTTTCGCAGGATCAACTTCAATCCCTCGTTCACTAACGATAAACCCCAATAACTTTCCGGACCGCACTCCGAAAGTGCACTTGTTAGGATTCAGCCTCAGCCTGAATTTCCTAAGCCTCTCAAAAAGCTTCAATAAGTTGACCAGATGCTCTTCCTCCGTTTGGGACTTTGCAATCATGTCATCAACATAGACCTCGATCTCATGATGAATCATATCATGAAACAAAGTTACCATTGCTCGCTGGTAAGTGGTCCCTGCGTTCTTCAGACCGAAGGGCATTACCTTATAGCAAAATGTTCCCCAGGGGGTGATGAACGTCGTTTTCTCCATGTCCTCCGGTGCCATCTTAATCTGATTGTAACCGGAGAAGCCATCCATGAATGAAAACACGGAAAACTGGGTTGTGTTGTCGACCAACACATCGATATGAGGCAACGGGAAATCATCCTTAGGGCTCGCCCTGTTCAAATCCCGATAATCGACGCACATGCGTACCTTACCGTCCTTCTTCGGTACAGGCACTATGTTGGCGACCCACAGAGGGTAAGTGGTAACGGCTAGAAATCCTGCGTCCAACTGCTTCCGGACTTCTTCTTTGATTTTTACAGCCATATCTGGTCTCGTCCTCCTGAGCTTCTGCTTGACTGGAGGGCAATCTTCTCGCAACGGCAAGCGATGAACCACGATATCAGTGTCAAGTCCGGGCATATCTTCGTATGACCAAGCAAAGACGTCACTATACTCTCGAAGCATCTCGACCAGTCTATGCTTGACATCATTCTGCAGCGCAGCCCCCACTCTGACATTTCTGACGAGCTCTTCAGAACCCAGATTTATGATCTCAATATCCTCTTCGTGAGGCAGAATAACCTTTTCCTCTTGTCTCAACAAGCGGGCCAACTCTTCCGGAAGGTCCTCGTCTTCATCAATCTCATCCTCGGCTTGATAGATCGGGCAATCAAAGTCGTAGTGAGCCGTAGAGGGTCCAGAGTCGATGTCATCTGTTATGTGGATCCTGCAATAACAAGGGTTAAGTTTAAGGCAAGAATATGCAGGTTAGCACAAACCTCGTTGCCATTTTACTGTTTTTCGAAATAAACATAAAACAGGAATAACAGAGAACACAATATTTGAGTACGAAGAAAACGCCTTTTATTTGTTAACAAAATGCATGTACATAATCCAACAAGGCCCTGACAATAAAACCACTATGCCCCGGGCAGGACATAGGGTTGTACAACGATTGTAAAAAGCAAATCATTACTCTTCACTTGTCAGCTGGATAATCTCCTTGATGGTCCAATTGTTGAGGCGCTCGCCCGGCTTGCTCGGTTGAATCCAGGCGTCAAGATCACAATCGCTATCCCCGCTGTCCTCAGACGCTGCGTTGATGCTTTCGAAAATCACTCCGCCCTTGGTGAATAGGATCGGCCCCTTCCCACGAGACGAACTGCTAGAAGAAGATGAAGCTTCAGCTTCAGGAGAATATCCCAATCCAAACTTATCCTGCTTGATTGGTATATCCAAAACATGCCCCCAGCCTGGGGTGGAACCGGCTTCGACAACGGCCCGAGCTTCTTTAAACGAGGAGAGATTCATCTCTTGCTTCTCTGCGACGACAGGAGCTACCTCTTTCACCTTGACGGTTTCAAATGCTTAGCAGAGAGTTTCATGGATTTCGCCATCCATTTCAACATATTTAAAGGACGACAAGTGGCTCACCATAATGTCCTCCTCACCACAGACGGTTACTATGCTGCCCCCGACAGCATATTTGAGCTTCTGATGTAGCGTGGACGTCACGGCACCAGCTGCATGGATCCATGGCCGACCTAAGAGGCAGCTGTAGGCAGGCATGATATCCATGATATAGAAGACCGTATTGAACGTCTCTGGACCAATTTGAATTGGTAGGGTCAACTCTCCGAAAACGTGGCGCTTAGTTCCGTCAAAGGCTTTCACTACCAGATCACTGGGCGTGCAAAGCAATCCACGAGTGTCCAATTTCATCAATGCCTTCTTCGGAAGCACATTAAGCGACGAACCCGTATCCACCAGGACATGCGACATGATAGTGCCTCTGCACTCTATTGAGACGTGCAAGGCGCTGTTGTGATCTCTTCCTTTAGGAGTCAGCTCTAAATCTGTGAATCCCAGCCCATTGCCAGCGTTAACATGGGCCACCACCTCCTCTAGCTGATTTACTGATATCTCCTGCGGCACGTATGCCGCGTTCAATACCTTCAGTAACGCGTTGCGGTGTGCCTCAGAACACAACAACAAGTTAAGAATAGAGATCTTTGACGGAGTCTGATGAAGATGATCTACAATCTTGTAGTCGCTCTTCTTGATTAACCGCATGAACTCTTCAGCATCTTTAACTAGCAAATCTTTTTCTGCCCCAGAAGGGACCCCTTCGACAGCTTTGCCTTTACCCTTATCCACAGCATCAACTCTGACTACCTTCTCTGCCGCAACCCCCGCTGGCGCGAACACTCTACCGCTTTGAGTAATGCCACTGACTCCGGCAAGATTCTGCACCGTCGATCCGAACGGCTCCAGCTCTAACTTCTGACCATTGCAATAGACTTCGGCGCCATAATGCCATGGAACGGCGTTAGTGCTTTCGAATGGGATTGGCCCGGCCCTGGTGATAGTGATGGTAGGCGGTCGGGGCGCAGAAATAGTAATAGGGTGACGAGGAATAGTAATGGTAGCGACTTCATCTGCCTGTCTCAGCACAACCTCCCCTGATGCACTTTCAACGCTCCGGCTGAACTGCAAAATACCCTCAGACATCAGACTTTGGATACCTTCGACCAGCTGCTCACACCCATCAGGAAGTGTAGCACAAGCCATACATAACTCTCCACATCCAGGAAAGAAGCCCTTCTTCAGCAACTTAGCCTTGACAAAACTAAGCGGCGTTCTCAAGTCTTTGACATCAGTCAGCAAGTCTGCACTCTCTTTTGTGATAACGGCGTTCACTCCGCCTCCCTTATGATGAGGCATAGGGTTTTTGGTAACGTTGGGCACACTATCAGAAAAGTTAATAACCTTGGCGTCCACCAAGTCCTGCACTTTATGCTTAAAAGCTTTGCAATTCTCAATCGTATGGCCTGGTGCCCCAGTATGGAAATCACAAGTAGCATTGGCGTCATACCCCGGTGGTGGTGCCCCTGTTAAGGGAGCCATTGTCCTCTTTTGAACTAATTGAAGCTGAAGCAACGTTTGCAAGAGCTGTGCATACGACATAGGTGGAGTTTCAAAATAACGATTTGTCAGAGGAGCCCGATTCTGATATCTTCTACACCCCTGCTGATTCTGCTGCTGAGGCTGCTGCTGCTGCTGCTGCGGTGGAGCAGCTGGGATATTTATGCTAGCAATCTGCTGTTGAGGGCCTTGCCCCTTCTCCGAGCATTAGTAACAGCACTGGCATCTCCTTCTCGAGCTTGCCAGCGTAGGGTTTCTTGCTACTTCCTCCAGCTGAGAATGATTCGCCTTGAATTTTTTCGATCTTTATACCGTTCTCGACATGCTCGCCCATAGTGATGAGAGCCGAGAATGTACCAGACATGCCACTGACCAGCTTTTCATAGTAGATTCCAAGAAGGGTAGCCACGAACATTTGCACTAGCTCACGCTCAACCATCGGCGGTTGAACTCGAGCAGCCAATTCACGCCACCGCTGGGCGTACTCTTTAAAGCTTTCATTGTTCCGCTGTGAGAGATTCTGAAGCTGGACTCGGTTGGGAGCCAAGTCGCTATTGTATTGATAGTGGAGGACGAACGCTTCTGCGAGATCTTTCCAGGTGCGCACAGTAGCGGGCTCCAGGCCCATATACCATTCGAGTGATGGACCAGAAAGACTATCCTGGAAGAAGTGCATCAGCAACTTCTCATCGTCAGAATAGGCGGACATCTTTCTATAATAAGATCGGAGGTGGACGCGGGGGCAAGTAGTACCCTTATACTTCTCAAAGACAGGCACCTTGAACTTATGAGGTACCTTAAAATCAGCAATCAACCCGAGCTTGGACATGTCAACGCCCAATGTGTTCTGATTTTCAATGTCTCTCATCTTGTCCTCCAGTGCTTTGAACCGGAGTCGAGCTTCAGCATTCAACTCTGCTTCTACACCTCTCTGAGAGAATACGTCATCCTGGTGGTCCTCCAGCCACGGTTGAGGCACCAACAGATTTCCTGCACCAGCATTGCCGTTGACCGGCCCTATGTTAACATTGGCTCCCAGACTGCCATTGCCGACGCCTGCCGCGTTGAGCCCGATATTAGTCATCAGATTTCCGTTAGCACTGCCGTTGCCCCCGGCAACAGGAACAACGTTCTGTGGAGCATCCACTGGAGGAGGAGTAGGTACAGCCCCGCCGTGCAGTATGCCATTACTGTCAACCCTGGAGATCAAAGGTTGAACCAAAGTACGAAGCTGGTCCTGACCATTAGCGACTACCTGCATCAGCTCCATAAAACGATCCATCCGTTCACAGAGCTCTTGAACATCTGACTGCACCTGGTCCATTATCCTTGTCTGATTAGCGCGAGTTGAGTAGCGGTGGATGAGTTTTTGATCAATCCTGGAGACCGGAAACAGCTCGAAACCTGTGAACCTGCAAAACCTGTCAACAATAAAGGTTAGGAAAAGCGATAGGATATACACCATGCAAATATGCTTCATGCAGATGCATGCGTGTGTCTGTGTGCATGGGAGATTTTCCCCCGATCCTAGTGCCTTAGTGCCGGTGCTGATAATAATAAGAGGAAGAAGAAATCTGAGCCCAATCAGGGAAACATCAATCTCATATATATATATGGAAAGGCCTGTCAAGGCAGTACACAGTATCAGCGAGTACAAACAGATCAACAGCATGACCTCAGCCAACAAGTCTGGTGATGGTCAGCATACATCAAAGATCAAAACAACAGGAATACAACTAGTCAAGCATGGCCACGGGCGCGATACTCTGCTAATAATTCCTTCGTCTCTGGATGATCTGGCAAAGTGAGCAACCCCTTGACGAGTAGTTCCCTCTGCCTGATGGTATGCTGTAGCCCCTGAACTGAACTCTCCCAAGCTCCTTCGCCAAAGCAATCCTCCAGTTTCCGCTTCTTAGACTCAAACATCAGCTTATGCTCCTTCAAGTTAGCAAGAGCTTTGTTGAGTCGAGCTTCAGCGGCGTATCTGCGGGCGGTCTCTTCATCAAACCTCCGCTCACTGTCCTTTACTTCGGCTTCCAGCTTAGAAATCTGCAGCATCAGTTTGTCCTCTCGCTCCTTCCTGGTGGCCATGAAAGTCTTCCAATGCTGGTCGAACTTAGATATCCTCCGATATGCCTCTTCCAGATGCTGCTTCTTCGTAGCTAGTACATCATTAGCAGCCCTGAAGTCTTGACCTAAGCGTTCCCGATCAGCAATCTGCTTTGCCAAGTCTGCACCCAGTTGGTTTACCGACTCTGTTTGCTTTTTGAAGGCATGCACGGCTTCATTCCTCTCACTTCGAAGCTGAGCTAACTCCTTCTCTAATTCTGCGTTCGCCCGCTTCAGTTCATCCCGTTCGGCTACTACCTGGTTGTGCTGATGAATGGACACAGTGGTAGGCTCGTCGACTGGTGGAGGACTCTCTGGTCTGACGTGAGGGAATGGCATCCCTATAGCGCTGGCTCTGGCTCTGATCCAATCTGAATAAGGAGGGTAGGCTTGGCTATTGCTCTTTCCCAACAAAGGCTTTCCCCTCTTGTTGATACTGTTCCACGCATGCTGAAGCTTGGACAACAACTCCCCCTCTAGAGTACCCGTGAGGTACAGAGATTCCTGCACCTCTTCCTCCTTCGGCGGAGTCCTCAAAGCATATGCGAACTGACGAACTAGCAATGACGGATTGTAGTTGATGCAACCCTTCCTACCTATCAGAGGTACGTTAGGAAACCCACTACAACTGAAGATCACCTCGGTGCCTAACCTATCTCTGTCAACGAACCAATCAATGTCTTCAGCCGACAAACTCATCAGACGCTCAGGCCACTCAGCTGTGGCTGCAGACAAGACGGAAGAACCCCTCTTGGGCAAATGACTATGAAACCACTTGTACAACAACGGTACGCAGCATGAGACATTCTTCCCTCTCCGGTTCTCATTCTTGTAATGCACTGAGTGGTAGACGTCTCCGATCAGAGTAGGGACTGGATTCCCTGAGGCGAAAATATGGAATGCATCAAAGTCCACGAAATCAGGCATGTTGGGGAACAGGATAATGCCATATATGCATAAATCAAGGATGGCATTGAAGGCGTCCCAACATTTGTCCTTAGCACACTGCTGAGCCTTAGCTATCAGAAACTGCAGAGAGAACCCAGGAACCTTGTTCCAACTCGTCACCACTAACTCAGAGGCGCTCAAATGGAGTGAGGAAGCTAAACCAGCCAGATCAGGCTCAGCATCCATGTGGACAAAAGGCATCTGCCCTTTGATAGGCACACCCAGCATATCAGCATACTCTTCCAATGTCGGCACGAGGACGAAGTCATGAAAAGTGAAACACCTCAGAGGAGGGTCATAGAACTGCAGAAGAGCATGCAACCCGTTCAACTCGGACGTAGAAGGTTTGCAAACCAGACTAAGCAACCTGCCATAAGACTTCCTGAACCTATCCTTCACAGAATCCCCTGCCAGGGCTATCAAACCAGTCAACTTCGACACATCAGGAGTCGGGAATTTGTACGCAACAGTCTTCCTGAGAGAGGCCATAATAACAGTAGGAGGCGGGAAATCCTGGATCGGGGAAACGGTACCTGCAACACAGACACACGTTAATGGAATGCAAATGGATATGCAAACTAATGCAAAATGCAAGCATGCAATAATATATCCGGATAGCTGCTATGGAGATTCGGTATCGACAATCACTGATGAGAAGAAAAACCCTAGTGTAAGACCACTAATCTGCTCTACTGAGAATAACCATCTGATAGGACCGAGATCAAAATTCCGCTCTGTCAAGAATAAGTGCCTGATAATAAGGACCCCGGGTGTAAGATCAAGGAACATCTGCTGATGAAGTCTTCAGACCCCAAATCAAAATCTGCCCTATCAAGAACAAACACACAGCTGCTGATGAGATCCTCAGACCCCACTCAAAATCTGCCCTATCAAGAACAAATAACATCTGCTGATGAGATCTTCAGACCCCACTCAAAATCTGCCCTATCAAGAACAAACCACTGATAACAATATTCTGATCAAAACCTGCTCTATCAAGAACAGGCAAACACCCAATGATAAGATCCTCTGATCAAAAACTTGCTCTATCAAGAACAAACATATCTGCAACTGAAAACCCTGGTACCAACATAACTGATTCACTGTCAGGAAAACCAGGTAGTCTGAAGGCCAAAGTTTCCTGCAATAAACCCAATCCCACTCACAGGTATGGACCTAAACTGACTCAAGGTACGACATCCTATGCGTTCATCAGCGTCACAGACTTTCAAAACTGATGATACGATTCCCAGAAGGAGTGGTGTAACGCCCCATATTGCTTTTAGGATTACCGACTGACCCCACAAACCAACACGAGTCTTTTCAGCATGCTTTGTCCTCAATCACATGCTTTCCAGGAAACTTCCCAGAAGGTCACCCATCCCAGAATTGCTCCAAGTCAAGCACGCTTAACTGTGGAGTTCTTATGAACGGACTACCGAAAAGAAGATGTATCTTGTTGGTATAGGTAGTACCAATTAATCCTTATAAGCCTTCATTCAACCATGCAGTCTCATACCTGCATAGTCTCAAGATTCCTCTCATTCGGATGTGAATTCGGTTTTCCCCTAGAAGCTGCTAGGAGTGTCCCATTGTCATGCCTCATGACACCGACAACCACTCCCTCGCCCACGGGTGTTACATGTAACCACTGTCCTCTTTCACCTCAGGTGTTACATGCCCACCAGCTTCCGCTTGGTTCGTCCCCAAACCACATCGTACTGGGAGAGGTATGGCTCTGATACCATTTGTAACGCCCCATATTGCTTTTAGGATTACCGACTGACCCCACAAACCAACACGAGTCTTTTCAGCATGCTTTGTCCTCAATCACATGCTTTCCAGGAAACTTCCCAGAAGGTCACCCATCCCAGAATTGCTCCAAGTCAAGCACGCTTAACTGTGGAGTTCTTATGAACGGACTACCGAAAAGAAGATGTATCTTGTTGGTATAGGTAGTACCAATTAATCCTTATAAGCCTTCATTCAACCATGCAGTCTCATACCTGCATAGTCTCAAGATTCCTCTCATTCGGATGTGAATTCGGTTTTCCCCTAGAAGCTGCTAGGAGTGTCCCATTGTCATGCCTCATGACACCGACAACCACTCCCTCGCCCACGGGTGTTACATGTAACCACTGTCCTCTTTCACCTCAGGTGTTACAAGTGGCATCATCAAGTCTTGAAGAGGCCTCACTTAGCTGAATCACAAATGATTGGTCCCCAGAGTCGACAATCCACCAAACCAGCAACCGTCTCAACCCAAAGGGTTGAAAGTGAAGCCAACCGGATGAACCTCGTCTGAGTGTGGATTTCATGAGACACTAGTGCCTGCAAAGCAAGCACGCGCCCACTAATTTCCACTCTAATTCTATGGTGCACTCAAGCCTGGGTCTGGCTTCTCACTCATCAGAACTCCCATCCCACAACAGCACAAATAATCATATTATACTGAAAATAAAATGCGGGAAATAAAGTGCGAGCAGTAAAAATGCGATAAATAAACGCAACCCAACAAGTAAACACACAAGCGGTAGGATTGACTCGCATAGGGGATGGGAAACGGTCCCAGCATCGGGGATGGGAAATTCCCCAGCAGCTATACGTCCCCAGCAGAGTGGCCAGCTGTCGCTTGCGCGAAAATAAGGTGCCGGCATGACAGAAGAGTCGCCACCTTTCGTTATTTATCCCTCAGAGCGGGAAAGGAAACGATCGGAAAAACCTGACGAAAAAGGGTAAGACAAGGTCATCGCAACCATTGTCTGGGTTCGGGAGTCGGTTACACAAGGGGAAGGTATTAGCACCCCTCACGTCCGTCGTACTCGACGGGATCCTCGCTTGTTTGTTTACTTGGACGGGTTGGTTATAATCTATCTACCTATCAAGGCTGGCTGAAAAAGAAAAGAAAAATGACTCGGCAAAGCGTCGCGCTTTATGCCTACGTATTCTCATCAGAGAATGAGAAATCAGAGTCAACGTAGTTCGGCCTACGAAGGGTTGTGGGGGAAGGTAGCTCGCCAAGACATCGCCCTCTTGTGCCTACGTACTCTCAACAGGCATGAGAGATCAGAGCTCACGTAGTTCGGGAAACTACGGTTTATTTCCTGTTTTACGAAAGAAGCATTTTTATTGTGTTTGCGATTTCAACCGCACTAGAGACTATGACCTGAGAGTGAATGCGTCGCATGTCACCCAAAGGGTACCATACTAAACATCCAGACTATGGAAAAGAAACTCTCCCACAATCCTTTCTCGGATAGCTTAAGGCTCGTAACGTACGGAAGAAATCATTCATGATTACTGTATCTTAAACTGTTTTGAGATGAGAAGAGAACATGCCCAACTAGGAAGGAGACTATCAAGTCCTACTGTTGTCATGCCATGGATTCATCCTATGGTTGAGGTTTGAACAGGGATCTCCTAGATGTTGTCATGCATAGGTTTCAACCTAAAAGTCTATCATCAAATCCTTATCAAAGGAAATGAGAGTCCTAAGGGATCATGTCAATGATACACCAAAACAGACAAAGCATCAGCTTAACAGTAAAATGCATGCAATGCAAGTGAGGGAGGAAATGTGTGTGGGGCTTCAGCCTCCACAAGCTCGTCTCAACCTCAAGCCAGTCATGAAATAACAGTAATCTAACTGAAAATAAACAACATGCTATCAAGCAATAAACAGTAAACTGCAATCATACAGATAAAAGAAATGAAATGCCATCAGGCAAGATAAACACATGGGCAAGGGAGCTGGGCTCTACCGAATACCCGCAAGCAAAGCCACATAATAACAATACAAGCAGAGGGAACCACTCAACCTCTAATGCAATCATGCTCCTAGACTGAACTTATTCTGGATGGACTTAGTCTAATGCAACAGACAAATCAGACAAAACACACAATACAGAAAAGAAAAAACAGAAGAAAGCCTCAGCTCTTCCAGCAGCAACTCAGTCTTCAGACTTCAGAGATCACTTGCTTTCCAGGTATCAACCCTACAGTATGAGTATCAACTCATCTTCTCCCTTAAGCTTCAGCTTCTTTGATCAGCTCCACCTTCAGGCTTCACTATCTTCAGGGATCTTCAAGCATCAACTTGATCTTCACAAAGTCTTCAGACTTCAACAATCTTCAAGGGATCATCCTCTTCAAAGCTTCAGCTTCTATCTTCAATGGCTCAAATGCTCCAGCAAACAAGATTCAGTCAACAAGATGAGGTGAGGATGTTACAGTGCTCACTGACTTCCAAATTATGCCATTAAGGACTTAACATCAAAGGGAAAGGCTCTCTCAAAGTTCTACCTCAGAGGGCAAGGTCACTAATCCCTCCAAAGGAGAGAGGTGAATACCCTTAAGGGACTTTATGTCACAGAGAAGGAAGGAGGGGAACAAGACACTCCTTGTTTGTTGAAAGGAATTATTCTATCTAAAGCTATACCTATGCACTTATGATCCTGTAAACAAAACAACAAAAGCTAAGCTAAGCTCCTCTGCAAGGTCTTTAAGGCTTCAATGATGATCCACAAGGTCTTCAACTCAATCTTCAAAGCTCACACACTCAAAGGAGAAGAAAAGAAAGCAAAACAATACAAACTATGCCTTTAAGCAACACACATACTAACCATACATTCAAAAATCAATTAAAAATGCTAAAATACCATACAATATTCTATCAAAATTCTAGGGGACTCTATACATACTTACCCTTAACCCATATATTCCCCATACACTAATTTGGCCTATAAACCCCAAAACAAAATTGTTCAAATCTACTTATACAACCTAAAACCCTAATTTGAGCACCTAAATGTCAAACAAGCAAACTATACCAAATTTTAATCTACAAATTGAGAATTAAATCCTATATGAACTATGATTCAATACTTAACTATGCCAAAAATAATGGCTCAAAAATCCTAAGGGAAAGTCCTAAAAGAAATCATACAAAATTGGGTATCAACTAAAATCAATTAAAAATACCATTTACAAGAATAATATGCTAAAAATATTAAAAGAAAAATAAAATGGAATTTTATTTATTTACATTTTTCTAGACAAAATCATGAATATGTGAAAAAAACAAGGAGTGAAAAATATTAATTTTTGAATTTTATATGGATTTTTTGATATGCAAGAAATATAAAAGAAATTGAAATAAGAAAATAAAATGAAATAAAGGGGAGGGGGTGTCAAGAGCAAGGCGCTCTAGTTGCTTTCCATGATGGGCCAAGATCCTGGGGGTGTGAATATCAAGCCCACGCGTTCAGAAAATTAAAAGAAAAACATCAGGAAAATGGAAAGGATACGGTGAGAATAGCATTTTTTCCACGTTGAAATCTGGGTTGGGCCTCTGAGTGGGGTGTGAATAGCATTGGTCTGCTGAAGCCCAGGTACCATCACTTAATTAAACGCATCGTTTTGATGTTGGAATTTCCCTCCGTTTTGAAATTAAATTCTGGCCACGCGATGAGATTAAGAAGTCAAATATCCAGGCTAATCCAACGGTGGGAGTTCATCGTCCCCAAACATACCCTAGGGTTTTCAGAAACCCTAACTCCATGCCAGAGTTTCCATCAACTCGTTCTCTCTGATCCCTCAATGAAATCCAACAATTCCAAAACCAAAGTTGCGCTACTGATTACCATGAACACAACCATACAAGTAGCTTTCTCTGAAACTCCTTAAATCATCCTAACAGAAAGCTCCAACATTAGGGTTTCAATTTTTCCTCTGCTATCAACCTTGATGGAACTTCAAACTAACGATCCAGAATTGTTCTACATGTTACCCTAACCAAACTACACTATCTCATATCCATTAATGCACCCTAAACAGCTTGCTATTGAATCTTGAAAAAATCGTGACCTGCCATGAAACTTTATGCCAAGCTCTCTACTTCTCAGAATATCATCAACTAACCTAGCATGTTATCTTTCCACCTAGAATTCTAACAGAATGCACCTGAATAAAGACCTATAGATCAAGTTACCAACCTGTCAAGCTTCAATGGTGAGTGGTGTTAGAGCTTGATCTAGCACTTGAAATCTTCTCCAAATCTTCCTCCAATGATGAATACCTTTCTGTTTGCAAGAGTTGAGGTGGATGAGGCTTGTAGAAGAAGAAATTGGATCTTGCTTGATCTTGAAGAAACCTTGCAATGGCACTTTCTCTCTCAATCTCTCCAATGAACTCAGCAACTTTCACCAACCTTTCATCACACTATGAGGTACTCTTTAAATAGCAATCCATGGAAGCTTCTAGAATCATCTAGAATCCACTAGAAAAGCTTGGATTTTCTCCTTTGGTGACAAGTTGAACATACCATATCTCATGAGTTAGGCCTTGTAAACTTGTGTCAAAATCTCATTACAAGAGATATTGAGATCATATGTGCAAAAATCAGGCCAAACTTGCCTTGTGTAGAACCTTCCAAGGATGCCTTAAGATACAAGTTACAATTTTTCAAAGCAACCTTCATTTTTGAGCCTCAAATCAAAATTCTGTTTAAACCAAAGTTTTTATAATGTTATTTGCACTCAAAATGGTATATTGGATGACCTATTTTGGATTCATAGATCTCCCAAACCAAATTTCAACTTGACTTGAATTAACTTATATGCCTTTTTTAGTTCAAATTTACCAAACTTTGTCATTCCATGCTATGAGCTGTTCCAACAACTCATGACCTCTTTTCTAGGCTTAAAATGCCATTTTGAACAACTTTCATGTTTTGAGTTTTTTCATTTGAGGCTTGGAAATAGGAGATATGGCCTTTGCTTAAAATGACCTATAATCACCAAATGACCAAAATACCCCTGTCTTGCTCAATCCATAAGTTGAGTTCTACAAATCCTATCAAGGACTTTTAGTACTCTCTAGAAAGCTAAGAAGATTATCTTCAACATTAATGTTGACCAAGAAATCATAGGAATCATCCTACTAGGGCAAAAGTTGTCTGCAAGTTGGGTGACTTTCAAGGACCCAGATTCACACACCTCAGCTGACCTGTAATTTGTCAAAACCATAACTTGAGCTCTGCAACTCCTATCAAGGACTTCTACCACTAAAATTAAAGCTAAGAACAATCTCTACAACATTCATGTTGTGGGGAAGATGAGATATCAATCACATCTTGAGCTAAAACTGCCTGGAAGATAGGGATCAAATTAGGTTTTTTTTCACTGACAATCCTCAGAAACCCTAACTTGAAACTTCTCAAACTCCTCAATCATGATGAGTTGGTCTAGGAATCATCTTTATAACATCCCTATGCATCATTCCATGATCTCATGGCCCTTGGATTGGGTCTCAACCTTCTCCAAATCTTCAGCTGATCTAGGATTGACCCAGCCAAAACCCTAATTCTACCATTCATGGTTGAATCTTCTAAATTCTTGCACAATGACTTCTATGGGCTTCATGATGGCTATCAAGACATCTCATAAGCTTTCTCAAAGCTTCAAGTTCATTCTCAAGGTCTCAGAATCATCTGAGGAGCACCCACAATTCTCAAGCTGGGAGACACACAACTCTGGTTTCAACCAATTCCTCTGAGGATCTCTTGAACTTTCTGATGAAGGTATCAACCTTCAAACACTTGATGGATGAATAATTATTGGTCAAATTTTGGGGTGCAACAGAAGGGAGTGGGAGACGTGACAGTTGTCAGCAGTTTGCTTGTATCCTACTCATGGCATCTCCTATGGCGTCCGCCATGGTGGAAGCCATGTGTACATTTCCTCAAAAGGTAGGGTTTTAGCTCGTTTTTCTTCATTTCTTCTCGAGTAACCTTGAAAATACAGAAACATGAAAAAGGAACAAAGTAGAGGCATAATACAAGAAAATGGAAATAAAATACTAAATAACATGCGCAAAATCGAGTCAAATAAACATTATATTTTAGGTCTATCAAATTCTCCCACACTAAAACCTTTGCTTGTCCTCAAGCAAAAGATCATGACAAAACAAGGTGATATCTATAAATGACTTGGGCAAGAAGGACTTATAAGTTCAAATTGGGATAGGCCTATTTTTGGATCTCCTTTTAAGTCCTTTTCATTCCGGTGCAATCACATTAAGCCCGTTATCCATACGAAATCATGGTGAAGTGACTGGTTAGTGATTCTGATCTAAAGCAGGGGGTTCTGGTGCACAAAGTGGTGTAACCCCTTTTATTGGCCCACCTGTAGCTGTGGGGGATCGGATCGTGATCCGCCCTACCGAGTTCAGTACCAGAAAACTCTGAACCAACTGACAGTGAGAAGGTATTTTCTTTGCCTTGTTTTATCATTTTCTTCCTTTTTTTCTTTTTCTTTTTTCGAAATTACAACTTTGTGGGTTTAAATGACCTTGTGAGGGTTACATATACCCGAGTTTGTAATTATTTCATATTCTTAGCATACCGATCATTCACTTATTTTCGTCGATCCTTCACTTAGATAACGCTTAGGTAGGCCCAGAGCTGACTGCTAGGATAAACTACTTAGGACTTACTATGGATATTCTATTAAGGCCATGGTATTCAGAGTATCGGGGTCTATTTCTGCATTTGCGAAGTCTAAGGTGTTATAATGATACTGATGTTTCAAAGAGAATTTCCTAAATCATCTGCATCCTAATACGAACTTGCCTCAAAGCCCAAGAAATTTTTTAGGATAGTACACTATTTATCAAAATGTTTTTGGTGGGGAAAATTAATGCGGGAGTAAGATGAGAGAGTAAAGGTATACTGTAAAATGATTTGTTAAGCGCAAGTATGTTCTAAAAAAACAGAAAGAAAAATGAAGGGAAATAAACTGAAAGCGATAAAAGAAATAAAATGCGAGATAAAGCGGGAAAATAAATAAATTCTCCTCCCACTTAAATTGAACATTGTCCCCAATGTTTCAAAATAAGCAAGGGACGAGGTGCCTGAGGTTCCTAGGGCATACTACCGGTGTTGTCAGCAGCGTGCTCGGAGTACCTGGGGCGGCGAGATCTGTTGCGACGGCGATCGGTCTGAGAAGCTTCGAACGCGTCGAATCGGGTGGTCAGAGCAGCTTGAGATTGCATAATGCTTTGTATGGACTGGCTCATCTGTTGCTGAGACTCTTGCATGAATCTCATATTCTTAGACAGTTGCTACGAAATGATGTTGAGCAAATTGTCGCGACTTTCCTCTCTGGCTAGTTGTGCTTGCCACATCTGCTCAGATATATAAAAGTCGGGTGCGGTACCTGCAGAATGGTAAGAGGAAGAAGGTGCAGTGTGTGCCTGCGATGTGTGGCGAGGCGGTAAAGGGTGATCGGGAGATCGCTCTCACCGATCATACTCGTCATCAGTATCAGCGCCTTCGCCAATAGGAATATTAGGGGGTACTGGACCTGTAATGGGTGGAGCATCTAAATCATAGGTCCAATTTCCCGGGTTAGTTACATCGGTGCGTCTAATGCAGGGTAAAACGACAGATGGGATAGCCTTCCCATGAATCATAAGCTCGAAGCCTCCTTCTCTCCAAACTTTGCACAATTTTATATCTTTCAAAATTTTCAAATTGATTGTGCGAGGAGGAAGAGGCTCTAAAATGGCTATCTCGGCATCTAGGTTTAGAGCCTTTGCAATGGACGTGATCATTCCTCCGAAGCCTATGGTCCTAGTGCTCTTAATAGAGGCATTCATATGGGCTATCATAAACGGAACTACGTTAAATCGACTATTTGTGAGGTAACCCTGCAAAAATAGTAATTCTTTGGCATTCACCTTGTTAGGATTCTCCCAGCCAAATATAGTGCAGGCTAACATGTAGCGGAACACACGGATGGCTGGGTTATGGATCCTGGAAGCAAGTATTCCTTCAAAAGATGAAATATTAAAATTCGACAACCTGTGCCAGAAGGAAAATGCTTCTACAGACCATTCAGAATCCAGAGGTGCCTCACAAATAGCACCCGCACCAAAAGGCAATCCAAGCCTTTCCGCAAGTTCATTAGTACTAAACGAATATTCAACATTAAACATCCAGAACTGGACTGTGCCAACTGTGCTAGAAGTGTCGGTTCTGATAACATAGATTAGGGAACTCAAGAGTTCCCTGGTCAGCCGGTCAAAAGTAGGATCATGCCTGGCAAAAATCTCATGTAGGCCCAGAGTGTCTAATAAATGATATACGTTGTGATAGATGCCTAAAGAGTAAAGGCAGTTATCTTACATGTACCTTGTTGAAGCAATGTCTCAGTTTTGTAGTTTGTCGAGGATTTTCCGTTGTCTTTCCCCGAGTTCTCCTTAACGCAAAACATAGCCATCGTGCTCCATGAATGAATGTTGGAGGTTGAGGAAGATGAAGAATGGGTATTTTTTTTAGTTTTATAAAGATGAGTTTTTGGATGGATTTTTGTGAGAGAAATGAAAAATGGAAGATGGAATGGTTAATGGTTTGGTGAGTGGAAGATAAATTTGTGAACTTTTGGTGACTTGGGGAGGATTTTCGTGTAGCCAAAAATGGGTTTTTGGGAGCAAAAATGGTGGTTTCCTAACTTCTGCCCCGCCTATAGTCCAGACCCCGTGGCGGACGCCATGGACTATATGGTGGGCGCCACCCTTTGAAAAGGCAGTTGGGCCGGATTTTTGGTGTTTTGATTTGGGCCTTCGTTTTCCTCCTTATTTTTTTTGGGTGTGCTGCAGTAGAAATCATCCGACCTGATATATATATATATATATATATATATATATATATATATATATATATATATATATATATATATATATATATATATATATATATATATATATATATATATATATATATATATATATATATATATATATATATATATATATATATATATATATATATATATATATATATATATGGTATGTATATATATATATATATATATATATATATATATATATATATATATATATATATATATATATATATATATATATATATATATATATACATATGTACATATAAATATTTTTATCAACAAAAAAGAACAGAAAACATAAAAATTGAAAAAAATAAGTTAAATGACGTAGCAAACATTATGAATATATATGGTATGTATAATGTCATGAAAAATAAAAACATAATTGGAAATGCGATAAGTCAGTAAATGCAAAAGGAAATAAAATAAATACTAAAAGCAGTGAAATAGTGCCATCATGGAGGTGGTTTCTCGTCTGACTGATCTGGATGACGGAGTGAATGCAGCTCTCTGTGTAAATCTGAGATCTCCTGATACAGGACGTCTGTCTCAGTGGCATGGGTCATATCGGAAATTTGAACCTGTAAAGTAAGATCTGCTACTGTCTGCTGAAGGTGAGTTATCTCTAAACGTAGCTCAGCTATCTGGGTATACAAGTCAGGTCTTTGTAATGCATGATTATTGGAAAACTAAGTCGTCCTCCGAGAAGGTGGAAAGGGATGGTATTCCGCTGAAGGCGGTGTATGTGGCTCGTCGACCTTCTCGTCATACCCTTCCAACGCATAACTCTAGTTGGATGGATCATGCACACTAGTCACAACTGGGTCAGGTAGAGTGAAATAATGGATCGTGTGGTAAATGATGAGAAGTCTGAAAGCATCAAGCTGAAAAGAAGCTCTCCTCATCAGTCCACAACCCAAACAGAAATCAATATCAAGTGAAGTAGGTCCACAATAAGGGGTCAGATGTAAAAACGGATTGGTTAGTCCCAATGCAATGGCTATGTGTGTAACGGTGCCTCCGGCATGAATAGCTCCTTTGGATGATCTAGCTTGGCCTTCGAAATTGTACAACAAGAAATTCCCACATGCTACTGGGTGCAACCTGTTAGTGCAAAATAGGAAGAATACTTCTTCCTCGCTAACATGCATGTCAGAATCTTCCTTTCCAAGGAAGGTGTGAGCCACAATCATCTAAAAATATCTCATGGTCAGGTTATGAATCACCGAAGACAGCTGAGTCAATGGATCTAGGCTCCCTCCTCCTGTGATGTCTTTCCAAAACTGATTAATGTCTCTGCTCATAAAGTATCCCATCGGAAGGTCAGGAATGGAATCAGGAGTGGTCTAAAATCCAAGTAGGTCTCCGAATCCTTTGTTGGTGAAGGCGTACTCTCTTCCAAAAAGTCTGAACGTAGCCAACCCTTCCTAACTGACGTATGGCTCATAGTGGAATGAGCTGAGAAACTCTAATGTGAGGTTCCTGTAAGTATTGTGCCTCTCGTCAGCATATTGGCCCCATTGGAGTTGATGACAGAGGAATCGTATGCTGGGCTCGATCCCTAGAGCCACCATGCAAGCTTGATCCGGATATCGGGTCGATGCCATGGGGTGTTGTCATAGAATTGAGTACTTCTCTCTTTGCCTGTCGTCTCGGAAGACGACGTGCATGTCATCGCGCTGCTGCATCCTGAAAAATAAAACTGAGAAAGCCTGAAAGCATAATCATCATAAATCGTCAGTTGACACATAAAAGAAAATAAAATGAAAATAAAAATAAAATAAAAAGATAAATAGTAAAGAAATCCATGGGTTGCCTCCCACGCAGCGCTTGTTTAATGTTGTTAACTTGACGAACAAAACCTATATGTCTGAAGTAGGCAATGGTGGATCAATCAAGGTAGAGCTGGAGTAATCGTCGGGAATGTCTCCTCCTTTGTAGAGTTTTAATCTTTACCCATTCACAATGAATGGACTACATGACTGATTCTGGATCTCGACTGCTCCTTATTGTAAAACTTTAGTAACTGTAAAGGGACATGTCCACCTTGAACGGAGCTTGCCAGGAAAGAGTCGTAATCTAGAGTAAAACAGGAGAACAGAGCCTCCTACATGAAAATCTTTCTTTATAATCTTCTTATCGTGCCATGCTTTGGTTCTTTCTTTATAGATAATGGCATTTTCATAGGCGGATTGGCGGAGTTCTTCTAGTTTATGTAAATCAAGGACGCGATTTTGTCCAGCGGTCAAATAATCAAAGTTTAGGGTTTTTATGGTCCAATAGGCCCTGTGTTCTAATTCAAAGGGGAGATGACAAGATTTTCCATAGACTAGTTGGTAAGGGGTTGTCCCAATCGGGGTTTTGAAGGAGGTTCTATAGGCCCATAGCGCATCTTGCAGCTTTTGAGACCAGTCATTTCTTGATATAGAGATCGTGTTTTCTAAAATTTGTTTTATTTCCCTTTTGGATACTTCTACTTGGCACTAGTCTGTGGGTGATAAGGTGTCGCTATCTTATGCTTAACTCCATATTTTCTTAAAATTTTTTCGAAAATTCTTGATATGAAATGCGATCCTCCGTCGCTGATAATAAGACGGGGGATTCCAAATCTAAGGAAAATATAATTCTTAAATAGCTTAATGACTACTCGTGTGTCATTGGTGGGGGAGGCTATGGCCTCGATCCATTTAGACACGTAATCGACTGCAACTAAGATGTACTTGTTTCCTAAGGAAGACGGAAAAGGCCCCATAAAGTTTATGCCCCAAACATCAAAGAGTTCCACCTCTTAAATGTTTCGTAAAGGCATTTTGTCACGTCTTGAGATGTTTCCAGTCTGCTGGCACCGGTCACATTTGGTTATATAGGTGTTTATATCGCACCACATTGTTGGCTAAAACAGGCCTGCTCTAAGAATCTTGGTGTGAGTTTTGGATGTACTAGAGTGTCCTCCATAAGGTGCAGAGTGGCAGTGTTCTATTATCTTTCTTACTTCTTCTTCTAGGACACAACGATGGAAAATACCGTCAGTGCCTCTTTTAAATAAGAGCGGTTCATCCCAATAGAAGTTTCTTACATCGCTAAATAACTTCTTTCTCTGCTGGTAATTAAAATCAGGGGGTATAATATCGACAGCTAGGTAATTTACAAAATCTATGTACCAAGGTACGTTGTTTACCACTAGAGCTCTCTCGGGGTTCTTAGAAGGTTCTAGGTTGCTTTCCATGGCCTCTATCCTAGCGATTAATCTGTCATAGGTAAAATCTTCGTTAATGGGGAGTGGGTCTGGTTTTAGATACTCGAGCCTAGAAAGGTGGTCGGCAACTACGTTTTCCATGCCTTTCTTGTCTCTAATATCCAGATCAAACTCCTGTAACAGGAGGATCCATCGAAGTAACCTAGGTTTGGCGTCCTTCTTGCTCAATAAGTAACAGATGGCAGCATGATCTGTGTAAACTATGATTTTGGCTCCTACCAGATAGGATCGAAACTTATCCATAGCAAAAACTACGGCTAAAAGCTCTTTCTTTGTGGTAGCGTAATTAAGATGAGCAACATCTAGGGTTCTACTAGCATAGTATATAACATGTAATTTCTTATCCTTTCTTTGTCCTAGAACAGCTCCTACAGCGTAGTCGGTAGCGTCACACATGATTTTGAGTGGTTGGTCCCAATCTGGAGGTTGAATGATGGGTGCCAAGATCAAGGCTTGTTTTAGAAAGTTAAATTCTTCAAGGCATTTTTCGCTAAAGCTGAACTCAACATCTTTCATCAGGAGGCCGGTTAAAGGTTTGGTAATTTTAGAGAAGTCTTTGATAAAACGCCGATAAAACCAGCATGTCCAAGAAAGCTTCAGACTTCTCTGACAGTGCTAGGGGGTTTAAGGTTTTCAATCACTTCTATTTTGGATTTATCTACTTCAATACCTCTCTCGAAAAATATATGTCCCAAGACTATACCTTCGGTGACCATAAAATGACATTTCTCCCAGTTCAACACTAGGTTGACATCAACACATCTTTTCAGGATTTTCTCAAGGTTAGTGAGGCAATTGTTGAAATCAAAACCGCATACCGAGAAATCATCCATGAATACTTCCATGATTCTATCAAGGTAATCTGCGAAGATCGCCATCATGTAACGTTGGAAAGTAGCAGGTGCATTACAGAGACCGAAAGGCATTCGTCTGTAAGCGAAAGTGCCATAAGGGCATGTGAAGGTAGTTTTCTATTGATCCTCTGGGTGTATGGGAATTTGGAAAAATCTAGAATACCCATCCAGGTAGCAAAAATAGGAGTGTCGGGCCAAACTTTCTAACATTTGGTCTATAAAAGGTAAGGGAAAATGGTCATTCCTAGTAGCTTTGTTTAATTTCCTATAATCTATACACATACTCCGTCCTCCTTCTATCTGTTTTGCCACATGTTCACCTCTTTCATTCTGCACAACCATGATGCCTCCCTTTTTAGGTACTACAAGCACGGGGCTTACCCACTTACTATCAGAGATATGATAAATTATACCTGCTTCTAGTAACTTGAGAACTTCCTTCTTAACAACATCACTCATTATAGGGTTTATTCTTCTCTGGTGTTCTCTAGAGGGTTGTGAGTCTTCCTCGAGCGAGATCTGGTGCATACACACAGATGGACTTATACCTTTTAGATCAGAGATGTTATATCCTAAGGCAGAGGGATATTTTCGTAAGATGACTAAGAGTTGGTATGTCTCTCTTTGGTTTAGGGTAGCACTGACTATCACTGGACGATTCATTTCTTCGTCCAAGAATTCATATCTTAGGTTCTTAGGTAGTTCCTTAAGTTCTAAAGCTGGTTTTTTAGGCATGGTATAGGATCTGGGGTAATGGATAAACATTCGTACAGGTTATCATCAATGTAGGGTTCTATAAATCCATCATCTTCCTTTATGAGGGTTGAAGGTAGTTTGATGGTTTCTTCTAATTCTAGCTCTCTAACACATTCATCGTTGATGTCTATGGCATAACATGCATCTCCTAATATTGGTGCCATAAGAAACTTCGACAGAATGAATTCTATCTTTTCGTCACCTACCTCAAAAGTCAACTTCCCTCTCTTAACATCTATTATGGCTCCAGCGGTCGATAAGAATGGTCTTCCGAGGAGGATAGGAATGTCATCATATTCTTTAATGTCCATGATGACAAAATCGGTTGGGATGAACAACTGACCGATCCTAACTGGGACGTCTTCCAATATGCCAACCAGATATTTAACGGATCTGTCAGCTAACTGAAGTGACATCTTCGTAGGATGTAATTCTCCTAGTTTTAACCATTCAAAAACTGCTAGGGGCATAAGGCTTACACTAGCTTCTAAATCTAGAAAAGCTTTATTGATGACATGACTTCCCAAAATACAAGGTATGGAGAAATTTCCAGGATCTTTCTCTTTCTTGGCAAGTTTATTCCCGGAAATGGAATTGCATTCTAAAGGTTTTGGGTCGTCAAGTCTATGTTTATTGGTAAGGATGTCTTTGAGGAATTTTGCATATGACGGTATTTGGGTGATGGCTTTTGTGAAAGGAATTTCCACATGAAGTTTCTCTATGACTTTAGTAAATTTTTGGTATTGGTTATTGATCTTGGTTTGTTTTAGTCTTTGTGGATAGAGTATGGGAGGTTTATATGGCGGTGGTGGTTCGTTGGTTTTGTCTTTGCCCTTCTGTTTTTCAGATCCTACTGGTTCCTCTACTTTGCTCGTGGGTATCATGCTTTCCTTAGGAGTCTTGGGTTCGCTTAATGTCGAGTTAACCGGTTCATCATAAGCGGTCCCACTTCGTAAGGTAATTGCATTAGCTTGCCCTCGGGGGTCCTGTTGGGGTTGACCAGGGAATTGTCCTCCGGGTGTAGTCTCAGGAGCTTGTTTTAAGGCTATTTGAGATATCTGGGTTTCAAGAATCTTATTATGGGTGACTATTTGGTCTACTTTGGTTCCTAAATGGGTGATCAGTTCATTTACATGAATGTTCTAGTTCAGGAATTCCTTGTTTTGTTGGGTCTGAGCCGAAATGAAATCTTCCATGATTTTCTCAAAGTTCGGCTTAGGTTGCATAGCTTGCATAGGTGGGTTTTGTCTTTGAGCTTGATAACCGGATGGTCTCGGGGATGCAGGGTTTTGGACAGGGTTATTGTTTTTGTAGGAAAGGTTTGGGTTATTCTTCCATCCAGGGTTATAGGTATTTGAAAATGGGTTTCCTTGGGCGTAGTTGACTTCTCCTGAGTGAGTTTCGTTCAGCAGATTGCATTCTGTCGATTGGTGTCCTTGACTACCGCATAGTTCACACTTAGTCGAAACTGCTGCTGCAGCTACTGGGTTCATGTACATATGTTCGACTTTAAGGGCTAAAGCGTCCATCTTGGCTTGCATCATGTCTATATAACTTATCTCATGTATTCCTCCTTGGGCTTCTTTCTTTTCCACTGTTGCTTGCTCAATCCCCCATTGACAATGGTTTTAGGCCATATCCTCGGTGAGAGCGCAAGCTTCAGGGTAAGGTTTATTCATCAGGGCGCCACCTGCAGCGGCGTCGATGGTCATCTTTATGTTATAATGAAGTCCATTATAGAAGGTATGAATGGTTAGCCATGATTCCAGGCCATGGTGTGGACATATGCTCAACAGGTCTTTATATCTTTCCCAAGCTTCGAAGAGAGATTCACCTTGGTTTTGGGTAAATCTGGTTATTTGGTTCCTAAGAACAGCGGTTTTGCTTGGGGGAAAATATCTAGCGAAAAAAACTCTCCTAAGGTCTTCCCAAGTTGTTATAGAATTGGCTGGAAGGGAATCTAACCAAGTGAGGGCTTTGCCTCTAAGGGAAAAAGGGAGTAATCTTAACCTAATCGCCTCAGGGGTAGCACCATTGTTTTTAAAAGTATTAGCTAGCTGAATAAAAGTTTTTAAATGTTGGTTCGGGTTCTGGGTAGCGAGTCCCGCGAACTGGTTTTGTTGTACTAATTGTAATAGGGACGGTTTTAGCTCGAAATTGTGAGCGGGAATATTGGGGTTCACAATACTAGAACTAGGTTCGTCATTAGATGGTTGAGAGAAATCCTTAAGGGGTATTTGGTTACGGTCTTCGTCCATAGCTCTCTTAAATCTACGAAATAAGATATGTGCGTGAGCGTAACGTTCAGGTTCCTCTAAAGGATCTATAAGGGTACCGGTGCTGCGAGTTATTCGCATTGACCGACGGGTATAGCCTTAGTCTTAACGGTGTAACAACAGGGTACGAAATTTTGACGTAATTGATCCCTGGCAACGGCGCCAAAAACTTGATGGGCGATTCGCAAGTGCACGAATAGCGTCAAAGTAATAAAAAAGATTATCGATCCCACAAAGACCAAACGTCAATCAATCGAGTACTATTGTTACGGTGTTTATCTAAGGCAAGTCAATTAAGGGGTTGGTTGTGCAAAATAAAAGTCAAGTGCGGAATTAAAATTAATAATAAAGCAAATAGGCATAGATGCAATTCATATAGCTACGTAGTATTCCAGATGTGTACAGATAGGATTCATTATAGGGTAATGTTTTTTACTCATGAAAAGAACTAATTTAATAGGAACTGTCGCTTTAGCGTATTCAGAACCAAGTTTATCCCAAATCGACCCCTCTTATTGTCACTTATAAGAAGGTGCGCATTGCATTAGGACTAACAAAACCTATTTTTAAGAAATATAGTTTCTAGACTTAGTTGAGAAGTATTTTAACTTGGAATTTCTAATAAAAAGAGGTTCTTATGAACCGGACTTCAAATCCATAAACGTGTCCAAAAACAGTTTTAAAATCGGTTTTCTTAAACATTAAAGATTCCTAATTGACTGAGCCAAGCACTTTCGCTTCCTTGGAACAGTCAAAACTAACCAAATTTATCTAAAGGTTGGACGACTTTCGATCTTACCCAACAGATTTTAAGTGCAGAAAATTAGTGTTAAAAGTTAAAATAACCCTTAAGTAATTCTATCGACAATCATTTGGAATACTAATTATAACTATAATCCTCGCATCCTAGCCCTTAAAGTTTAGTCGGACATGGTAAATAAATGCGGGAAAGTAAAGTGCGGATAAATAAATAAAGTGCGATAAAAAGGTGCGCTAAATAAAGGGCTGGTAAATAAAGGCGCGGCAATAAAAGGCAGGTAAATAAAGGCAATAAACAGAAACCTGCTCAAACGAGAGGTTTTAAAATCTTGTACAACTGGAAGTAAATGCAGAAATAAAATGGCGGCAAGTTTAACTTCTACCCAAGTACTCCAAACTCGATTACACGGTGTAATAACCCCTCGATGTGAGAAGTTTATTAATTTACAGATAAGTGAAATTTATGGCTTGAGTTTTATTCTCTAAGCTTAGATGGTTTGAAATGAATCAGAACTCTGCTATTTATAGAGGCAGGAAAGTACAGGCAAAGACAGGAATTCCCCCCAACTCCTTTTGGGAGGGAAATGACCGTGTTGTCGCTACTGCGAAAAAAGGTGTCCAACGAGGGAAAGGGAACGATCAGAGAAAACCTGACGAAAACGGGAGAAGACAGGTCATCGCAACCATGTCTCAGGTTCGGGAGTCGGTTACGCAAGGGGAAGGTGTTAGCACCCCTCATGTCCGTCGTACTCAATGGGATCCACGCTTGGTTATCAATCTAAAAGGGTAATTGAAACTATCTAGCTAAAGGTCTCAGGGACAAAAGAAAAGAAAAGTGACTCGGCAGAGCATCGCCGCTCTATGCCTACGTATTCCCTCGTGTAATGGGAAAGTCAGAGTCAACGTAGTTCAGCTAACTACGGGTGAAAGTGGGGGAAGGTTGCTCCCCAAGACATCGTCGTCTTGTGCCTACGTATTCTCATCCGGTATGAAAAATCAGAGCAAACGTAGTTTGGGCTAACAAGAACACCGGTTGGTTCAAAATGTTTTAGACCCGAGTAGGGTTAAAACTTAGTTCTAGCAGTTAGGTGTATGCAGCTCGACCATTGGAGACTTAGGCGTTACTTGTTTGCGGTAGAACCAAGAGTTAACAAAACTCTGTTATGAAAAGGTTTTCCACATTAAGGGTCCCAAAGGACAAAATGAAGTTTGAAATTGTTTTTGTGTCTTTTAGAGAAGAAGTGCATTGATTATTGTTTGTAACTCATGTTGCACTAAAGACTATGACCTAGGAGCGAATGCGTCGCATATCGTCCAAAGGACATACGCTAACATTCTAGACAATTGAGAGGCAACTACCCAATCATAATTTTCCAAGTACTTAAGGCTCGTAACGTACAACATTCGTTAACCTTTATTAAGTGTTTTGACATGATTTGAAGATGAGAAGGAGAGAGGACAAACTAAAGGGAGACTAACTCAAACCTAGTAGTTGTCATGCAAAATGGTCCTATGATTGAGGTTAAAAAGGAATACTACCTAATGTTGTCATACATGGATTCAAACCTAAGGTCTATCATAACCTCAAAGAGATTAGAGATCTTAAGGGAACATGGCAAAGAGAAGAGAAAAGGAAGGAAGCATGAAATAAAATGCACTATGCAAGCATGCAAACATTAATGCACATTTAGAATGAAAGTGAGGGAGGAAAAAAGTGTGGGGCATTAGCCTCCACAAGCCCATCTCAACCTCAAGCATGCATATGGAAATGCAAAGAAGAAAAGAGAAGGAATTCATAAAAGAGAATGCAAACACATACACAAAAGAATGCAAGACATATATCATGTGAAACCCTAATGGCAAGCTTAAAAAGATGCACAAACTTTAATAAGCTATGAGCAAAATTTTGACCTATAATTGAGCACACAAACACTTCAACATGTCTATAATATGAGTCCACAAGAGTTAGGGGTTCAAGGAATGCACAAAAGTCATTTTCAAAGCAAACTAGTTCAAACACTATTGTAAACATCACTTAGATGTAGCCTAACTTGGAAATTACCTTAAAAATAGGAAACATGTTAAACAATTACCAAATAAAATCTCAAATGACCCTAAGGGGGTTGGCAACCAGGGGCCAAAACATCAAGGGCAGGGTCTTACCAAAACAATGTAAAATAAAACAAAACCCTAAGGGTACACCAATGGGAAAGGAGGAATCGAGGGTCACCAAAAATGGCATAAAAACCCAACCAAAATGCCCCCAAATCAGGGGCAAAATTGTCCTCAAAATTTCTTCAACTCATCAGGAATATGAGGAAAAAATTTCACTCATTGGACCAAAGAATTGCTCAAGAAAGAAAATCAAGAACAAAGAAGAAGCAATTTTAAATCAAATAAAACACTTCCAAGCATAAATTCCATTTTTAATTGAAAAATGATCCAAAAAATAAAGTAAAAATTTCCTAAAATCAAATAACATCCTAAAATGTCTAAAAAATATTTTTGTGGAATTTTACTATACTTGGAATTATTTTTTCTGATTTAAAATCAAAACAGATGCAAGAAAATAAAAGAAAAATAAAAGAAAAAACAATGGCGTGCCCAATAGCAATTTTATTAGTTCATTTTGTTGGGCCTGGTATCAGAGGGGGTGTGGATAGCTGTTTAAGCCCAAGTTCAGAACAAAAGCTGAGGCTACATGAGACGCCTCATTTCATTAAGTGATGTGGCAGGTCAACAGGTCAAATGGTCGTTCAAAGCAATCAGGGTTGTTCATCTTGGATCAGTCAAAGAGTTAAGGTCCATGTGGCGCATCCACGCTGGCAACGGAGACCGAGAACCAGATGGTGGTTCTGCAAATTCTGGTCATCTTCTCCGTTTGGCTCACCGGAGAAGAAGGTGTAAAAATGAACCAAATCACACAATTCTTTATACCAAAATGATCCTCTTAATGAGTACATCAAGATTCTAGGGTTTGTTTTCATTTATCACTCATAAATAAAGAGAGACGAAGCATTCAAGAATCAAGCTCATAACGTCAATCATCAAGAACATGCCTCTAATTAATCCAGAATTTGCCTACGTGAGTAGGGCTTCAATATGCAATGAAAATGGCGCATGATGGATGCCTAAATAGTAAGTAATCTTGGAAAGAAGATTACCTAACGGAGCTCCTCCGTTGGGTCTTGTATGCTGCTCAAACTTGTGCAAAATGATCCAGAATCCTTCAAGAAGCTTCAAGGAAGGTGACTGTGATCTTCAATTGCTCTGAATTTCCTTGAATCTTCAATTCACGATTTCACTTTCTCCTTGAATTTTCTCAACTGAATTTGCTCCAATTTTCACCAAATTGCACTTCTGAAGGTTTGTTCTTCTTCAGGAGTTTATATATTTTGGATCTATGATCAATTGGAGGCCCAATCATGGCCTGTTATGAAGAATTGCAAAAATCCAAACTTGAGAATGGAGCTTCAAATTGCACGTGCGAAATGGCTCTAAAGGCCTTGGTTCTGATTCAAATTGCTTGCTGGTGATTCACTCTGATCAAATGGATGAGAATCAACCCTTGAAATGATCCAATGATGGATATTGAATGTGTAACTTCATCATGAAGTTACTTGAAATTGCTCTTGTTTTGCTCATCATAAACCAAATCTAGTTTGTGCATTATTCTTAGTATGTTTAAGTGAGTCAAAAAATGCACAAATATGGTATAAAAAGGATTTAAATCAATTCAATCCAAATCATGATCTTTAAAGTCCTTTTTCTTGATTTTTCTTTCACCAAACTCCAAACCCTAGCCAAATCCATGACAATTGTGTGTTCTATGATGAAATTGAGTTCATTTGAAGCAAGTTTCATGTTGGAAAAAGTTCCATTTGAAGTGCACAAAGTCATGAAAAGGACCTATAATGAAAATGGCCTGTAATCTCACTTTCCCAAAATACCCCTGCCTTGCAAGCTTCATAACTTGAGTTCTACACATCAGATGAAGGACTTCTATGACTTTTTGGAAGGCTAAGATCATGAGGAAAAACTTTCATGTTTGGATCAAAGTGATATGAAACATGATTCTAGGCCAAAAATACCTTGGAAGTTGGTTGACTTTTGTTAACTGAAATCACATTCATCTGAGGACCCATAACTTGTCAGCATCATAACTTGGGCTCTAGAAATTAGATGGATGATTTCTAGTACTCAAAAGAAAGCTAATAACATGCTCCACAAGTTTCATGTTGGCATCAAAGTGGGATGAAACTTGTATCTTGAGATATGTGGTCTTGAAGTTAGGCACTAAACAAGGGATTTTACACTGACAAGCTTAGAAACCCTAGTTTAGCAACTTCCTACACTCTTGATTCTTCTTAAATTGATCTTGAAATAACATCTTAGATGCTTCAACATAGCTTTCCATGATCACAATGACTTGGAATTAAGTCTCAAACCACTTCAAATCTCCAGTTGACCTTGCACTAGGCAAATGAAACCCTAAGTGTGCAATCCTCTGACTGCAACCTCTTGCACATGATATACCAACTTGGATTAGCCCCATAATGGCTTCAAAATAATTCAATAAGCTTCCACAACATTCTCCATCCTCAACCATGGACTCATGATCCTCTGACGATCTTCAATTGGCCTCCAAGATAAGAGGTAAACCACAACTGTCCATCTCCTTTCTCAAAGAGTTTTGATATTCTCCTGATGATGATAGGCATTTGACCACTTGAATAAAACCTCTTGCTTAGGCTTAGACCTTGGGTAACCTTCTCTTGCTATGCACCACCTCTCCTGATCCCCTGCAAATGAACAATGGTATGCAAATGCAAATGCTAGAACAATGAGATGAAACATAAACCAAGTACGAGAAATGGTTGGTCAAATTTTGGGGTGCAACACGTGTGAAGGTGGAGCCTGCCACCTCCTTGTGGCGCCCGCCACATGTACTAGGGGGGAAGGAAGTGGGAGACGTGGCAGTTGTTAGCAGTTGGCTTGCATCCTACTCATGGCATCTCCTATGGCGCCCGCCATGGTGGAAGCCATGTGTACATTTCCTCAAAAAGTAGGGTTTTAGCTCGTTTTTCTTCATTTCTTCTCGAGTAGCCTTGAAAATACAAAAACCTGAAAAAGGAACAAACTAGAGGCATAATACAAGAAAATGGAAATAAAATACTAAATAACATGCGCAAAATCGAGTTAAATAAGCAGTATATTTTAGGTCTATCAATGATTCTTTATATCCTTGAATAAGTTAGATTGCGGCAAGTGCGAAATAAACTACTTGTACAGTAAAGGTGCACAACACATAAAAATTCCTTTATTCTTATCAGTCCTATGATGGATATAATAGTAGTTATTTGCGAGCAAAGTAGGAACTGGATTCCGAATCAGAAAGATACGGATATCATTGATATCCACAAAATTGTCAATATTAGGGAACATAATTGTGCCATATATAAGCAAGGCGAGAACAGCTTCGAAAGCAACCATACTCCCCGCACTAGTAAGAGTAACAACCTTTTCCATCAGGAACTTAGAAGGTAGACCAAGAATACCTCCTTTAGTCACAAGATTAGCATTAATTTCCCCTTTCCTCGGGTGCACAGCCCCTCATATGACATGAGACTTAGGAATATCCTCCAAACTAGTGAACAATATCTGATCTCATACAAGCAATCCTATGTGATAAGAATACTCCTCCAAAGTAGGTGTAAGCTGATAATAAAGGAAAGTGAAACACTTATATGTTGAATCATTGAACTGGACCGAGGTGTTCAGAACTCCGTCTTCGGGATCAATATTTAACATAATTAGAAGTCTTCCATACCGGTCTTTGAAATCAGAAGGAAAAGTCACCAGAGATCCTAACTTCCTCAACTCTTTCAATTCAGGGCACTTGAAATGGAACTGATGAGCGTACCTCCTTCCAGAGTCCATGATCAAATCACCTACGATGTTTTCAAATAAATTTCCTAAGTTCCTTGAAAATTAGGTGAAAAAAGAGATGTTTATGAATGCATGGATGCATGATTATGCAACAATCACAAACAAGGTGGTGTCATACCCCAAAATTTACCCTTAGATTCTTTGACCTTTTTCATATCATTCTAGGTCATTTATCTTGCATAATACCCAATTTGTCAGCTAAAATAAACTTGTCAAAATTACAGCTGAGTCGGTCAAATTGAAAGTCAGTTGTGCAAAAAATCAGTGGACGAAAAATTTTAAAATCGAGCCTGCAAACGTCAGTGGTATTAATCTGTGTTTCGCGTAGTTTAACCTGGCGTGCTCATTTAAAATTTTCGACCACTTTGCGGTCGCATTTTTGGAGAGTTTAAGTCATTTTAATCGGGTAAAATTTATTTCGAAATTTGACCAAATGCTGTATTTTTCCAATACGTATATTTTGCGTTGATCATTTTGGTGTATTTGCTTTATTTTTCCGAGTCTGTCAGTACCAGTCCAATTACCCGTTTTTAGCCGGTTTTTATTCTTATTTTATTGTTAATTATTTTTATTTAGTTTAATCAGATTTTTTATTTTTGAATTTATTTTAAATATTTAATATATTATTTTATTTATCTTTTTTTTTATATTTTTTTGTTTTTATGCTCATTTTGGAAACACTTAATGACTAAGTGTTGTAAAGTTGTTTAACATTTTTTCTTCTTAAAAGAGTGGTCTATGGTGTGGTACAAAGAGGAGAAAGAACCGTTGGGGGAGGGACCTCACGCTTGAGGCTCTTTTTTCTCAGACAGTAACATTTCTTCACTTTTTTGGCTTCACATACCCATCATTTTTTTATATATACCTTCACATTAAAAGCATAACCATCTAATACCCTTCATAAAATTTCATGTGCACCTCATCTTTTTTCTAGACATTATTACACTTAAAAACTACTTCATAATACCTCTCTCTCCCTCATTTCAATAAAAATAAAAAACCATAACTTAAAAAAACACAACTTTATTTTTTCTCATAGGAACTTCAACAGAAACTTCACATGT
Organism: Lathyrus sativus; assembly: GCA_963859935.3. NCBI lineage: Eukaryota > Viridiplantae > Streptophyta > Magnoliopsida > Fabales > Fabaceae > Lathyrus > Lathyrus sativus. The sequence goes on from OZ012740.1 coordinate 326,558,670, forward strand.
TGTACATTGGATTGCAGACGGTGCCAACATAATTCCGGCGAATGCTACACACCGAGTTAGCGTTGGACTACTTGTGGTGGATAAAAAAAATGTGAGGTTTATTGTTTTTTGTTCATTTAAATTATTTTGGATTTTTGTTATGCCATTGTTAACTTGTGATAGACTTGATTTTTATTTTTAAGTAATGTGTGTTGTGTGCTTTTATTATATGTGTGTGTGTGTGTGCGCGCGTGTGCGTGTTCGTGTACGTGTGCGCGCGCGTGTGTGTATGTGTGTGTGCGTGTGCGTGTGCATGTACGTGTGTGTGTGCGTGTGCGTGTGTGTGTGTGTGTGTGTGTGTGTGTGTGTGTGTGTGTGTCCATTGAAGATTTTGTTGTGCTTTATGTTTGTTAATTCTAAGCATGGAATATGTAAATAGTATGTGTTGCTATTACAAAAGTTCAAAGTTAAAAACCACACCAATTGCACTAGAAAAACCTTAACAAAAGTTCAAAGTGAAAAAACTCATCAATTTAACTATAAATACCATTACGAATGTTCCAAGTGACAAAACTCGACAATTTAAATATAATAACCATTACAAAAGTTTCGTGTGAAAAAATTCACCAATTTCACTATAAAACCATTTCAAAAGTTCCAAGTCAAAAAAATCGACAATTTCACTGTAAACACCATAACAAAATTTCCAAGTCAAAGAGCACACCAATTTCACTATAAAAACCATTATAAAAGTTACAAAGTAAAAAGCTCACAAATTTCACTACCAAAAGATCCAAGTGAAAAAACTCACTAATTTCACCATAAAAACCATTACAAAAGTTTAAATTTTAAAAATCACCAATTTCTCTCTAAACAAAAGTTTAAAGTTAAAAACAAAAAACTACCCAATTTCACTATAAAAACCATTACAAAAGTTCCAATTGAAAAAAACTCATCAATTTCACTATAAAGACCATTTGAATGTTCCAAGTGAAAAATTGTACCAATTTCACTATAATGGCCATTACAAAAGTTTCAAGTGAAAAAGTACTCAATTTCACTATAAAAACCATTTCTAATGCTCCAAGCCAATAATTAAACAATTTCACTATAAAAACCGTAACAAAATTACGTACTTAAAAAACTCACAAATTTCAAAATAAAAACCATACAAAATGTTAAAGTTAAAAAAACACACTAACTTCTCGCTAAAAACCATACCAAAAGTCAAAAGTAAAAAAAACACATTAATTTCACTATGAAAAACCACAACAAATGTTTAAAGTTAAAAAACACACTAATTTCACTAAATGACCATTTCGAATTTTCAAAGTTAAAAAACTCACCAAGTTCACTCTACAAATTATAACAAAATTTCAAAGTTAAAAACCTCCACAAATTCACTATGAAGACCATTACAAAAGTTCAAAGTTAAAAACCACACCAATTGTACTATAAAAACCTTAACAAAAGTTCAAAGTGAAAAAAATCATCAATTTAACTATAAATACCATTACGAATTTACCAAGTGAAAAAACTCGCCAATTTCACTATAATAACCATTACAAAAGTTTCATGTGAAAAAATTCACCAATTTCACTATAAAACCATTTCAAAAGTTCCAAGTCAAAAAAATCGACAATTTCACTATAAACACCATAACAAAATTTCCAAGTCAAAGAGCACACCAATTTCACTATAAAAACCATTACAAAAGTTACAAAGTAAAAAGCTCACAAATTTCACTACCAAAAGATCCAAGTGAAAAAACTCACTAATTTCATCATAAAAACAATTACAAAAGTTTAAATTTTAAAAATCACCAATTTCTCTCTAAACAAAAGTTCAAAGTTAAAAACAAAAAACTACCCAATTTCACTATAAAAACCATTACAAAAGTTCCAATTGAAAAAACTCATCAATTTCACTATAAAGGCCATTTGAATGTTCCAAGTGAAAAATCGCACCAATTTCAGTATAATGGCCATTACAAAAGTTTCAAGTGAAAAAAATACCCAATTTAACCTTAAAAACCATTTCTAATGCTCTAAGCCAATAATTCAACAATTTCATTATAAAAACCAAAACAAAATTAGGTACTTAAAAAACTCACCAATTTCACAATAAAAACCATACAAAATGTTAAAGTCAAAAAACTCACTAACTTCTCTCTAAAAACCATACCAAAAGTCAAAAGTGAAAAAACACACTAATTTCACTATGAAAAACCACAACAAATGTTTAAAGTGAAAAAAACACACTAATTTCACTAAATGACCATTTCGAATTTTCAAATTTTAAAAACTCCTCAAGTTCACTCTACAAATTATAACAAAATTTCAAAGTTAAAAACCTCCACAATTTCACTATGAAGACCATTACAAAAGTTCAAAGTTAAAAACCACACCAATTGCACTATAAAAACCTTAACAAAATTTCAAAGGGAAAAAACTCATCAATTTAACTATAAATACCATTACGAATTTTCCAAGTGAAAAAAAAACTCGCCAATTTCACTATAATAACCATTACTAAAGTTTCATGTGAAAAAATTCACCAATTTCACTATAAAACCATTTCAAAAGTTCCAAGTCAAAAAATTCGACAATTTCACTATAAACTCCATAACAAAATTTCCAAGTCAAAAAGTACACCAGTTTCACTATAAAAACCATTACAAAAGTTACAAAGTAAAAAGCTCACAAATTTCACTACCAAATGATCCAAGTGAAAAAACTCACTAATTTCACCATAAAAACCATTACAAAAGTTTAAATTTTAAAAATCACCAATTTCTCTCTAAACAAAAGTTCAAAGTTAAAAACAAAAAACTACCCAATTTCACTATAAAAACCATTACAAAAGTTCCAATTGAAAAAACTCATCAATTTCACTATAAAGACCATTTGAATATTTCAAGTGAAAAATCACACCAATTTCACTATATTGGCCATTACAAAAGTTTCAAGTGAAAAAAGTACCCAATTTCACTATAAAAACCATTTCTAATGCTCCAAGCCAATAATTCAACAATTTCATTATAAAAACCATAACAAAATTACGTACTTAAAAAACTCACCAATGTCACAATAAAAACCATACAAAATGTTAAAGTCAAAAAACTCACTAACTTCTCTCTAAAAACCATACCAAAAGTCAAAAGTGAAAAAACACACTAATTTCACTAAATGACCATTTCGAATTTTCAAAGTTAAAAAACTCCCCATGTTCACTCTACAAATTATAACAAAATTTCAAAGTTAAAAACCTCCACAATTTCACTATGAAGACCATTACAAATGTTCAAAGTTAAAAACCACACCAATTGCACTATAAAAATCTTAACAAAATTTCAAAGTGAAAAAACTCATCAATTTAACTATAAATACCATTACGAATGTTCCAAGTGAAAAAAATCTCGCCAATTTCACTATAATAACCATTACTAAAGTTTCATGTGAAAAAATTCACCAATTTCACTATAAAACAATTTCAAAAGTTCCAAGTCAAAAAATTCGACAATTTCACTATAAACTCCATAACAAAATTTCCAAGTCAAAAAGTACACTAGTTTCACTATTAAAACCATTACAAAAGTTACAAAGTAAAAAGCTCACAAATTTCACTACCAAAAGATCCAAGTGAAAAAACTCACCAATTTCACCATAAAAACCATTACAAAAGTTTAAATTTTAAAAATCACCAATTTCTCTCTAAACAAAAGTTCAAAGTTAAAAACAAAAAACTACCCAATTTCACTATAAAAACCATTACAAAAGTTCCAATTGAAAAAACTCATCAATTTCACTATAAAGACCATTTGAATGTTCCAAGAGAAAATTCGCACCAATTTCACTATAATGGCCATTACAAACGTTTCAAGTGAAAAAAGTACCCAATTTCACTATAAAAACCATTTCTAATGCTCCAAGCCAATAATTCAACAATTTTACTATAAAAACCATAACAAAATTACGTACTTAAAAAACTCACCAATTTCACAATAAAAACCATACAAAATGTTAAAGTCAAAAAACTCACTAACTTCTCTCTAATAACCATACCAAAAGTCAAAAGTGAAAAAACACACCAATTTCACTATGAAAAACCACAACAAATGTTTAAAGTGAAAACACACACTAATTTCACTAAATGACCATTTCAAATTTTCAAAGTTAAAAACCTCCCCAAGTTCACTCTCCAAATTATAACAAAATTTCAAAGTTAAAAACCTCCACAATTTCACTATGAAGACCATTACAAAAGTTCAAAGTTAAAAACCACACAAATTGCACTATAAAAACCTTAACAAAAGTTCAAAGTGAAAAAACTCATCAATTTAACTATAAATACCATTACGAATGTTCCAAGTGAAAAAACTCGTCAATTTCACTATAATAACCATTACAAAAGTTTCATGTGAAAAAATTCACCAATTTCACTATAAAACCATTTCAAAAGTTCCAAGTCAAACAAATCGGCAATTTCACTATAAACACCATAACAAAATTTCCAAGTCAAAGAGCACACCAGTTTCACTATAAAAACCATTACAAAAGTTACAAAGTAAAAAGCTCACAAATTTCACTACCAAAAGATCCAAGTGAAAATAATTCACTAATTTAACCATAAAAACCATTACAAAAGTTTAAATTTTAAAAATCACCAATTTCTCTCTAAACAAAAGTTCAAAGTTAAAAACAAAAAACTACCCAATTTCACTATAAAAACCATTACAAAAGTTCCAATTGAAAAAACTCATCAATTTCACTATAAAGACCATTTGAATGTTCCAAGTGAAAAGTCGCACCAATTTCACTATAATGGCCATTACAAACGTTTCAAGTGAAAAAAGTACTCAATTTCACTATAAAAACCATTTCTAATGCTCTAAACCAATAATTCAACAATTTCACTATAAAAACCATAACAAAATTACGTACTTAAAAAACTCACCAATTTCACAATAAAAACCATACAAAATGTTAAAGTAAAAAAACTCACTAACTTCTCTCTAAAAACCATACCAAGAGTCAAAAGTGAAAAAATACACCAATTTCACTATGAATAACCACAACAAATGCTTAAAGTGAAAACACACACTAATTTCACTAAATGACCATTTCGAATTTTCAAAGTTAAAAAACTCCCCAAGTTCGCTCTATAAATTATAACAAAATTTCAAAGTTAAAAACCTCCACAATTTCGCTATGAAGACCATTACAAAAGTTCAAAGTTAAAAACCACACCAACTGCACTATCAAAACCTTAACAAAAGTTCAAAGTGAAAAAACTCATCAATTTAATTATAAATACCATTACGAATGTTCCAAGTGAAAAAAAACTCGCCAATTTCACTATAATAACCATTAAAAAAGTTTCATGTGAAAAAATTCACCAATTTCACTATAAAACCATATAAAAAGTTCCAAGTCAAAAAATTCGAAATTTCACTATAAACTCCATAACAAAATTTCCAAGTCAAAAGAGCACACCAGTTTCACAATAAAAACCATTCCAAAAGTTACAAAGTAAAAAGCTCACAAATTTCACTACCAAAAGATCCAAGTGAAAAAAACTCACTAATTTCACCATAAAAACCATTACAAAAGTTTAAATTTAAAAAATCACCAATTTCTCTCTAAACAAAAGTTCAAAGTTAAAAACAAAAAACTATCCAATTTCACTATAAAAACCATTACAAAAGTTCCAATTGAAAAAACTCATCAATTGCACTATAAAGACCATTTGAATGTTCCAAGTGAAAAATCGCACCAATTTCACTATAATGGCCATTACAAACGTTTCAACTGAAAAAAGTACCCAATTTCACTATAAAAACCATTTCTAATGCTCCAAGCTAATAATTCAACAATTTCACTATAAAAACCATAACAAAATTACGTACTTAAAAAATTCACCAATTCACAATAAAAACCATACAAAATGTTAAAGTCAAAAAACTCACTAACTTCTCTCTAAAAACCATACCAGAAGTCAAAAGTGAAAAAACACACCAATTTCACTATGAAAAACCACAACAAATGTTTAAAGTGAAAACACACACTAATTTCACTAAATGACCATTTCGAATTTTCAAAGTTAAAAACCTCCCCAAGTTCACTCTCCAAATTATAACAAAATTTCAAAGTTAAAAACCTCCACAATTTCACTATGAAGACCATTACAAAAGTTCAAAGTTAAAAACCACACCAACTGCACTATAAAAACCTTAACAAAAGTTTAAAGTGAAAAAACTCATCAATTTAACTATAAATACCATTACGAATGTTCCAAGTGAAAAAACTCGTCAATTTCACTATAATAACCATTACTAAAATTTCATGTGAAAAAATTCACCAATTTCACTATAAAAGCATTTCAAAAGTTCCAAGTCAAAAAATTCGACAATTTCACTATAAACACCATAACAAAATTTCCAAATCAAAAAACACATCAGTTTCACTATAAAAACCATTACAAAAGTTACAAAGTAAAAAGCTCACAAATTTCACTACCAAAACATCAGAGTGAAAAAAACTCACTAATTTCACCATAAAAACCATTACAAAAGCTTAAATTTTAAAAATCATCAATTTCTCTCTAAACAAAAGTTCAAAGTTAAAAACAAAAAAAACTACCCAATTTCACTATAGAAACCATTACAAAAGTTCCAATTGAAAAAACTCATCAATTTCACTATAAAGACCGTTTGAATGTTCCAAGTGAAAAATCGCACCAATTTCACTATAATAGCCATTACAAACGTTTAAGGTGAAAAAAAGTACCAAATTTCACTATAAAAACCATTTATAATGCTCCAAGCCAATAATTCAACAATTTCACTATAAAAACCATAACAAAATTACGTACTTAAAAAACTCACCAATTTCAAAATAAAAACCATACAAAATGTTAAAGTCAAAAAACTCACTAACTTCTCTCTAAAAACCATACCAGAAGTCAAAAGTGAAAAAACACACCAATTTCACTATGAAAAACCACAACAAATGTTTAAAGTGAAAACACACACTAATTTCACTAAATGACCATTTCGAATTTTCAAAGTTAAAAACCTCCCCAAGTTCACTCTCCAAATTATAACAAAATTTCAAAGTTAAAAACCTCCACAATTTCACTATGAAGACCATTACAAAAGTTCAAAGTTAAAAACCACACCAACTGCACTATAAAAACCTTAACAAAAGTTTAAAGTGAAAAAACTCATCAATTTAACTATAAATACCATTACGAATGTTCCAAGTGAAAAAACTCGCCAATTTCACTATAATAACCATTACTAAAATTTCATGTGAAAAAATTCACCAATTTCACTATAAAACCATTTCAAAAGTTCCAAGTCAAAAAATTCGACAATTTCACTATAAACACCATAACAAAATTTCCAAATCAAAAAACACATCAGTTTCACTATAAAAACCATTACAAAAGTTACAAAGTAAAAAGCTCACAAATTTCACTACCAAAAGATCAGAGTGAAAAAAACTCACTAATTTCACCATAAAAACCATTACAAAAGCTTAAATTTTAAAAATCACCAATTTCTCTCTAAACAAAAGTTCAAAGTTAAAAACAAAAAAAACTACCCAATTTCACTATAGAAACCATTACAAAAGTTCCAATTGAAAAAACTCATCAATTTCACTATAAAGACCGTTTGAATGTTCCAAGTGAAAAATCGCACCAATTTCACTATAATAGCCATTACAAACGTTTAAGGTGAAAAAAAGTACCAAATTTCACTATAAAAACCATTTATAATGCTCCAAGCCAATAATTCAACAATTTCACTATAAAAACCATAACAAAATTACGTACTTAAAAAACTCACCAATTTCAAAATAAAAACCATACAAAATGTTAAAGTCAAAAAACTCACTAACTTCTCTCTAAAAGTCATACCAAAAGTAAAAAGTGAAGAAACACACCAATTTCACTATGAAAAACCACAACAAATGTTTAAAGTGAAAACACACACTAATTTCACTAAATGACCATTTCGAATTTTCAAAGTTAAAAAACAACCCCCAAGTTCGCTCTACAAATTATAACAAAATTTCAAAGTTAAAAACCTCCCCAATTTCACTATGAAGACAATTACAAAAGTTAAAAGTTAAAAACCACACCAACTGCAATATAAAAACCTTAACAAAAGTTCAAAGTGAAAAAACTCATCAATTTAACTATAAATACCATTACGAATGTTCCAAGTGAAAAAACTCACCAATTTCACTATAATAACCATTACAAAAGTTTCATGTGAAAAAATTCACCAACTTCACTATAAAACCATTTAAAAAGTTCCAACTCAAAAAATTCGACAATTTCACTATAAACACCATAACAAAATTTCCAAGTCAAAAAGCACACCAGTTTCACTATAAAAACCATTACAAAAGTTACAAAGTAAAAAGCTCACAAATTTCACTACCAAAAGATCCAAGTGAAAAAAAACTCACTAATTTCACCATAAAAACCATTACAAAAGTTTAAATTTTAAAAATCACCAATTTCTCTCTAAACAAAAGTTCAAAGTTAAAAACAAAAAACTACCTAATTTCTCTATAAAAACCATTACAAAAGCTCCAATTGAAAAAACTCATCAATTTCACTATAAAGACCATTTGAATGTTCCAAGTGAAAAATCGCACCAATTTCACTATAATGGCCATTACAAACGTTTCAAGTGAAAAAGTACCCAATTTCACTTTAAAAACCATTTCTAATGCTCCAAGCCAATAATTCAACAATTTCACTATAAAAACCATAACTAAATTACGTACTTAAAAAACTCACCAATTTCACAATAAAAACCATACAAAATGTTAAAGTAAAAAACTCACTAACTACTCTACAAAAACCATACAAAAAGTCAAAAGTGAAAAAACACACTAATTTCACTATGAAAAACCGCAACAAAATGTTTAAAGTGAAAAAACACAATAATTTCATTAAATGACTATTTCGAATTTTCAAAGTTAAAAAACTCCCCAAGTTCACTCTACAAATTATAACAAAATTTCAAAGTTAAAAACCTCCACAATTTCACTATGAAGACCATTACAAAAGTTCAAAGTTAAAAACCACACCTATTGCACTATAAAAACCTTAACAAAAGTTCAAAGTGAAAAAACTCATCAATTTAACTATAAATACCATTACGAATGTTCCAAGTGAAAAAACTCACCAATTTCACTATAATAACCATTCCAAAAGTTTCATGTGAAAAAATTCACCAATTTCACTATAAAACCATTTCAAAAGTTCCAAGTCAAAAAATTCGAGAATTTCACTATAAACACCATAACAAAATTTCCAAGTCAAAAAGCACACCAGTTTCACTATAATAACCATTACAAAACTTACAAAGTAAAAAGCTCACAAATTTCACTACCAAAAGATCCAAGTGAAAAAAACTCACTAATTTCACCATAAAAACCATTAAAAAAGTTTAAATTTTAAAAATCACCAATTTCTCTCTAAACAAAAGTTCAAAGTTAAAAACAAAAAACTACCCAATTTCACTATAGAAACCATTACAAAAGTTCCAATTGAAAAAACTCATCAATTTCACTATAAAGACCATTTGAATGTTCCAAGTGAAAAATCGCACCTATTTCACTATAATGGCCATTACAAAAGTTTCAAGTGAAAAAAGAACCCGATTTCGCTATAAAAACCATTTCTAATGCTCCAAGCCAATAATTCAACAATTTCATTATAAAAACCATAACAAAATTACGTACTTAAAAAACTCACCAAATTCACAATAAAAACCATACAAAATGTTAAAGTCAAAAAACTCACTAACTTCTCTCTAAAAACCATACCATAAGTCAAAAGTGAAAAAACACACTAATTTCACTATGAAAAACAACAACAAATGTTTAAAGTGAAAAAACACAATAATTTCACTAAATGACCATTTCGAATTTTCAAAGATTAAAAAACTCCCCAAGTTCACTCTACAAATTATAACAAAATTTCAAAGTTAAAAACCTCCACAGTTTCACTATGAAGACCATTACAAAAGTTCAAAGTTAAAAACCACACCAATTGCACTAAAAAAACCATAGCAAAAGTTCAAAGTGAAAAAACTCATCAATTTAACTATAAATACCATTACGAATGTTCCAAGTGAAAAAACTCGCCAATTTCACTATAATAACCATTACAAAAGTTTCATGTGAAAAAATTCACCAATTTCATTATAAAACCATTTCAAAAGTTCCAAGTCAAAAAATTCGACAATTTCACTATAAACACCATAACAAAATTTCCAAGTCAAAAAACACACCAGTTTCACTATAAAAACCATTACAAAAGTTACAAAGGAAAAAGCTCACAAATTTCACTACCAAAAGATCCAATTGAAAAAAACTCACTAATTTCACCATAAAAACCAATACAAAAGTTTAAATTTTAAAAATCACCAATTTCTCTCTAAACAAATGTTCAAAGTTAAACAAAAAAACTACCCAATTTCACAATAAAAACCATTACAAAAGTTTCAATTGAAAAAACTCAACAATTTCACTATAAAGACCATTTGAATGTTCCAAGTGAAAAATCGCACCAATTTCACTATAATGGCCATTACAAACGTTTCAAGTGAAAAAGTATCCAATTTCACTATAAAAACCATTTCTAATGCTCCAAGCCAATAATTCAACAATTTCACTATAAAAACCATAACAAAATTACGTACTTAAAAAACTCACCAATTTCACAATAAAAACCATACAAAATGTTAAAGTCAAAAAACTCACTAACTTCTCTCCAAAAACCATACCGAAAGTCAAAAGTGAATAAACACACTAATTTCACTATGAAAAACCACAACAAATGTTTAAAGTGAAAAAAACACTAATTTCACTAAATGACCTTTTCGAATTTTCAAAGTTAAAAACTCCCCAAGTTTACTCTACAAATTATAACAAAATATCAAAGTTAAAAACCTCCACAATTTCACTATGAAGACCAATACAAAAGTTCAAAGTTAAAAACCACACCAATTGCACTACAAAAACCTTAACAAAAGTTCAAAGTGAAAAAACTCATCAATTTAACTATAAGTACCATTACGAATGTCCCAAGTGAAAAAACTCGCCAATTTCACTATAATAACCATTACAAAAGTTTCATGTGAAAAAATTCACCAATTTCACTATAAAACCATTTCAAAAGTTCCAAGTCAAAAAATTCGACAATTTCACTATAAACACCATAACAAAATTTCCAAGTCAAAAAGCACACCGATTTCACTATAAAAACCATTACAAAAGTTACAAAGTAAAAAGCTCACAAATTTCACTACCAATAGATCCAAGTGAGAAAAACTCACTAATTTCACCATAAAAACCATTACAAAAGTTTAAATTTTAAAAATCACCAATTTCTCTCTAAACAAAAGTTCAAAGTTAAAAACAAAAAACTACCCAATTTCTCTATAAAAAACCATTACAAAAGTTCCAATTGAAAAAACTAATCAATTTCACTTTAAAGACCATTTGAATGTTCCAAGTGAAAAATCGCACAAATTTCACTATAATGGCCATTACAAACGTTTCAACTGAAAAAAGTACCCAATTTCACTATAAAAACCATTTCTAATGCTCCAAGCCAATAAATCAACAATTTCACTATAAAAACCATAACAAAATTACGTACTTAAAAAACTCACCAATTTCACAATAAAAACCATACAAAATGTTAAAGTCAAAAAACTCACTAACTTCTCTCCAAAAACCATACCAAAAGTCAAAGGTGAATAAACACACTAATTTCACTATGAAAAACCACAACAAATGTTTAAAGTGAAAAAACACACTAATTTCACTAAATGACCTTTTCGAATTTTCAAAGTTAAAAAACTCCCCAAGTTCACTCTACAAATTATAACAAAATTTCAAAGTTAAAAACCTCCACAATTTCACTATGAAGACCAGTACAAAAGTTCAAAGTTAAAAACCACACCAATTGAACTATAAAAACCTTAACAAAAGTTCAAAGTGAAAAAACTCATCAATTTAACTATAAATACCATTACGAATGTCCCAAGTGAAAAAACTCGCCAATTTCACTATAATAACCATTACAAAAGTTTCATGTGAAAAAATTCACCTACTTCACGATAAAACCATTTCAAAAGTTCTAAGTCAAAAAATTCGACAATTTCACTATAAACACCATAACAAAACTTCCAAGTCAAAAAGCACACCAGTTTCACTATAAAAACCATTACAAAACTTACAAAGTAAAAAGCTCACAAATTTCACTACCAAAAGATCCAAGCGAAAAAAACTCACTAATTTCACCATAAAAACCATTACAAAAGTTTAAATTTTAAAAATCACCAAATTCTCTTTAAACAAAAGTTCAAAGTTAAAAACAAAAAACTACTCAATTTCACAATAAAAACCATTAGAAAAGTTCCAATTGAAAAAACTCATCAATTTCACTATAAAGACCATTTGAATGTTCCAAGTGAAAAATCGCACCAATTTCACTATAATGTCCATTACAAACGTTTCAAGTGAAAAAAGTACCCAATTTCACTATAAAAACCATTTATAATGCTCCAAGCCAATAATTCAACAATTTCACTATAAAAACCATAACAAAATTACGTACTTAAAAAACTCACCAATTTCACAATAAAAACCATACAAAATGTGAAAGATAAAAAATTCAATAACATCTCTCTGAAAACCATACCAAAAGTCAAAAGTGAAAAAACACACTAATTTCACTATGAAAAACCACAACAAATGTTTAAAGTGAAAAAACACACTAATTTCACTAAATGACCATTTAAATATTTCAAAGTTAAAAAACTCCCCAAGTTCACTCTACAAATTATAACAAAATTTCAAAGTTAAAAACCTCCACAATTTCACTATGAAGACCAGTAGAAAAGTTCAAAGTTAAAAACCACACCAATTGCATTACAACAACCTTAACTAAAGTTCAAAGTGAAAAAACTCATCAATTTAACTATAAATACCATTACGAATGTCCCAAGTGAAAAAACTCGCCAATTTCACTATAATAACCATTACAAAAGTTTCATGTGAAAAAATTCACCAACTTCACTATAAAACCATTTCAAAAGTTCCAAGTCAAAAAATTCGACAATTTCACTATAAACACCATAACAAAATTTCCAAGTCAAAAAGCACACCGGTTTCACTATAAAAACCATTACAAAAGTTACAAAGTAAAAAGCTCACAAATTTCACTACCAAAAGATCCAAGTGAGAAAAACTCACTAATTTCAACATAAAAACCATTACAAAAGTTTAAATTTTAAAAATCACCAATTTCTCTCTAAACAAAAGTTCAAAGTTAAAAACAAAAAACTACCCAATTTCTCTATAAAAACCATTACATAAGTTCCAATTGAAAAAACTCATCAATTTCACTTTAAAGACCATTTGAATGTTCCGAGTGAAAAATCGCACCAATTTCACTATAATGGCCATTACAAACGTTTCAACTGAAAAAAGTACCCAATTTCACTATAAAAACCATTTCTAATGCTCCAAGCCAATAATTCAACAATTTCACTATAAAAACCATAATAAAATTACGTACTTAAAAAACTCACCAATTTCACAATAAAAACCATACAAAATGTTAAAGTCAAAAAACTCACTAACTTCTCTCCAAAAACCATACCAAAAGTCAAAAGTGAATAAACACACTAATTTCACTATGAAAAACCACAACAAATTGTTAAAGTTAAAAAACACACTAATTTCACTAAATGACCTTTTCGAATTTTCAAAGTTAAAAAACTCCCCAAGTTCACTCTACAAATTATAACAAAACTTCAAAGTTAAAAACCTCCACAATTTCACTATGAAGACCAGTACAAAAGTTCAAAGTTAAAAACCACACCAATTGCACTATAAAAACCTTAACAAAAGTTCAAAGTGAAAAAACTCATCAATTTAACTATAAATACCATTACGAATGTCCCAAGTGAAAAAACTCGCCAATTTCACTATAATAACCATTACAAAAGTTTCATGTGAAAAAATTCACCAACTTCACTATAAAACCATTTCAAAAGTTCTAATTCAAAAAATTCGACAATTTCCTTATAAACACCATAACAAAACTTCCAAGTCAAAAAGCACACCAGTTTCACTATAAAAACCATTCCAAAAGTTACAAAGTAAAAAGTTCACAAATTTCACTACCAATAGATCCAAGTGAAAAAAAATCACTAATTTCACCATAAAAACCATTACAAAAGTTTAAATTTTAAAAATCACCAAATTCTCTCTAAACAAATGTTCAAAGTTAAACAAAAAAACTACCTAATTTCACAATAAAAACCATTACAAAAGCTCCAATTGAAAAAACTCAACAATTTCACTATAAAGACCATTTGAATGTTCCAAGTGAAAAACGCACCAATTTCACTATAATGGCCATTACAAACGTTTCAAGTGAAAAAGTACCCAATTTCACTATAAAAACCATTTCTAATGCTCCAAGCCAATAATTCAACAATTTCACTATAAAAACCATAACAAAATTACGTACTTAAAAAACTCACCAATTTCACAATAAAAAACATACAAAATGTTAAAGTCAAAAAACTCACTAACTTCTCTCCAAAAACCATACCAAAAGTCAAAAGTGAGAAAACACACTAATTTCACTATGAAAAACCACAACAAATGTTTAATGTGAAAAAAACACTAATTTCACTAAATGACCTTTTCGAATTTTCAAAGTTAAAAAACTCCCCAAGTTCACTATACAAATTATAACAAAATTTTAAAGTTAAAAACCTCCACAATTTCACTATGAAGACCAGTACAAAAGTTCAAAGTTAAAAAACACACCAATTGCACTACAAAAACCTTAACAAAAGTTCAAAGTGAAAAAACTCATCAATTTAACTATATATACCATTACGAATGTCCCAAGTGAAAAAACTCGCCAATTTCACTGTAATAACCATTACAAAAGTTTCATGTGAAAAAATTCACCAACTTCACTATAAAACCATTTCAAAAGTTCCAAGTCAAAAAATTCGACAATTTCACTATAAACACCATAACAAAATTTCCAAGTCAAAAAGCACACCGGTTTCACTATAAAAACCATTACAAAAGTTACAAAGTAAAAAGCTCACAAATTTCACTACCAAAAGATCCAAGTGAAAAAAACTCACTAATTTCACCATAAAAACCATTACAAAAGTTTAAATTTTAAAAATCACCAATTTCTCTCTAAACAAAAGTTCAAAGTTAAAAACAAAAAACTACCCAATTTCTCTATAAAAACCATTACAAAAGTTCCAATTGTAAAAACTCATCAATTTCACTATAAAGACCATTTGAATGTTCCAAGTGAAAAATCGCACCAATTTCACTATAATGGCCATTACAAACGTTTCAAGTGAAAAAAGTACCCAATTTCACTATAAAAACCATTTCTAATGCTCCAAGCCAATAATTCAACAATTTCACTATAAAAACCATAACAAAATTACGTACTTAAAAAACTCACCAATTTCACAATAAAAACCATACAAAATGTTAAAGTCAAAAAACTCACTAACTTCTCTCTAAAATCCATACCAAAAGTCAAAAGTGAAAAAACACACTAATTTCACTATGAAAAACCACAACAAATGTTTAAAGTGAAAAAACACAATAATTTCACTAAATGACCATTTCGAATTTTCAAAGTTAAAAAACTCCCCAAGTTCACTCTACAAATTATAACAAAATTTCAAAGTTAAAAACCTCCACAGTTTCACTATGAAGACCATTACAAAAGTTCAAAGTTAAAAACCACACCAATTGCACTATAAAAACCTTAACAAAAGTTCAAAGTTAAAAAACTCATCAATTTAACTATAAATACCATTACGAATGTTCCAAGTGAAAAAACTCGCCAATTCACTATAATAACCATTACAAAAGTTTCATGTGAAAAAATTCACCAATTTCACTATAAAACCATTTCAAAAGTTCCAAGTCAAAAAATTCGACAATTTCACTATAAACACCATAACAAAATTTCCAAGTCAAAAAGCACACCAGTTTCACTATAAAAACCATTACAAATGTTACAAAGTAAAAAGCTCACAAATTTCACTACCAAAAGATCCAAGTGAAAAAAACTCACTATTTTCACCATAAAAACCATTACAAAAGTTTAAATTTTAAAAATCACCAATTTCTCTCTAAACAAAAGTTCAAAGTTAAAAACAAAAAACTACCCAATTTCTCTATAAAAACCATTGCAAAAGTTCCAATTGAAAAAACTCATCAATTTCACTATAAAGACCATTTGAATGTTCCAAGTGAAAAATCGCACCAATTTCACTATAATGGCCATTACAAAAGTTTCAAGTGAAAAAAGAACCCGATTTCGCTAAAAAAACCATTTCTAATTCTCCAAGCCAATAATTCAACAATTTCACTATAAAAACCATAACAAAATTACGTACTTAAAAAACTCACCAAATTCACAATAAAAACCATACAAAATGTTAAAGTCAAAAAACTCACTAACTTCTCTCTAAAAACCATACCATAAGTCAAAAGTGAAAAAACACACTAATTTCACTATGAAAAACAACAACAAATGTTTAAAGTGAAAAAACACAATAATTTCACTAAATGACCATTTCGAATTTTCAAAGTTAAAAAACTCCCCAAGTTCACTCTACAAATTATAACAAAATTTCAAAGTTAAAAACCTCCACAGTTTCACTATGAAGACCATTACAAAAGTTCAAAGTTAAAAACCACACCAATTGCACTAAAAAAACCATAGCAAAAGTTCAAAGTGAAAAAACTCATCAATTTAACTATAAATACCATTACGAATGTTCCAAGTGAAAAAACTCGCCAATTTCACTATAATAACCATTACAAAAGTTTCATGTGAAAAAATTCACCAATTTCATTATAAAACCATTTCAAAAGTTCCAAGTCAAAAAATTCGACAATTTCACTATAAACACCATAACAAAATTTCCAAGTCAAAAAACACACCAGTTTCACTATAAAAACCATTACAAAAGTTACAAAGGAAAAAGCTCACAAATTTCACTACCAAAAGATCCAAGCGAAAAAAACTCACTAATTTCACCATAAAAACCAATACAAAAGTTTAAATTTTAAAAATCACCAATTTCTCTCTAAACAAAAGTTCAAAGATAAAAACAAAAAACTACTCAATTTCACAATAAAAACCATTACAAAAGTTCCAATTGAAAAAACTCATCAATTTCACTATAAAGACCATTTGAATGTTCCAAGTGAAAAATCGCACCAATTTCACTATAATGGCCATTACAAACGTTTCTAGTGAAAAAATTACCCAATTTCACTATAAAAACCATTTCTAATGCTCTAAGCCAATAATTCAACAATTTCACTATAAAAACCATAACAAAATTACGTACTTAAAAAACTCACCAATTTCACAATAAAAACCATACAAAATGTGAAAATTAAAAAATTCACTAACTTCTCTCTAAAAACCATACCAAAAGTCAAAAGTGAAAAAACACACTAATTTCACTATGAAAAACCACAACAAATGTTTAAAGTGAAAAAACACACTAATTTCACTAAATGACCATTTCAAATTTTCAAAGTTAAAAAACTCCCCAAGTTTACTCTACAAATTATAACAAAATTTCAAAGTTAAAAACCTCCACAATTTCACTATGAAGACCATTACAAAAGTTCAAAGTTAAAAACCACACCAATTACACTATAAAAACCTTAACAAAAGATCAAAGTGAAAAAACTCATCAATTTAACTATAAATACCATTACGAATGTTCCAAGTGAAAAAACTCGCCAATTTCACTATAATAACCATTACCAAAGTTTCATGTGAAAAAATTCACCAATTTCACTATAAAACCATTTCAAAAGTTCCAAGTCAAAAAATTAGACAATTTCACTATAAACACCATAACAAAATTTCCAAGTCAAAAAGCACACCACGAATTTCACTATAATAACCATTACAAAAGTTACAAAGCAAAAAGCTCACAAATTTCACTACCAAAAGATGCAAGTAAAAAAACACACTAATTTCACCATAAAAACCATTACAAAAGTTTAAATTTTAAAAATCACCAATTTCTCTCTAAAGAAAAGTTCAAAGTTAAAAACAAAAAACTACCCAATTTTACTATAAAAACTATTACAAAAGTTGCAATTGAAAAAACTCATCAATTTGACTATAAAGACCATTTGAATGTTCTAAGTGAAAAATCGCACCAATTTCACTATAATGGTCATAACAAAAGTTTCAAGTGAAAAAAGTACCCAATTTCACTATAAAGACCATTTCTAATGCTCCGACCCAATAATTCAACACTTTCACTATAAAAACCATAACAAAATTACGCACTTAAAAAACTCACCAATTTCATAATAAAAACCATACAAAATGTTAAAGTCAAAAAACTCACTAACTTCTCTCTAAAAGCCATACCAAAAGTCAAAAGTTAAAAAACACACTAATTTCACTATGAAAACCCACAACAAATGTTTAAAGTGAAAAACACACTAATTTCACTAAATGACCATTTCGAATTTTCAAAGCTAAAAAACTCCCCAAGTTCACTCTACAAATTATAACAAAATTTCAAAGTTAAAAACCTCCACAATTTCACTATGAAGACCATTACAAAAGTTCAAAGTTAAAAACCACACCAATTGCAGTATAAAACCCTTATCAAAAGTTCAAAGTGAAAAAACTCATCAATTTAACTATAAATACCATTACGAAAGTTCCAAGTGAAAAAACTCGCCAATTTAACTATAATAACCATTATGAAAGTTTCATGTGAATAAATTCACCAATTTCACTATAAACCCATTTCAAAAGTTCCAAGTCAAAAAATTCGACAATTTCTCTATAAACACCATAACAAAATTTCCAAGTCAAAAGCACACCACCAATTTCACTATAAAAACCATTACAAAAGTTACAAAGTAAAAAGCTCACAAATTTCACTACCAAAAGATCCTAGTGAAAAAAACTCACTAATTTCATCATAAAAACCATTACAAAAGTTTAAATTTTAAAAATCACCAATTTCTCTCTAAACAAAAGTTCAAAGTTAAAAACAAAAAACTACCCAATTTCACTATAAAAATCATTACAAAAGTTCCAATTAAAAAAACTCATCAATTTCACTATAAAGACCATTTGAATGTTACAGGTGAAAAATCGCACCAATTTCACTATAATGGCCATTACAAAAGTTTCAAGTGAAAAAAGTACCCAATTTCACTATAAAAACCATTTCTAATGCTCCAACCCAATAATTCAACACTTTCACTATAAAAACCATAACAAAATTACGCATTTAAAAAACTCACCAATTTCACAATAAAAACCATACAAAATGTTAAAGTCAAAAAACTCACTAACTTCTCTCTAAAAACCATACCAAAAGTCAAAAGTGAAAAAACAGACTAATTTCACTATGAAAAACCACAACAAATGTTTAAAGTGAAAAAACACACTAATTTCACTAAATGACCATTTATAATTTTCAAAGCTAAAAGACTCCCCAAGTTTACTCTACAAATTATAACAAAATTTCAAAGTTAAAAACCTCCACAATTTCACTATGAAGACCATTACAAAAGTTCAAAGTTAAAAAACCACACCAATTGCACTATAAAAACCATTACAAAAGTTTAAATTTTAAAAATCACCAATTTCTCTCTAAACAAAAGTTCAAAGTTAAAAACAAAAAACTACCCAATTTCACTATAAAAACCATTACAAAAGTTCCAATTGAAAAAAGTCATCAATTTCACTATAAAGACCATTTGAATGTTCCAAGTGAAAAATCGCACCAATTTCACTATAATGGCCATTACAAAAGTTTCAAGTGAAAAAAGTACCCAATTTCACTATAAAAACCATTTCTAATGCTCCAAGCCAATAATTCAACTATTTCACTATAAAAACCATAACAAAATTACGTACTTAAAAAACTGACCAATTTCACAATAAAAACCATACAAAATGTTAAAGTAAAAAAACTCACTAACTTCTCTCTAAAAACCATACCAAAAGTCAAAAGTGAGAAAACACACTAATTTCACTATGAAAAACCACAACAAATGTTTAAAGTGAAAAAACACACTAATTTCACTAAATGACCATTTCGAATTTTCAAAGCTAAAAAACTCCCCAAGTTCACTCTACAAATTATAACAAACTTTCAAAGTTAAAAACCTCCACAATTTCACTATGAAGACCATTACAAAAGTTCAAAGTTAAAAACCACACCAATTGCACTATAAAAACCTTAACAAAAGATCAAAGTGAAAAAACTCATCAATTTAACTATAAATACCATTACGAATGTTCCAAGTGAAAAAACTCGCCAATTTCACTATAATAACCATTACCAAAGTTTCATGTGAAAAAATTCACCAATTTCACTATAAAACCATTTCAAAAGTTCCAAGTCAAAAAATTAGACAATTTCACTATAAACACCATAACAAAATTTCCAAGTCAAAAAGCACACCACGAATTTCACTATAATAACCATTACAAAAGTTACAAAGCAAAAAGCTCACAAATTTCACTACCAAAAGATGGAAGTAAAAAAACACACTAATTTCACCATAAAAACCATTACAAAAGTTTAAATTTTAAAAATCACCAATTTCTGTCTAAAGAAAAGTTCAAAGTTAAAAACAAAAAACTACCCAATTTTACTATAAAAACTATTACAAAAGTTCCAATTGAAAAAACTCATCAATTTGACTATAAAGACCATTTGAATGTTCTAAGTGAAAAATCGCACCAATTTCACTATAATGGTCATAACAAAAGTTTCAAGTGAAAAAAGTACCCAATTTCACTATAAAGACCATTTCTAATGCTCCGACCCAATAATTCAACACTTTCACTATAAAAACCATAACAAAATTACGCACTTAAAAAACTCACCAATTTCATAATAAAAACCATACAAAATGTTAAAGTCAAAAAACTCACTAACTTCTCTCTAAAAGCCATACCAAAAGTCAAAAGTTAAAAAACACACTAATTTCACTATGAAAACCCACAACAAATGTTTAAAGTGAAAAACACACTAATTTCACTAAATGACCATTTCGAATTTTCAAAGCTAAAAAACTCCCCAAGTTCACTCTACAAATTATAACAAAATTTCAAAGTTAAAAACCTCCACAATTTCACTATGAAGACCATTACAAAAGTTCAAAGTTAAAAACCACACCAATTGCAGTATAAAACCCTTATCAAAAGTTCAAAGTGAA
Organism: Lathyrus sativus; assembly: GCA_963859935.3. NCBI lineage: Eukaryota > Viridiplantae > Streptophyta > Magnoliopsida > Fabales > Fabaceae > Lathyrus > Lathyrus sativus. The sequence continues at coordinate 326,579,984 of OZ012740.1, forward strand.
AAAACTCATCAATTTAACTATAAATACCATTACGAAAGTTCCAAGTGAAAAAACTCGCCAATTTAACTATAATAACCATTATGAAAGTTTCATGTGAATAAATTCACCAATTTCACTATAAACCCATTTCAAAAGTTCCAAGTCAAAAAATTCGACAATTTCTCTATAAACACCATAACAAAATTTCCAAGTCAAAAGCACACCACCAATTTCACTATAAAAACCATTACAAAAGTTACAAAGTAAAAAGCTCACAAATTTCACTACCAAAAGATCCAAGTGAAAAAAACTCACTAATTTCATCATAAAAACCATTACAAAAGTTTAAATTTTAAAAATCACCAATTTCTCTCGAAACAAAAGTTCAAAGTTAAAAACAAAAAACTACCCAATTTCACTATAAAAATCATTACAAAAGTTCCAATTAAAAAAACTCATCAATTTCACTATAAAGACCATTTGAATGTTACAGGTGAAAAATCGCACCAATTTCACTATAATGGCCATTACAAAAGTTTCAAGTGAAAAAAGTACCCAATTTAACTATAAAAACCATTTCTAATGCTCCAACCCAATAATTCAACACTTTTACTATAAAAACCATAACAAAATTACGCATTTAAAAAACTCACCAATTTCACAATAAAAACCATACAAAATGTTAAAGTCAAAAAACTCACTAACTTCTCTCTAAAAACCATACCAAAAGTCAAAAGTGAAAAAACAGACTAATTTCACTATGAAAAACCACAACAAATGTTTAAAGTGAAAAAACACACTAATTTCACTAAATGACCATTTATAATTTTCAAAGCTAAAAGACTCCCCAAGTTCACTCTACAAATTATAACAAAATTTCAAAGTTAAAAACCTCCACAATTTCACTATGAAGACCATTACAAAAGTTCAAAGTTAAAAAACCACACCAATTGCACTATAAAAACCATTACAAAAGTTTAAATTTTAAAAATCACCAATTTCTCTCTAAACAAAAGTTCAAAGTTAAAAACAAAAAACTACCCAATTTCACTATAAAAACCATTACAAAAGTTCCAATTGAAAAAAGTCATCAATTTCACTATAAAGACCATTTGAATGTTCCAAGTGAAAAATCGCACCAATTTCACTATAATGGCCATTACAAAAGTTTCAAGTGAAAAAAGTACCCAATTTCACTATAAAAACCATTTCTAATGCTCCAAGCCAATAATTCAACTATTTCACTATAAAAACCATAACAAAATTACGTACTTAAAAAACTGACCAATTTCACAATAAAAACCATACAAAATGTTAAAGTAAAAAAACTCACTAACTTCTCTCTAAAAACCATACCAAAAGTCAAAAGTGAGAAAACACACTAATTTCACTATGAAAAACCACAACAAATGTTTAAAGTGAAAAAACACACTAATTTCACTAAATGACCATTTCGAATTTTCAAAGCTAAAAAACTCCCCAAGTTCACTCTACAAATTATAACAAACTTTCAAAGTTAAAAACCTCCACAATTTCACTATGAAGACCATTACAAAAGTTCAAAGTTAAAAACCACACCAATTGCACTATAAAAACCTTAACAAAAGATCAAAGTGAAAAAACTCATCAATTTAACTATAAATACCATTACGAATGTTCCAAGTGAAAAAACTCGCCAATTTCACTATAATAACCATTACCAAAGTTTCATGTGAAAAAATTCACCAATTTCACTATAAAACCATTTCAAAAGTTCCAAGTCAAAAAATTAGACAATTTCACTATAAACACCATAACAAAATTTCCAAGTCAAAAAGCACACCACGAATTTCACTATAATAACCATTACAAAAGTTACAAAGCAAAAAGCTCACAAATTTCACTACCAAAAGATGGAAGTAAAAAAACACACTAATTTCACCATAAAAACCATTACAAAAGTTTAAATTTTAAAAATCACCAATTTCTGTCTAAAGAAAAGTTCAAAGTTAAAAACAAAAAACTACCCAATTTTACTATAAAAACTATTACAAAAGTTCCAATTGAAAAAACTCATCAATTTGACTATAAAGACCATTTGAATGTTCTAAGTGAAAAATCGCACCAATTTCACTATAATGGTCATAACAAAAGTTTCAAGTGAAAAAAGTACCCAATTTCACTATAAAGACCATTTCTAATGCTCCGACCCAATAATTCAACACTTTCACTATAAAAACCATAACAAAATTACGCACTTAAAAAACTCACCAATTTCATAATAAAAACCATACAAAATGTTAAAGTCAAAAAACTCACTAACTTCTCTCTAAAAGCCATACCAAAAGTCAAAAGTTAAAAAACACACTAATTTCACTATGAAAACCCACAACAAATGTTTAAAGTGAAAAACACACTAATTTCACTAAATGACCATTTCGAATTTTCAAAGCTAAAAAACTCCCCAAGTTCACTCTACAAATTATAACAAAATTTCAAAGTTAAAAACCTCCACAATTTCACTATGAAGACCATTACAAAAGTTCAAAGTTAAAAACCACACCAATTGCAGTATAAAACCCTTATCAAAAGTTCAAAGTGAAAAAACTCATCAATTTAACTATAAATACCATTACGAAAGTTCCAAGTGAAAAAACTCGCCAATTTAACTATAATAACCATTATGAAAGTTTCATGTGAATAAATTCACCAATTTCACTATAAACCCATTTCAAAAGTTCCAAGTCAAAAAATTCGACAATTTCTCTATAAACACCATAACAAAATTTCCAAGTCAAAAGCACACCACCAATTTCACTATAAAAACCATTACAAAAGTTACAAAGTAAAAAGCTCACAAATTTCACTACCAAAAGATCCAAGTGAAAAAAACTCACTAATTTCATCATAAAAACCATTACAAAAGTTTAAATTTTAAAAATCACCAATTTCTCTCTAAACAAAAGTTCAAAGTTAAAAACAAAAAACTACCCAATTTCACTATAAAAATCATTACAAAAGTTCCAATTAAAAAAACTCATCAATTTCACTATAAAGACCATTTGAATGTTACAGGTGAAAAATCGCACCAATTTCACTATAATGGCCATTACAAAAGTTTCAAGTGAAAAAAGTACCCAATTTCACTATAAAAACCATTTCTAATGCTCCAACCCAATAATTCAACACGTTCACTATAAAAACCATAACAAAATTACGCACTTAAAAAACTCACCAATTTCACAATAAAAACCATACAAAATGTTAAAGTCAAAAAACTCACTAACTTCTCTCTAAAAACCATAACAAAAGTCAAAAGTGAAAAAACAGACTAATTTCACTATGAAAAACCACAACAAATGTTTAAAGTGAAAAAACACACTAATTTCACTAAATGACCATTTATAATTTTCAAAGCTAAAAGACTCCCCAAGTTCACTCTACAAATTATAACAAAATTTCAAAGTTAAAAACCTCCACAATTTCACTATGAAGACCATTACAAAAGTTCAAAGTTAAAAAACCACACCAATTGCACTATAAAAACCATTACAAAAGTTTAAATTTTAAAAATCACCAATTTCTCTCTAAACAAAAGTTCAAAGATAAAAACAAAAAACTCCCCAATTTCACTATAAAAACCATTACAAAAGTTCCAATTGAAAAAACTCATCAATTTCACTATAAAGACCATTTGAATGTTCCAAGTGAAAAATCGCACCAATTTCACTATAATGGCCATTACAAAAGTTTCAAGTGAAAAAAGTACCCAATTTCACTATAAAAACCATTTCTAATGCTCCAAGCCAATAATTCAACTATTTCACTATAAAAACCATAACAAAATTACGTACTTAAAAAACTGACCAATTTCACAATAAAAACCATACAAAATGTTAAAGTAAAAAAACTCACTAACTTCTCTCTAAAAACCATACCAAAAGTCAAAAGTGAGAAAACACACTAATTTCACTATGAAAAACCACAACAAATGTTTAAAGTGAAAAAACACACTAATTTCACTAAATGACCATTTCGAATTTTCAAAGCTAAAAAACTCCCCAAGTTCACTCTACAAATTATAACAAACTTTCAAAGTTAAAAACCTCCACAATTTCACTATGAAGACCATTACAAAAGTTCAAAGTTAAAAACCACACCAATTGCACTATAAAAACATAACAAAAGTTCAAAGTGAAAAAACTCATCAATTTAACTATAAATACCATTGCGAATGTTCCAAGTGAAAAAACTCGCCAATTTCACTATAATAACCATTACAAAAGTTTCATGTGAAAAAATTCACCAATTTCACTATAAAACCATTTCAAAAGTTCCAAGTCAAAAAATTCGACAATTTCACTATAAACACCATAACAACATTTCCAAGTCAAAAAGCACACCACGAATTTCACTATAAAAACAATTACAAAAGTTACAAAGTAAAAAGCTCACAAATTTCACTACATAAAGATCCAAGTGAAAAAACACACTAATTTCACCATAAAAACCATTACAAAAGTTTAAATTTTAAAAATCACCAATTTCTCTCTAAAGAAAAGTTCAAAGTTAAAACAAAAAACTACCCAATTTTACTATAAAAACCATTACAAAAGTTCCAATTGAAAAAACTCATCAATTTGACTATAAAGACCATTTGAATGTTCTAAGTGAAAAATCGCACCAATTTCACTATAATGGTCATAACAAAAGTTTCAAGTGAAAAAAGGAACCAATTTCAATATAAAAACCATTTCTAATGCTCCGACCCAATAATTCAACACTTTCACTATAAAAACCATAACAAAATTACGCACTTAAATAACTCACCAATTTCACAATAAAAACCATACAAAATGTTAAAGTCAAAAAACTCACTAACTTCTCTCTAAAAGCCATACCAAAAGTCAAAAGTGAAAAAATACACTAATTTCACTATGAAAAACCACAACAAATGTTTAAAGTGAAAAAACACACTAATTTCACTAAATGACCATTTCGAATTTTCAAAGCTAAAAAACTCCCCAAGTTCATTCTACAAATTATAACAAAATTTCAAAGTTAAAAACCTCCACAATTTCACTATGAAGACCATTACAAAAGTTCAAAGTTAAAAACCACACCAATTGCACAATAAAAACCTTAACAAAAGTTTAAAGTGAAAAAACTCATCAATTTAACTATAAATACCATTACGAAAGTTCCAAGTGAAAAAACTCGCCAATTTAACTTTAATAACCATTACGAAAGTTTCATGTGAATAAATTCACCAATTTCACTATAAACCCATTTCAAAAGTTCCAAGTCAAAAAATTCGACAATTTCTCTATAAACACCATAACAAAATTTCCAAGTCAAAAGCACACCACCAATTTCACTATAAAAACCATTACAAAAGTTACAAAGTAAAAAGCTCACAAATTTCATTACCAAAAGATCCAAGTGAAAAAAACTCACTAATTTCATCATAAAAACCATTACAAAAGTTTAAATTTTAAAAATCACCAATTTCTCTCTAAACAAAAGTTCAAAGTTAAAAACAAAAAACTACCCAATTTCACTATAAAAACCATTACAAAAGTTCCAATTGAAAAAACGCATCAATTTCACTATAAAGACCATTTGAATGTTCCAAGTGAAAAATCGCACCAATTTCACTATAATGGCCATTACAAAAGTTTCAAGTGAAAAAAGTACCCAATTTCACTATAAAAACCATTTCTAATGCTCCAAGCCAATAATTCAACAATTTTACTATAAAAACCATAACAAAATTACGTACTTAAAAAACTCACCAATTTCACAATAAAAACCATACAAAATGTTAAAGTCAAAAAACTCACTAACTTCTCTCTAAAAACCATACCAAAAGTCAAAAGTGAGAAAACACACTAATTTCACTATGAAAAACCACAACAAATGTTTAAAGTGAAAAAACACACTAATTTCACTAAATGACCATTTCGAATTTTCAAAGCTAAAAAACTCCCCAAGTTCACTCTACAAATTGTAACAAAATTTCAAAGTTAAAAACCTCCACAATTTCACTATGAAGTTAAAAACCACACCAATTGCACTATAAAAACCTAACAAAAGTTCAAAGTGAAAAAACTCATCAATTTAACTATAAATACCATTGCGAATGTTCCAAGTGAAAAAACTCGCCAATTTCACTATAATAACCATTACAAATGTTTCATGTGAAAAAATTCACCAATTTCACTATAAAACCATTTCAAAAGTTCCAAGTCAAAAAATTCGACAATTTCACTATAAACACCATAACAACATTTCCAAGTCAAAAAGCACACCACGAATTTCACTATAAAAACAATTACAAAAGTTACAAAGTAAAAAGCTCACAAATTTCACTACCAAAAGATCCAAGTGAAAAAACACACTAATTTCACCATAAAAACCATTACAAAAGTTTAAATTTTAAAAATCACCAATTTCTCTCTAAAGAAAAGTTCAAAGTTAAAACAAAAAACTACCCAATTTTACTATAAAAACCATTACAAAAGTTCCATTTGAAAAAACGCATCAATTTGACTATAAAGACCATTTGAATGTTCCAAGTGAAAAATCGCACCAATTTCACTATAATGGTCATTACAAAAGTTTCAAGTGAAAAAAGGAACCAATTTCACTATAAAAACCATTTCTAATGCTCCAAGCCAATAATTCAACAATTTCACTATAAAAACCATAACAAAATTACGCACTTAAAAAACTCACCAATTTCACAATAAAAACCATACAAAATGTTAAAGTCAAAAAACTCACTAACTTCTCTCTAAAAACCATACCAAAAGTCAAAAGTGAGAAAACACACTAATTTCACTATGAAAAACCACAACAAATGTTTAAAGTGAAAAAACACACTAATTTCACTAAATGACCATTTCGAATTTTCAAAGCTAAAAAACTCCCCAAGTTCACTCTACAAATTATAACAAAATTTCAAAGTTAAAAACCTCCACAATTTCACTATGAAGACCATTACAAAAGTTCAAAGTTAAAAACCACACCAATTGCACTATAAAAACCTTAACAAAAGTTCAAAGTGAAAAAACTCATCAATTTAACTATAAATACCATTACGAACGTTCCAAGTGAAAAAACTCGCCAATTTAACTATAATAACCATTACGAAAGTTTCATGTGAATAAATTCACCAATTTCACTATAAACCCATTTCAAAAGTTCCAAGTCAAAAAATTCGACAATTTCTCTATAAACACCATAACAAAATTTCCAAGTCAAAAGCACACCACCAACTTCACTATAAAAACCATTACAAAAGTTACAAAGTAAAAAGCTCACAAATTTCACTACCAAAAGATCCAAGTGAAAAAAACTCACTAATTTCATCATAAAAACCATTACAAAAGTTTAAATTTTAAAAATCACCAATTTCTCTCTAAACAAAAGTTCAAAGTTAAAAACAAAAAACTACCCAATTTCACTATAAAAACCATTACAAAAGTTCCAATTGAAAAAACGCATCAATTTCACTATAAAGACCATTTGAATGTTCCAAGTGAAAAATCGCACCAATTTCACTATAATGGCCATTACAAAAGTTTCAAGTGAAAAAAGTACCCAATTTCACTATAAAAACCATTTCTAATGCTCCAAGCCAATAATTCAACAATTTTACTATAAAAACCATAACAAAATTACGTACTTAAAAAACTCACCAATTTCACAATAAAAACCATACAAAATGTTAAAGTCAAAAAACTCACTAACTTCTCTCTAAAAACCATACCAAAAGTCAAAAGTGAGAAAACACACTAATTTCACTATGAAAAACCACAACAAATGTTTAAAGTGAAAAAACACACTAATTTCACTAAATGACCATTTCGAATTTTCAAAGCTAAAAAACTCCCCAAGTTCACTCTACAAATTGTAACAAAATTTCAAAGTTAAAAACCTCCACAATTTCACTATGAAGTTAAAAACCACACCAATTGCACTATAAAAACCTAACAAAAGTTCAAAGTGAAAAAACTCATCAATTTAACTATAAATACCATTGCGAATGTTCCAAGTGAAAAAACTCGCCAATTTCACTATAATAACCATTACAAATGTTTCATGTGAAAAAATTCACCAATTTCACTATAAAACCATTTCAAAAGTTCCAAGTCAAAAAATTCGACAATTTCACTATAAACACCATAACAACATTTCCAAGTCAAAAAGCACACCACGAATTTCACTATAAAAACAATTACAAAAGTTACAAAGTAAAAAGCTCACAAATTTCACTACCAAAAGATCCAAGTGAAAAAACACACTAATTTCACCATAAAAACCATTACAAAAGTTTAAATTTTAAAAATCACCAATTTCTCTCTAAAGAAAAGTTCAAAGTTAAAACAAAAAACTACCCAATTTTACTATAAAAACCATTACAAAAGTTCCATTTGAAAAAACGCATCAATTTGACTATAAAGACCATTTGAATGTTCCAAGTGAAAAATCGCACCAATTTCACTATAATGGTCATTACAAAAGTTTCAAGTGAAAAAAGGAACCAATTTCACTATAAAAACC